>JAUTXW010000258.1:1372500-1707876 GCA_030620095.1 Kuschelorhynchus macadamiae | reverse complement strand
GATGGAGTGGGGTTCGCAAAAGGCGAAAATAAGCAATATGGAACTATGGAATAGCAAAAGGCCAAAATGGAATATATAGGTAAGTAAAGTTTTAAGATTTTTTTTGGGAAAAATGAATAATGACATAAAATTAAGTTAGTAAAATACTAGTAATAATATAGTGGTTTTTAAACATCCTGCAAACAATAAATCTTATAATTTCCTGATTCCTCAAACAACGCCTTAAACTGATCGTCTCTTTCAGTAAAGCGTTTGATAAAACCAAAAAGTAAATTGTTTGGTCATTATAAATCTAACCGTTGCTTAAATAAACTATTTTTTAAAAATAAAGGTTTATATTTACATCCACTATGAGATCCTGTTTGTTTGTGCTAGACCGTTTCTAGGACGATTTTTAATGTATTTCTAACTAAAATCAACCTCTGCTAACCATTAAAATCTTAAAGGGTTCCGATTTGGTGAAAAACTTTTAATTTCAGAGGTTCCACAAAGAACCATTTTTTAAAAATATATTAGTGATCAGAGGAATGTTATTTAAAATCTCCCAATTTTTGTTTTATGCAGACGCGTTAAAAATCTTTAAAATTCTAAAGTGCTTTAGAGCTGCAACAGGATCTGAATCGTGTCAGTGTGTGGAGTCTTCAAAATAAAATATGGTGAAACTCCCGAAAAAGTTACCTTAACTCAACTCGGCTTTTGTTACTAATGCTAGTTAAATAAATTTTAGGCTTTATTATAAAGATAGTGAAAACAGACTACTTAGACTACTGTCTGTAGGAAACAAAATACTTTATTCACGTGAATTGCTTTAATTTCCTAAACAACTCACTGGTCTAGTCGGTTCTGAAAGATCTTTATGTGTATGGTTCCCTTTATATAAGGTGAGAGTTGAAGGGCTGAAGTCGATTAATTTCGCTTTCTTAGCCAGCGCCATCTAGTGCTATATCTGAAAATTAACTATGCCCGCCGATCTACCGGTAAAATTCACAGATAAATCGGAAGTTAGTCTTGAAAAAACGAGTGTTGATGAAAGTGTGTAAACTGTTTTTAAAATCTATTATCATCGAACGAGTATCAAATGGTTTTTGTTTAGTAGTTTTTTATGAGTTTATTTTTAAACGGTGTAATATATTTTTTAGAAATATTTATATTCAATAGCAAAGATTATGGTACGAGCGGGGATCGAACCCGCACCTCTGGATCACTAGGCCATCGCTTTAACCAATTGCGCTATCGTACCACTGATAAGCAGTTCGTTTGAACTTGTACATATTCAAACCCACCAGTATCATAACCATTGTTGATCCTGCCAAATATTCTAACCTTATGGTGCGGCGATCCTGACTGGACGTCAAATCTGACATCGCTATTAGGTACCGTCCATATTAGTAAACTTATAATTTTACGTTATGCCCGTATAAGCCAAATACTAGAATAATTGGCAGGATCAACAATGGTTATGATACTGATGGATTTGAATATGTACACACTAACGAATTGTTTATCAGTGATACGATCAGTTTATTATCAATGATTATTTTGCACTGTTAAAAGAGAATCTTAACGAACTTAATTTAAATGACAAGCCAGAAAAAGTTTGGAACCTTGTCGAGACTAATTTTTTGATAGATCCATCAGAAATCAAAATAGTTGAGAAAAAGGGACAAAGTCGTCTAGAACCACAGCAGGAACCGGCAGAGAAAACACTACTGTCCTGATGGCTGTTAATGCTGCCGGAGTGAAAGCCCCCCCCATTAATAGTTTTCAAGAAAAAACATATTGGGGATTAATGGGTAGCTTCCCCTAATGAATCGTTTCCTGGTACAACGTATGCTGCGACTTCAAACGGGTGGATCGAATCTGAAGCATTTCTGTAATATTTTCAAAATTCTTTCCTGGAAGCTATAGGTCCTACGAGACCTGTCTTGCTAATATATGACGGGCTTGTTGATGAAAGGTTAATTCTATGGGCTAAGGAAAATAACATCACCATTGTTCCGTCTCTTTGTATATTTTTTAACTTAAATTTATTTGGGTTTCCAGGACATTAGAATTATTTTTTTTATTTACTTATAATAATAAATTCATCTATAATAATTAAATATTTTTATGTATTATTTGTATATTAAATTTTAATTTTACTTTACTCCACAAATCTACCTTAACCATTTATAAATTTCCGCTCCTACTTTCCCGTTTATCCTTGTAACCGTCTTACTTCTGCGAGAGAATCGAACGTCTTCGTATCAGGAAGTCTACCCACGGGCCCTTAGACTTTTTACTTTTACGGCCATACTGGCCCAGTGAAAACGACCGAATATACTAATCCCGTTATCTAAGGTTCCAAAAAGGGTAAGCCGAGTTTTATAACTTAACTTTTACATTATCCTTTTTAAAGGGCACTTTTTTAGCCCTTACATATCTTGAAAAAGGCAAATATATCAGCGAACCATCGTAAACCTAGAAAATAAGCTACAGTCCACCCCTACCCTACTGACAGAAATATTTTCCCTTCATTAGGGACACGCCAAGCATTTTAAAGCTGCCTCCGCACTCGTCACATATACTACAACCCTTAGACCTATCAAACTCTTAAATCTAAGTGGGATACTATTTTGAGGCAATGGCAGAGACACCACGAGAGTGTCAAAGAAAATCTTTAGCAAAATGGTTGGCCAAATTTAGGTAGATGTCAAACCGGAAATCATCTGCAATGGTTTTACAAAGGTAGTATCTATCCATATTTGTGATGTCGTGCCAATAGAAAAATATGATCAATTATCTAACAGGCGCTGGCTACAACATAACGTGGAAAATCAGTTGATACCAGAAAACGATCAAGAGCATCAGATGTTGTTCAAAAATAATCAAGCTGGCTCTTCAGGAGTTCATAAAAATACCTTCGGAAAAAAATATATGCAGTTTTGAAGAATTACTTTCAGCTACTGTTAAGCAGAATACAGACGCCAGAAAAAATGTGAAAAAAAAAATAAAAGGAAAGTAAGTCCTAACACTGGAACCTGTGGTGGAAGATAGATCAAAATACAAGTTCTAACTACACTACACCACAACTTGTTACGTTCTGGACGCGCGTTTCGCTAACCAAGTTAGCATCATCAGTATATGATATAAACTAAAGTAACTTATCCTAACCGAGACTATTTATAGGTAAATTTGGTCACACTAGGTTGCACCCGACTGCACCGTTTTCAAGTAAACAATAGAGGGGACTATAGGGAATAGGCCCTCTGTCTTTATTTAGGGCTTTCTTACCACATTTAACTATTTTTATACCCTCAAATGCATATAATAATCTATTATTAGATACATTTTTAATCAACTTAAGATTATTTATTCCTATTTGGTGACTGTTTTCCAAAGCATGTTGGGCAACGCTTGACTTTTCTGTTCTTCCGTATCTTAAATGTGCCATGTGTTCTTTAAAACGAATGTTTATGGAGCGTTTAGTTTGCCCAACATATTTTAGATCGCAGTCATTACAGCTAGTTTCATAGATGCTCCTCTCTCCTCTCCTCTTCCTCAAGTCGACTTTGTCTTTGGGGTCTCCAAGGAGATTTTTCAAACTGTTCTCCCTTTTGTAGGCTACTCTAAAACCTACGTTGTTAAATACTTTTTCTAGACCTCTCGTATATCTGGGATCATATGGGATTACTATGAACTTATTGGAAGCCTCAGGTTTTTGAAGAATAATGGCATCTTTTAACATTTTCTTATGCTTATGTCTATTTACTAATTTATGTACAAAATTATCACTATATCCATTACTTTTAGCTATATTTTTAATGCGATTCATTTCATTGTTAAAACGTTCTTTACTTAATGGAAAATTGACTAACCTGTGAGTTAAGAAATGGAATGCTGCCATTTTGTGTTGGCGGCAATGAAATGAGTCGGATGTTATA
The DNA here is from genome assembly GCA_030620095.1 of Kuschelorhynchus macadamiae. Lineage (NCBI taxonomy): Eukaryota > Metazoa > Arthropoda > Insecta > Coleoptera > Curculionidae > Kuschelorhynchus > Kuschelorhynchus macadamiae. Next base: position 1,703,953 of record JAUTXW010000258.1, on the reverse strand, counting down.
TACCTATCAGTATTAGTAAATTCTCTATAAATACCAAATTCTAACTTATCGTTATTTCTAATAACTAACGTGCCGAGAAAAGGTAATTAGCCATTGTTCTCCTTTTCCTACGTAAAATTAATGGAAGGATATTTATTGTTTAATGTTGTTAAGAAAGAGTCCAAATTTTCTGTTTTATACGTATCTATACCACACCCTTGGGAAATAATTGACTTCTTTTTTGAATTGAGTTTCTAATCTGCCCATAAACAAATTTGCAAGGAACGGAGATTATCAGTTGCCCATCGCAGTTCCCTCAAGTTGTTTATAATATTTATTGTTGAACTGAAAAAAATTTTCATACATAATTTTGTGAGAAGTAAATATTCATCAATAATTTCTTTCTTCAAATTATTGATTTCAAGTAGTTCCTTTAGGTACTCTAAAGCAAGTGGTATGGGTACACTAGGAAACAATGAGCTTACATCAAAAGATATTAAAATTTCACCTTCTTTTAAGTAAACATTCTTAATTTTATCTAAGAATTCTAACGAGTTAGTAACCTCAAAGTTGTCATACGAGAAATTTAATTTGCTGAATTCTTCTACTAACCATTTTGAAATATTGTACGTTGGTGATCCAACAGCTGAGACAATAGGTCTCATGGACTTCCCAGGTTTATGGATTTTGGGAAGGCAATACAGTTTAGATAACTGTGGGTTACTATGTGTTAGTTTGAATTTTAGTTTATCGGACACAAGGTTTTTACACTGTTTTAAAGTACTTTTTACTTCTGTTATCATTTTTGATAACGGTTTTTTCTCAATTAAATCGTAAGGACCAGTTTGAATCAAATTGTCTACGCTTTCAAAATAATCTGTTTTGTCTAGTATAACAACCTTATTTCCTTTGTCAGCTTTTAAATAAAAACATTCTTTTTAATTCAGTCCTTGGATAACTTTAGTATTTTTCCGAGAAACATATTTTGACTTGTTGTTAACAACGTTTTTTGAGATTTTATTTCTGCAAGCCTCTCTAATGAATCCCTTAGTTGACTCTGGCACGTATTGAATGGAACTTTCGATATTCCCTATAATAGTTGGTAAACTATTTTTTACTGGAGGCTCTGCAAAATTCAAACCTTTATTCAAAAGAGCGATTTCTCTATTATCACAGGACTGAGAAGAAAGATTTTCTACAATGTTCTCGACTTCCGAAGAAATTTGTTATTGTGGTTTCAACTTTCTCTGTTTTTAAGTGAACACATTTTCTTCAAAAATTTGGCATCGACAACTACGAACTACTTGAAATCAATAATTTGAAGAAAGAAATTATTGATGAATACTTACTTCTCACAAAATAAGGTATGAATCAAAATTTTTTTCAGTTCAACAATAAATATTATAAACAACTTGAGGGAACTGCCATGGGCAATTGCTTATCTTCGTTCCTTGCAAATTTGTTTATGGGCAGATTAGAAACCCAATTCAAAAAAGAAGTCAATTATTTCCCAAGGGTGTGGTATAGATACGTAGACGATATATTTGCTGTTTTTGATACTAAAACAGAAAATTTGGACACTTTCTTAGAAACATTAAACAATAAATATCCCTCATTAATTTTATGTACGAAAAGGAGAACAATGGGCAATTACCTTTTCTCGACACCTTAGTTATTAGAAATAACGATAAATTAGAATTTGATATTTATAGAAAATTTACTAATACTGATAGGTATATAACATCCGACTCATTTCATTGCCGTCAACACAAAATGGCAGCATTCCATTTCTTAACTCACAGTTTAGTCAATTTTCCATTAAGTAAAGAACGTTTTAACAATGAATTGAATCGGATTAAAAATATAGCTAAAAGTAATGGATATAGTGATAATTTTGTACATAAATTAGTAAATAGACATAAGCATAAGAAAATGTTAAAAGATGCCTACTACTCTTCAAACACCTGAGGCCTCCAATAAGTTCATAGTAATCCCATATGATCCTAGATATACGAGAGGTCTAGAAAAAGTATTTAACAACGTAGGTTTTAGAGTAGCCTACAAAACCGAGAACAGTTTGAAAAATCTCCTTGGAAACCCCAAAGACAAAGTCGACTTGAGGGAGAGGAGTGGCATCTATGAAATTAGCTGTAATGACTGCGATCTAAAATATGTTGTGCTAAACGCTCCATAAACATTCGTTTTAAAGAACACATGGTACATTTAAGATACGGAAGAACAGAAAAGTCAAGCGTTGCCCAACATGCTTTGGAAAACAATCACCGAATAGGAATAAATAATCTTAAGTTGATTAAAAATGTATCTAATAATAGATTATTGGATGCATTTGAGAGTATAGAAATAGTTAAATGTGGTAAGAAAGCCCCAAATAAAGACAGAGGGCCTATTCCCTATAGTCCTCTCTATTGTTTACTTGAAAACGGTGCAGTCGGGTGCAACCAAGTGTGACCACATTTACCTTTAAATAGTCTCGGTTAGGATAAGTTACTTTAGTTTATATCATCTACTGATGATGCTAACTTGGTTAGCGAAACGCGCGTCCAGAACGTAACAAGTTGTGGTGTAGTGTGGTTAGAACTCTTGTATTTTGAAAAGGAAAGTAGCTACAGGCCCAGAAGTTATAACCAGTGATGAGGTTCTTCGACGTCTACAGGAAAGGAATAAACAAAATTTAAAAACGACGCAAAAAAACGAGGTGACAAAAAATATAAAATTGGAAAGGAAAATAACAGCGAAAACGAACAGCTGGAAAAACAATAATATTTGATGACAGTGACGAATATGATGTAAAAGAAGAGTTCAGGGAAAAAGAAGACTTAGATCAGTACATAACAGATATCAACAAATCCTCCGAAGATTTACAAGTAAATGATTGGGTACTAGTTAGATTTGCCTAAAAAAAAAATGCAACGAAATTTTATAGGGCAAGTCACGTCAGTAAATTTAAACGAAATATGAGGTAGAAGCAGCAAAATTTGTAAGGAAAGTTCTATCATTAGATCCACTTGCGGCAACAACCCATATATGGGCCGATCCAGAAGATCTCAGCACTATTTCCAAAGAAGATGTTATTATGGTTCTTTCAAAGCCCAGTTTCGTTGGGAGGAGAGGTTTAATCAGATTCGATGTTACTTTTATGGATTATAATGTAGATGTAGATGTTATGATTTTTTAAACTTTTTCAAAAAATTACACTTTCGTTAAGTCACTTGCAAAATAGTTTTGGGATTTCTTTTTTTAATTTATGCTATGGCCTAAATATAAGTTTGTAGCTTCAAAATCGCTTTCTTAGAAATATCGTGAACTTTAATCTAAAGCAGAAAAGAATGTAGTTTTACTCAGTTACCCTCTTATAACGTATCTTGTTTTTATATGGAAAATAAACATGAAATACACACTTAACCCTTACACAGGGACAAGTATGTAGTAAGAACCAAATTTTAAAAAGATATATCAAGAGATTAAATTAAAATTTATTTGATCTTGGAATTTCTTTTACCATTACTATACACCTTAGCGATTATGATTTTAAAATACAGAATTTTTAGCAGATAGAATCTAAACTATTACTTTTTTGCTACGCACTTACCCAATCTCACCTTATTGTCCATTGCTTAACTATTGACAGGCTTCAAAAAAGTACTTATGATTTTTAGCTTCTAAGTTAATTACGCCACTGTCACAATTAATCTAGTTACATAAGAAATATTGATGGACTAGGGAAATTGCAGTCTAGGGGAGTGCCCTAACTTTTTATCATTAATTGGGTATTCAATCTTAGTTCCATAAAATGGTTTTATTACTTGTACTGTCGAGTTCACGAAATCATAATCATATCTAGGCAAAAAGTACGTCGGATAATGTTGTTTTATTATGTAAATTGAATCTAAACTTTCGTTTTTTATTTCAAATTCAATGTCAGAAGTCATTCGTGTTTTAGTTAATTCATTGTAGTTTCGAACAATGGCAATTATTGACAAAATGTACGTCAAGATATTTTCGTGCGAATTTTTGGACCTGCAAAATAAAATGGCCTTATCTAGTCAAAGTAAACATATTTATGGTGCGCCGATTTTTAAAACTAGACGAGCGCTTTCATAAAATGCTTACCACATCCAAAATAATAAGGTAATTTACAGTAGTGATACTTTTTTATGGGAAATATTTTTCTCTCAAATTTACAAATAAGATTTTTTTTTATTTTAGCAGTCCTTTATAGACATATTTTTTAGTTCTAAAAGGGAATATCTATATACATAATAATCTCATTATGTTCATACCTAGTATTTTTTTTAATTTGGTTGTAATTTATTGTGTTAAATGCTAGTTTTAAAGCCAGTTTGTTGTGAGGTTGTAAGTTGTTACAAATTCAGACATATTTTTTTTGCTGGTTTGTTTATTTGTTGCAAGATTGTTATAACTTATAAAAAATAATTCATAATACATTTTTAATCTTTTAATGAATATTTAAGATTTAAAGAACCTTCCTGTACCTTTACCTCAAAAACTTTTTAATCTACCTTTTATCAGTCATCTGTTAATTGTTTTTTAAAAGACCGCCCAAAAAAATGTGCTATAGTTTGAAATATTGTCAGGAATAGATCCCCGTTTACCGCTTAAACTGCAAAAACAATCCAGAACCAATTAAGTTAATTTATTGCTTACAAAAAAATATAAAAGTTCTGGAGCACACGTTAAAAAGGTCCTCGCAATATTAAAAACAAGTTTTGCAATTTGAAAAGTTTCTTTTAATTACTTCAAACCACGATTTTCTTTATCACCACCTCTAGGAACGAAGAAAACATTTTTTTTGGCGAGTTTGCCGATGTATTTTTGCAATATTCTACAAAACAACTCTTAATTCTCCCGTCCATCTCTTTCCTTCGTTTTATAGATAGACGTAAAAATAAATTTAGGAAAACTTGGATAACTTCAAATTCAGGATAACAGTTTATGTTGCGACATAATTTTTGATTTCGGGAAAATGTAGTTTTCCATTTTCTCTGTTTGCCAAAGCATTAGTACTTCTGACGTCACAAGCACTATGTTGCCAGATTCTGTGGTCCGAAAATATTTGAAATTGAAGACGATCCTGTATGACTTCTGTCTAATTATACACGATACCAAAAATAAGTACCACTTTCATCAACAGATAATCTTTGTGACAACAGCTTGACCAATTCCATTGTCAAGATATTGGATTTTTTTGGCTGGAATGTGTCGTTTTGGCTAAAAAATGCTAGCAGCTTTTTAAACTGGGAAATATCCATATTATTGTTGATTTGAAGTGTACTTCTGTTAAATGTCAACTTTCGCCTATCATCACCGATTTTAATGAAATTTGGTACACAGGTACGCTGATCACGAATCTGAAGTCAATTTTCTTCGGCCCAGTTTTATTTCCGAGTTATCCATCAGCGAATTTCACAGGTTTTACTTTCTTTTGAACTTTATCTAGTAATTTTTACAGTAAATCGATTAAATACACAATTGAAATATCAAAATACTACATGTTTTCAATTTATAACGTCATTTTACTCATAAATCACTTCAATAAAATCGTACCTGTTAATTGCGATTTTTAATAGTGACTTTTTACTGTTTTTGTGTTAGATGTTGGTAACAATTGTCACTTTAAAAAAGATGGATGGTAATTATTTAATTATAAATTTTAGGAATCTTAGAATCAGTTTTTGATACAGTATATTGTGGATATTTTGGTACATAGTGGGATTGTTGCCATGTTAGCTCCAGATTAAGGGACCGGAGCGCGGAGGCGTTTGGTAGATCGGTACCGGGTTAGCACCAGGTCAGGCTCCTTGAGGCCTTCGGTCCTCAAGGTTAAATACGATAGCACAAGAATTTTAGTGTTAAAGCTTTAACGATGGTGCTTTTGTACTGCAGCGTTTAACCTGGTACTAACCCGGTACATATCCGCATAGTGCCTCCGCGCTGTAGCACTCCGCATCACCGCCCGACCATCTGCTATCCCAATGCGTGATCAGCGTCCCAAATTCTACCTGTATACCAAATTTCGTTAAAATCGGCGATGGTAGGCGAAAGTGAACCTTTACCGCTCTTTTTAACATGGAATCAGCTAACTACAAAGTTGAGACTTTCCAAATTTTCAATCAATCAATTTAGTAACTATATTATGCTTAGAATGCGACTATCCTGTAAATATAAGTAGGTATATTACAATTTCAGTTTCCTGCTAAATAGATTACTTTTTGAAACAAAGAAAGCCAGCAATACTGTTTCGTTTATTCCTTTTACATTTTTAACTGATCTCCAGTGACAATAGCTTGTATGTTTTTTCTTACTTTCCCTTCAATTTCTCGAAAAGTAAATTGGAAGAAGCTTCACACATGTCGTTGCACACAAAGTATCTGCAGGAAAGTTTTATACTAAATTTTCTTCATATAGTTTTGAATTCATTAGTCAAAATTCACGTTCAAATTGATTATTTTTATTATGAAACAATGTGGTCTTAGGTTTGGTTCACACTTTTAATGGGACTGTTTGACAAAATGTCGAACAACATTTTTATATGCCCTTCTTTAGAAAAGGGATTTTGCTACACTCGTGTGGTTTTTAAATACTCGCTTTGCTAGTATATAAAACTAGCCACACTCCTTTAGGAAAATTGCATTTTTCTGCGTTTGTGTGGCGTACTATTGCAGTATCCCTTATTGTATACAGTAGTTAAATTAAGGTGACCAGACTTTCAAAGTTTAATACGGATATAAGGTGAAAGGAGAGCATTCAGGGTACTGTTGTAAGTTCGCAAACGAACGAATCTTTTTGAACGAATCATTTAGCTGAACGATTCAAATAATTGACTCATTTTGTAAAGCTCCGAATCTCGTTCATCTGTCTATTTGGGAGTTTGAGGTGAACAGGCGACAAATTTGATAGCAGCGGCTGTTGAACGAGTTTCACTAACAGCTGATTCTGTGACAGATTGCCGAAACAAAGAAGCTACTGGTTTAAGTTATGTCGGAGTTAAATGACCCTTATAGTAGGTTAGTTATGACATTGTGATATTGATATTTGATTAAATCTACCCGGAATTGGATTTTTACTGTATATGAAAGACAATAAAATATTGTATTTGTTTATTTGGGTAAATATTGCCTGGACCAATGAAAACGAAAAAGACATTTCTGTTTTATTTATATTGTTATCCAAAATTCAACGTATAAAAATTTCAATTACAAATCAAAAGTTTTCTCTTTTTTCGATTTTTAGTTTATTTTCATTACTCACAAATGTTAGATATGACTGCGTTAAATGCGCAAGAAGTCGAGTAACGTATTACATTTACCGATATATATATATATATATATATATATATATATATATATATATATATATATATATATATATATATATATATATATATATATATATATATATATATATATATATATATATATATATATATATATATATATATATATCGAACGAATTGAAATGAACTAATCCTTTGAGTGTGTCGATTCATATGAGTTGAATCATCAGAGTGATTCAGATCTGCCATTTTTAATTGAGCGCTTTGATTTTTTTGTAAAAATACAGAATAGGCACTTTCATTTTTTGATAAAATACTGCTACATCGCAGTACAGAATATAACAAAAAATAACGCAAAATGTATTAGATTGCAAACAAAAACTACTAAGGCTTAATGTACTTTTTGAAGGAATTTATGTTTTCCAAAATCATTTCACCCTTGGCCAGACATTTGATAAAAGCTTCGCACGTTAATTTAAGGAACCCGGGGACCTTTCGGAGACAGGATTTCTTGTTCAGGGCCGGCCCCCGAAATCGGGGACGTTTGGTGATCCTAAGTTAAATTGTTTTTGCAAACGTCGTGAACAAATCTGCCAATACAGCCATCTGCTCGAGTCATTACTCTTTCTCGCTAATAAAAAATGTTGCAACGAATCTGGCATCACCGCTTGAAGATATCTTTAAATGTTACGTTTCAACTCGAAGTCGACTCAGTCTCAGTCAGTGCGAGTTTTGAACAATCGTGAAGTGCAGTGAAAGTAAACAGGTCGTTCGAGGCGGTTAAAGTAAGTACTACTTATAATGCCTTAAATGAGAGCAAATAAAATTTTCAGTCGTTGCTCTGAGAACAAGTTAATAATAGTTTATTTCATATAGGTACAATTCGTTACCATTCAAGGTATTTTCCTTTATTAAGAATTATGGACACTAAAACTAAATAAAAATGAGAATGATCTTTTAGAGTAAAATACCTGTTCTGAAAATTTGCGAAAATATGAAAAAAAAAATGACTGCGCAAGATATTCACTTAATTGATTACTGTTTGTTTAATAAATAAATTGAAACTACAAAATATAATGTTTAAATATAATTTAAAAAATAATGGGGATCAATAAGTAGATTTGGCTTAAAACAAGCCCATTCAATTGTTTCTAATAAAGTATTTTAGCTTGCTGTTCATAAAATTTTGTGAAGTCAGCCTGATTCTCCTTTAACATTATTTGTTGTTTTAGGAGTGAGAATGTTTAGACAGATGTTTCTCTCTCCTGTTTTCAAAATATAATTTAACTCAAGGTTATTCATTATTTTATATTTAAATGATACAGTAACTTTCTGCTAGAATCTATGAGATTGGCTACTTAGTAGCTCATGAGTTATAACTCAGTTTTTTTAAGATGGTGCCCTCAAATATCATACATAAATATTATTTCCGGTGCGGTTTCTATCACGTAGGCGATTTATATAGGTACCGCAATACAGTAGCGTATGCACAATTTGCTCGAGTCGGCATATATATATTTATATATATATATATATATATATATATATATATATATATATATATATATATATATATAAAATTAACGAAATCAATTATGCAGGTAGAGATCATTGAAAGTGCTTAAAGGCTTGTCAGTATAATGGTCCATGATTTTTGGACCTTATTAAGAAAAAGTTGTTTTGTTTTAAGTAGGTTAAAATAAAAGAAATTACGAGTTTTTATCAGTATCATTTTGAGTCATAAGTATTTTTATTTTTAGTTTATTATTTTTATTTGTCAATTTTCCCATAGTTTTAAAAGCACAACGTCAAATAAATTTAGCTTATCGTGTTACAACTACCAACCATAAAATAAAAATGTAACGAATTGCTAGTTCAGATATAAATGTCAAAATAGGATAGAATTTCTACGGCTTCAGCTTCGGCCTTCGACCGAATGCGTGCCGAAAACCGAAGTTCGGCATCTGCTTCGCAGTCGGCCAAAAAAAAAATCACTTTCGTTCGGACTCTACATAACTTTTAAATTTTGTCAATAAAATTTATTTTTGGAATAGAACAGTTAACTTAAGAATGCTTACCCTGGTACTTACTTGGTATAAATCCAATATGCCGGAAAAAGATGGCGGCCTAGTGCAACGTTACAAAAATTATGACTAAAAAATTAAATATCTAGTTTACTCTTAGAGCAATTCTTACTCTAAGAGTTTACCTGCACATAAATCATGTATTACATAGGAACGAACTGGTAACATTTCGGTACGAATTCAAGATGGCAAAGCAAAATAGCGGCCTAATAAACTATTAGAAAATCAGCCTGAAGAATTACTTATTATATTAATTTCAAATTTTTTGCGAGCGTTAATAAATAAACTGGTAAAGTTGTGGTACGAATTCAAGCTAGCAAAACAAAAAGGCCAAATACAATGTTTAAAATATCAGCGTAAAAAATCTTATTCAATTGACTTTAAATTTTGCAGAAAAATTAAATGTGACAGGACACACTTGTACGAATTCAACATGACGTAACAAAATTGTGTGGGCCAATGTAAAAACTACTTATTCAGTTTATTTTAAATCTGATCAAAAATTGAGGGTGGCATAGGTAGAAACTGGTAAAATATTGGTAGGAATCCAATATGGTGGAACAAAATATTTTAAAGGCGTGTACCGGAAATTGGGTCACATGTCATTATTACTAATAAAAAGAAAATTCATAGCGAGGAAAATTCCGGGTAAAGGAAATTACCGATTTTTTTTTGAACAAAGATAAATGTGATTTTATATAAATTCTCCTTTCTCTTTTGTCCGACAATTTCCATATTATTGAAAAACATATTTTTATTAAATTTTATTTTATTTATAACCAGATGCCCAAAGTAGAAATCTTTAAAACATATAATATATTTTTTGTTGCCATTTTAATTCCGTGTGTCTGGTTTAAACCTCTATTGGATGATTATTTAAAGTTAGGTTTTATCATATAATGAAATTCGTAGTAGAACCTTTTATACGAGGTATTTTGACTTTTTCAAGCATTCTATCTTTTAGAAAATCGAATTATCAAATGTAATTCGCGACGTTGATAAGTTTGTTTATCAGGAGGCAAGATAAAAAAAAATGATGCCAATTTTTTTTATCTTGCCAATTTTCCAAAGATATATAAAAATCAATATATGGAGAATAAATTAAATAGGTAACATTTTTCAATCAAGAATCCAAGAAATAATAGGAAAATGTGGTTAAAAGTGCGTGATTTTTAAAACTTAATGGTGTGACACAAAATAAGAAAACATGATATGGAAAATAAAAATTTACTTAAAACTTTAAGTTTTATGAAGATGAAGGTACAATTTTTTTGGCGTATAGAACTTTTAAGTTAACTTATTGGGGCTTTGTGGATATAAATATAGAGTTTACTCAACTCAGACCATGTAAAATAGGAGGATATATCGCCCGAGTAAGATTTTATATAATGCAAAAAATATAATAATATAAAGAAACAAAGGAATCTACACCAATATTTAAAATATTATTAATTGTGAACTACTCATTATTAACCCGTTCAGAAAAAAAACTAATGTTGTTAGAGTCATTAATCTAGATCATTGTCATACAAACTTTTACAGTCTTAATGAACTTGGTTTGTCTGTTTATGGTGCTTCTAGTTCGTTTAAACAATCCTGACTTCTTCTCTTTACAATGGGTTGTTATTCTGCACTTGACTTCCAACATTACTCCATTCTTTATTACTTTTTCTTCTTTAAAGTGTTTAAAAAACGGGCTTGTTAATATTTCAATATTTCTCTTTTTCCTCTGTCGCCTTTTATTTGGAACAGAAACAGTAGTGGGGAATGGTTTTAATGGGAATGGTGGAAAAATAAAAGGCAGAGGTTTAGCATGCAAGCTTAAAATCGTTGATGGAATGTTCATAAAAGTTGTTTTTACACGGGTTTTTCTGTAGTGTAAGTATTTTTCTCTTTATCTTCTTTATTCGTGTCTTATATAGTTCAGTTTGATCCCTAAGTGCATAAGTTCTAAAGCAGGCACGTAGCTAGAAATTCAGTTCGGGGGCGGGGGTCCAAACCAAAAATTTATTTCGGGAGTGGAGGTCCAAACGGTCAAACCTCAGGAAAATTAGTAAAAGGCATCCCCATATCAACATATTTTCAATGTTTCGGGGGGGAAGGGGGGTGTTCAGACCCTAGGATGCCCCCTAGCTACGTGTCTGTTCTGGAGGCTGCCATCAAATCTTCCTCATTAAATATGTTACTGTTGACAGGATATATGCAGATTGATCGGCAATTTGACAAAAAAGTTTTGTGTTGTGTAGCCTACATGTTTTAGTCCTTTTTTGCTAGAACTTTTATAACATTATAAACTTGATGGTATCCCAAATTACACTTTTAAAAACAGTTACAAGTTAAAAAACTGTTCTACAACTGATTTATCAAACCCCATGGCTTTACTCAAAGATGTAGCTTCAGCAGGTTTTATGTACAACTCTCCCTGTCTTTTCATAAAACCATTAAGCCATTTGTCTAATAGGTTTTTCTTTTCATGATCGTAAGCTAACGTCAGTGCTGTTTTGGAAATAATCGCTTAAGACACCTTCGTAAGAAGAATAGTGAATGTACAAAATTAGTTCCTCAACATCTTTTACTGCAATACTTATATAAATTAGAACAAATATAATGTAATAAGCCATAGTGTTTTTTCTAAAGATTGTTTTATCTATATTCGATCTTTTTGTGCTTAAAGGCATATCTTAAATAGCTCTAGCTAATAGCTAGTAGGACTGTTGAAACACTGTAAATGTTTAAGGTTTCTTTATAATATATATTATATTAAGTATATTGCCATTTCATTTATTTAGTATGCTATTTTGATTTTATTTTCAGTTCATGCCTAAAATATATTTTTTGTGAATCTGTTACAATAATAAAAAGTTTCGACGTGCTTGGTCATTTTTCTACAGTCTTCCAAGTCTGAAAACACTAACATGTACCTATCTATTAAAACCATTTTATTACTTCGCTTGTAAAAGGGAAGGAATGTAATAGTGAAAAAATTATAGATTTTTTAGATCTTCACGTTTCAATGTCCCTAGATACCGAGAAACATGTTTTCTCAATCCCGTCTGTCTATTCGCGGCCTAGCTAAAAAAACTACTTACCCGATTGACTCCAAATGTTGGTCAAAAATTAAGGGTCATATGGGAATAATCTGATAACATTTTGGTAAAAATACAGTAAGGCGAAACAAAATGGCGGCCTAGTGAAATGGTAAAAAAATGTATTATTAAAGAACTACTTATCCAATTTATCTCAAATTATAGGAATGAACTAGTAATATTTTGATATGAATCCAAGGTAGCAAAACAAAATAATGGCCTAATAAAATATTTAAGAAATCAGCCTGGAAATACTACTAAACTGGTAAAGTTGTGGTACGAATTTAAGATGGTGAAACAAATTAGCGGCCAAATAAAATAAAATTTAAAAAAATAGAAAAACTGCTCATTAAGTTTGTTTAAATTATGCCCAAAAGTCAAATGTGGCATAAGTAGAAAGAAACTGTTAAAATATTTGTAGGAATCCAATATGATGCAGCAAATAACTGCCCAATAAAAATGTTTTAAAAGACAGTATCTGTAACAAATATACACTGTCACTATGTACTGAACTAAATTGGGTCACACTTTATTATCCCTAACAAATGGAAAAAAAAATCGTAAGGAGGGAAGTTCCGGGTAAAGGAAATATATCGTTTTTTTTTCTTTGAAGTTATTATCATGCAAACTGGAAATATTTTATCACTAGTCAAAGAATTACATGAAAATAATGTAGTATTTGTCATTATTATACAGTTTTTACATATTTGACAACTAATAAAAAAAATTCTTCGTCATATAAAAAAAAACATAATGGTCATATAGTTGGCGCATTACCTTTCTGGAATGACGTCACGCTGGTTTCAAATAACGTATTTCTTATATTATTTATATTTCAGCGAATTCCTATAAACGTATGCAGTGATGTAGATAGGAGGGGTGCGTTCAGCAATGGCTAAAGCGAATTTAAAATTGGCATTTTCTGTACAGAAAGCGCTGCAACTTGTCGAAAATGGCTTAACACTCTCATTGCCATAAAAAAACCCTCATTTTGCACACTTAATACAAAAATAACTATTATAACTTCAAAAACTAAAATTATTTTGCAAATAAGACTTTACTAATATAAATTCTTTCATCTTAGTCTTATTCTTTGTTTGCAATGTAATAAATTGACGCCAGTTACCCATTTTCATCAAAATTATTTTAATTCTCAATTACAGACAATACTGAAAAAATATTAAGAAAAGGACGAACGATGAATCCTTTACCTCCAGAATGTTTCAAAAACAAAAAGAGGTAAAAACAAAAATCACAGATTACTTAAAGAACAAAATAAGAGATATAATCTATTGCGTGTATGCTAAAAATGAATATGTTACAATGCAGACTTTGCTTTAAAAACTAAAAGAGAGAAATTAATGTATAACTAACTAACTTTAAAAATAAAAACTACTCCCCTTCACTGTCTTCAGAATCAGAACTAAATTCTTCATCGTCACTGCTGTCTTCGTCGGTACTAATTACAAGTGGCGCAATGTCTGAAGCATCACATATCTGTATTGTCTTCCAAGCTTCTTGGATTACCCTTTCTGTGTGGCTGACATAATTTTTCCAATGCTCTGAAGATACTTCATTTATCGCTTTTTCCCAAAAACTTCCGATGGTGTCCCCTTCAGACTAGCAATGTATTGGTCGTATTTCCTCTTACACTCAGACCATACCATTTCAATAGCATTAAATTGACAATGGTATGGAGGAAGTCTTAGTATTTTGTGGCCCAAAGGTTTCACATATTCGTCAAGGTAGAATGTTTTTTCAATGTTACAATTTTTTTCTACAGTGCTCCATATTTCATCCTTCATGTCCCTCTCTGGGAAGTCAATGTTCTTTTCTTTTAACCATCCAATCAATCTCTGCTTTGTCCATGATTTTCTTGGAATATCCTCTAAAAGGCCGGAATGATAGCTTGCGTTGTCCATCACTATCAAACTTTTTGGAGGAAGATTTGGTACCAGCTGATTTTTAAATCAATTTTGAAAATTTTGCTTGTTCATATTGTCATGATAATCTCCGCTTTTTAGTCCACTTTTAAATATTAAACTGGCCCCCTTAATAAATCCTTCCTTTGATCCAGCGTGAACTACAATATATCGATGACCTTCACTAGCTTTTTTAGAACTTGTAGACATAGTGTTATCCTGCCAGCTGTTTCTAAACGAACCTTTACTAAAAATCCAAGTCTCATCAATAAATACGGTGGTATAAGCATCTTGTCCTAGATTTTGATTTTTGACATATTCCCTCAAGAAATTGATTCTCTTGTGGACGATGTGGGGCAAATCCATCAGGTATTTTCTATTATTTGATTTCTTCCACTTAAAACCAACACTTTTTACGTATTTTCTTAGCGAGGTGATGGAAAAATTAAAATATTCATTTATCTCTTAGTTTTTTAAGCAAAGTCTGCATTGTAACATATTCATTTTTCGCATACATGCAGTAGATCGTATCTCTTATTTTGTTCTTTAAGTAATCTGTAATTTTTGTTTTTACCTCTTTTTGCTTTTGAGACATTCTGAAAGTAAAGGATTCATCGCTCGTTATTCCTCTTTTCTTAATATTTATGATTGTTGTATGGCTAAGTTTTGTTGCATTTGAAGCTCGTTCAATTATATTATCAGTTTGCGGAAGGATTCCATTTTTAGCTTGCTCTTTTTCCAATTGAAAAAAAGCCAAGATATTCAAAACTATTAGCTGTGATTGCTGATTATATCTTCGCGGCATCTTGCAAAAGTTTAAAAAGAATCACAGAAAATCAATGTCAATTTTGACGAATATATTCTGAAAGACACATAACCAAAACCGGCATTGACTGTTGTAAAGAAACGACAATGAGTTTTTTCAAAATGTTTTTGTCACTGTCAGTTAACATAAATCAAACAAAAATAACCAAAAATGTCGTCATTCCAGAAAGGTAATGCGCCAACTATAGTTATACAGTCGCCTGAAATAACTTCCAACTGCAAATCAGTTTACCAATAATCATTTACAATTGCCTCCGACCGTTAATTTATATGATTTGCATTATAATTAGGTCATTCTTATAACAAAACATGTGTTAAATGAATACATTGAGATTATCTATTAGTTGGTATGGCAAATGATTTTATCCTCAATGTGCTATTAATGGAGATGATGTAAACAAATGTCGGCTGAATATAAACTTCCGAAATGCTCCGAAACACATGTTTCCACCGTCAATGAGCAACAAACTATTTTTTTATTTCTAGTATATTTCATCCAGTGCCGGATCTAATTTCACGTTTGTTAATGGACCAATTTTTACTACAATAATTCTTAAGGTATATTATACTTCGATATTACATTTAATTTTTTTTTGTATAAGATTGTGATTTCTGATAGTGCATTATACACTCAAATTTTGAATTTTCCACGCTTGAAAAAGATGGTAATATCCACGGCAATGTGAATGAAATTAGGGGCGATGCTTTTTTAGCTTTAGAAGATTTAAGATATAGAAACACAGAATACAGAGAATTAGGAGAAAATTGTCAAATTTGCGAATGAAATTTATAGATGATCAAAAAAAAATTGATTGATTACACTGGGGAACAGAAAAAATGTTTCCGAGACCATAATAGCAAAATCTTACTTATTTTAATATACTAATTAAGAATGTGTCTTGCCAAAGTCTCAGTTGACTCCGAATTTATAGATCCATGCTTATTATGATAATTATACCTACATGCCCTTAGTGTATGGGAAAGTTTGACCATTCAATGAGAAATACCTGGATTTATTATATCTGGTGTACTTTATAAGAGGTTTAAATACATATAACATAAATGCTAAATTGTTAATTAGTTGTTTTTCCACCACCAGTTGATCTAGAGGTGTTCGTAATTGAGAAATATGAGAGTTTTGAGCAACATATCGCGAGTTTGTGTAAATAAGCCGGATCATTTTTGTTATATATGTGGTGAAGTGACTTTTGTGAAACAAAACCGTACTGTTAGCCCTTTAATAAAAAAAGCTTACCACTTGTATTTTGGCTGCAAATATGAAGACCAGCATACAAATTGGGTTCCCCATAGCTGCTGCAACATTCGCGGCTCGCTAAGTGGAAATATGATTGATTTATTCCGATGATGATCAGACGGATTCAAACGATAATGCACCGGAAAATTTCGCCGGCCCATCAACCGCGCAATTCTCGATTTTGTCTGTGAACTTCCCAGTAAAAAGTCTCACAAAACAAATAAACGTGAATTGAGTATCTTTATAAGGGATTTAGAATTGTCCAAGAAAAAAGCAGAATTATTGGCCTCTCCTTTGCCACAATGAAATTTCTTCTCTTTTCTGCTGTGTACCTAAGGTATCAGACAAACTTAAGACCATTTTTTAACATGAACAACAATTTGGTAGCGTGGGGATATTGAGAGATTAATGGCAGCCTTAAATCTCGACTATGATACAAAAGATTGGAGACTTTTCTTCATTGATTCTTCAAAAGAAAGTCTTAAAGCTATCTTACTTGACAATGGAAACAAGTTGCCTTCAGTCCCAATTGGTTATGCAGTCCACATGAAAGAAACTAATAGTACTTTGAAATTGTTGTATTGGGGACCATACAATATGAAAGATATAAATGGCAAATTTGTATGCATTTAAAGGTTGTGGCGATTGTGCTTGGAATGCAGCTAGATTGTACCAAATACTGCTGCTTCCTCTGCGAATGGGACAGTCGAGCTCTATCGGATTATTACAGAAAGAAAATTTGGCCACCGAGAGTGTCATGTAGCCAGCGCGCCATAAGTTCCCCCTGAAAAGATTTTACGACCTCTACTTCATATAAAATTGGGACTTATGAAAAACTTTGTGAGAAGGCCGTGCTTTCAGTTATGTAAAAGAAAAGTTCTCTAAAATCAGTGACGCTAAAATTAAAATTTGTCTTTAAAATGACGTCTAACTGCCATCTTTAATTACGAAATATACGCAAAAAAGAAGTATTTGGTCTCCTGGTCTAATCTTGAAATGAGAAACGCGGCTACGCGTTCATTAGGGAACGATGTGTATATTTCTTATAAAGCGTTCTCATAGAGACCGAGCTCCCTATTTCAAATCGAGCAGCAATTGACCAGAGTTTTTTGATGATTATATATCTTACAATTTTTTTATCTCTTAATAAAGGACCATGTACAAACCTTACGGAAAACCGTGTGCAGTGAAATTAGCTATATTTTTTATATGTTGTAGTTGCTGACATTCTGTACCATGCGAGTACTTCAAAATCGTACCAGTTGTTTTGGGAATATAATCCTCCGAAGGGGCCTTGTTTAGATAAAGCTGGTAGGGCAAACAAGAAGGTAAAATATCAGTTCTAAGCTTGTAAATGATCAATATTTTATTGGGACAGCTTTGATTACCTTTTTAAGAACCAACAGAAGAAAACTTCGAGTTCGAAAGATACATGGTTATGAAAAGTCAGGGTTGAAAAAATGGATTTTTTTTAGTTTTAAACAATACAAAATATAAAACTGTTCAAAACACTCCTTTTCAAAATGTTTAAAATATAACAATCTATTAAAACTGCATTTTGTAAAGATATCTTCATTTATACATAATGTTCCATACACGCGGTGTCGGATATAACTTAACTGTTTACAAATTCGAGGGGTAGCACTGGCATCTCCAAAACTCAAGAACCAAAAATTGTCATTTTCCTTTTCATTTTTTTCAGGCTGTATTTGAAGAGATATTACAAAATACATTTTACATCTTTATAGCCACTTTTCGTCCTCTACGAGATGGTGTACTCAGATTTAAAATCCGACGTTTCGTTTTCGAACTCTTATCATCAACTTCTTTTTTTCAAACACGCATCTGGATTTTTTTATATCATTTTTAAGAAGATATTCCAATAAGAAACCATGTATTAGAGAGAGAAGGAAAACCAAAATCTTCCCAAATTCACAAAGGAGAATTTTAAAAACTTTAAAAGTACGAATGCATTTGCGTGTTTAAAAGAAAATTAAGTTGATGATGGGACCTCGAAGACGAAATGTCGTATTTTAAAAATGCGTGCACCGTCTTGAAGATGAGGAGAAGTGGCTATAAAGATGTAAAATTTATTTTGTAATATCTCTTAAATGCAACCTGAAAAGATTGAAAAGGAAAACGAAGTTTTTCGTTTTTTTTACAAATATCTTCGGAAGCAGTTGAAATTTTCCAAGTTTGTGAACGGCATATGATCTGACATTAAATTGCGCAACTTTGCCTTAATTTAATTTAACCAACCTCGTATCTATTACGGTTTTTCAGATGCCAGTGATATTCCTTTGAATTTCTTACACCCTGTACACATAATAAAACATGTTCCGATTTTATGAATATTTCTAGACATTTTTGAAAAACAAATTTTATCCCCAAAATTCAATTGTGTATGTGAGCTGGATAATAAAATTTAAAAATTGAGGTACTTTAAAATCTAAATGGCATAAAACAGAACGACTTTCAGATTTCTATTTTATTTTTTTAATGTTTTTTTTCTTCTTGTCTAATAAAAATATATCATACACACAAACCAAATGCTTTGATAAGAGGGTACTAGTATCACGAGATTATAAAAAAATTAAGATGAAATGTGCTTTTTGTTTTTCTTTAAGTTAAACTGTTTATATCTTATAGTCTAACTAAATTAAAAAGAAACTTCATTTTTTAAATGTCATTATTTCAAAATCAGTATCGATCTAAGTGTTTTGCGAATCCTGTATAAATAAATAAATCCTCAGAAAAAATTTTTTTAGCAACCAGGAATCTTTTCTTTAAGGATCTTTTCTATGGATAATAGATAACGAGATCTCCAAGAATCACACACTAAAAGAACCTGTACTTGAAACTACTCTTCTATGTATGTAACTTTTTCGTAAAAAAGGCATATAAAGTATGTCTGATCGATTAAATTATATCAATTTAAGGTTTCTCAACGTAAAAAGTATATGTTTCAACTTTTTTATGAGTAACTTTCCCGAAAATTCTATTTTTGTTTCTTTTGGTTTTACAGCTAACTCTATTTGTGGACGCTCTATATATTTCAAATTAATACCTACCAAAATATATTTTACTCATATTAAAAGAACTAAAACAAAGTAATCCAAATCAAATCTTGCTGATATACGAACTTAAAATTAATAGTTTATTTATGTTTTGCACTACTAAACTTTTCGGGGGTTTATATTCCGAAAACGTCTCGTGTGTCGTATGATTTTGACGTGCCCGTGGTGTGTCTTTTTCAAGAGATCTGGAAATGCAACATATAAAAACGTCGCCAAATTTCACTGAAGCCGGGATTCCATGCTTGGTACTTGAACGTTGGCCGTCTTAGCTTAGACTAGAGAGAGTAATTTCACTAATTTCATATTAAAGTATTTATGCCTTTTATTTTTTGAGCAAGAAAGGTTACACACTTCGTGATCAAACTACCCCGTCCTACACTGTCAATGTGAAAAAAATATGTGATTGTCACCCCCTGTGGATGCCGCCCTGTACGATCGCATCTAGTGATGGCACGGGGAATGTTACTAAAAGAACTTCATTTCCAGTAATATTATCAATTAATTGTATGCGCATGCTAAAAGTTCTCGGGGATTTATATGCCTCGGCCGACCGACCTATGGACTTGTGGCCATTTTACAACATCAGCATAGATTTATTTCTATTATGGCTTCAGAAAGCATTCATTGTTTATTATTACGTTCTTTATTCAAATGCAAACATTGTCTAGGCCATTGGTGTTTATTTTTTGTGGGGATCGTAATAAATGTTGTCAGTTTAAAAGTGTGTTTTTTTTTAATTAATGATAATGAGCAAATTGAAAAGTAATCTTTGGAAACATTTCAAAGAGAAAAAGAAACAAAGTAAGGCCATATATAGTACGAAAAGCTTTCACGGATGGAGTCATTAAAGAAATTGTGGTTCTTGGATTTAGACCGTCGGTTATTGAAATTACTTTCCGACCCCCATATCTACCCCATGTCCGGGATTGGTGGGTAATTATGTCTCAGATGATAAGTAATCATTTGACATGGGTTGTAGCTTTTTGCCTTTAAGTAGGGTTGACAGATGGATAATGTGTAAAAGTAGGACAATTGCATAAAAATGCCGGACATTGCTTCACAAATGAATTTAAAGAAATATATGAAAAAATAAATACATTTTTGTGCTTTTAATTTTTGCGAAGGTTAGCCCAACCAGTATTAACCAAATAAAACAGAAAAATAAACACTGATTTATTAATAAAACGATAAAATCCAACGAAAATAACGCATTTATTTCCCTAAATACAAAAAATAAAGATACATCTCACATTATAAATGATTATCCTAATTTACTAATTACGACTAGGCAAACGCAAACAAGGAACTTTTCTTGGTACTAAGTACGATTTAAAAAATTAAAAATATTAATAACATAGATTTATATTGTTAAATCTGTAGGACCTCCAGTTTCTGTTTTAGATTTCAAGCAATATTTCTCAGAAGAACCAATTTTATTTAAGAGACTCTGGTTTGCTAACAAATATTGATAGAAATCTCTGCACGTGTAATTTTTAAAATTGTACTTGAGAGCAATTATTTCTTTAAATGAGTCAATTGAAAGTCGATTTCGCTCTTTTGTCCACTGAGCCGAAATCATTAAAAAAATTCCTTCCGTAATTGCGTTATTTTCAGGAATTGCAAAATAAAACTGGCAAATAATTAAAAGTTGTGAAGCAAGGTCTAAATGTTTGTAATTTTTGAAGAAGCGACGCCATTTCTGATCCAATGATAAATTTATAAATTCTTTATCATTTTGGAACAATTTTAAAAACTCTTTATAATTTCATTTATTAGTTTACTGTCGTCAATAAGAATTCCAAGTTTTTGAAGATATTCCAAAGTAGGTACTACATCATCAAATTTAATATCAGAATCATTAAAAAGCATCCATTTAAAGGGTTCAAATTCAGTTAAAGGTTCTACCCATTTTTCCAAGTACGAAATACATTTTTTATAAAAGTTTTCGACTTGAGACTTAATATTTTCTACTTCTTGTTGCTACTCGTTTTCTATTACAGTATTAAAGGACATTCTTATTTTTAGAGGCACAAAACGTTCGTTATACCTTTCTTTTAAGAACTTTAAAACTTTTAAGAAAATTTCACTTATTTCAATTACTGAAATATTCTCCTTTTCAATAGATGCTACATTAAAAACCATAAATACAGTTCAGACATTTTGTCTTCGAAAAATGATTTTAAAATAACAGGACAATTATCTAAAGACAAAAAGTAAAAGGGCTGGGTACATTTTCAGAAGTCTTTCAAGTGTAGGAAACATAGAAACCCATCTTGTGTTATTGTGGTAAAACAATTGTTGGAATGATATATTCACAAACTCGCAAAACTCTTTAATGTTTCTGTACGCACCGTATATATTGAAAAATAATTAAAAATTTTAAATATGATGCAATTAATATCCACTTGAAGTGAGTCAGCTCCATAATGCAAACAATTATGCAATATGTGTGCGGAACATCCAACTCCCACCATCAATTCATTTCAATTTTGTATGAGTTTTGTAAACACGTTATTTCCAACCTTTCTTGAAAGACCACCAAAATTGACATTTGCATTGTCTCCTGCAAAAGCAATACATTTCGATGATAGATTTTGTTTTTCCAGGGTTGATATAATATAATCAGCTATTGCCTCTGAAGTTTCACTGGTAAGACATGCCACTTCTAAAACTTTTGTTTGGATACTATTTTCCCAATGAAAATATTGGGCTACAATCGGAAACATTTTTATTGCTCCATGGTTACTGGCATCCGTAACCAAACCATAAAATGGAATCTTATTTAATGTATTTATCAGAGCCTGTTTAGCATGTGGTGCCAAGACATTGTTAACTAATGGCTTCTGTTTTAGTTTTTCCACAAGAAATTTTTTTGGCCAAGTCCGAGTCTGAAAATATCTACAAAAAACAAAAACGAACCCTACATTATAACAGTTAAAAAAAATAAATATAATTCTTACTATTTGATTAAGTTTTGGAGTGCACTCCATTGAATTGTACGATTGATGATGGATAATGGTGTGGTATGCTAAGGCTCCTTCAGCTGCTCTAATTTTGTTTCACGGATTGAATTTTTTGGAGCAAAGAAATTTTCTAATTTTTTATGATGGATCCCCGCTATTTGCATTTTTTATTATCCTTTTCAGTAGCCAAATGTTTTCACCAGATCCTTTATTGGCTGCCGATACAAAACAGTCGCATATTGAACATTTCGCTTCAGATTTATTGCGGCCTTTTTCAAAATATGTATATTTAGTTTCTAATTTATCCGAAAAGGTGCACTTAAACAAAATCACACAATAGCAACAAAAAAACAAAGAGAATAATGTTTTGAAGAACTGAGCGACAAAAACGTAAAACAACTGAAATAAATTACTAAAATAAATCGATACGTTGTCTGTTGCCGAGCCGCAGCGAACCCTGATGGGAATGGTCGAGATCGTCGACACGTCTGTCAAGACCGTAAGGCGATTTCGCGTCGCGTAGCACTGGTTAATTTTTATGGTTGCCCATCGACCGGTTGGCTCGGTTGCTTTTTGGAGTTTTTAGAAATTATTTTTTAGATATTAAAATCGGAATTATTTTACGATTTTTTCAAATTGTTGGAAAAAGCCGGACGGATAAAAAAGCCGGCCGGACGTGAGCAAATTGTCAAAAAAGGAGGACATGTCCGGCTAAAGCCGGACGTCTGGCAACCCTACTTTAAGTGACTGAACTGAACGATACCCACTCGAGAGATCTCTGCTATATACATTAATAGTTATACATAACCATGGATTTTGTTTTTAGACAATTATTGCCCAAATAATTTTTTGCCGCAAACTTCCAAATTGTTATAACTATGTCCACAGTCATCGATATTAAAGTTTTTTGACCTTAACCATAAACAGTTACAGCTTAGCATTATCGTTGTTAATAATAAAATTACTATATCGAGTGAAATTATGATTTCTAATTGTTTGACCTCGGTCTAATTTTGTATTATTAGGACCATCTCGGGCCTCAAAGGTTATCATCATGTCACAACGCAGGAACAATTTCGGCGCATTCACTTATTTTTAACAAAAAAATTAAATCTATAAAATTACTTTATTTATCTGTATGAGATTGATTATGCAGGAAAGACTGAAGTTTATCTAAAATGGCCAAGTGTGTCATCCGCAGGAAACAATATTTAGATAAGTGTGTTGGCAAAACACACTCGTGGCCTTCTGCGACCCATATATTGTAACAACAATTTCTTGTTCTCACTGACAGAACTAATAATTGTTTTATATGAAAATTCTTAAAAATTGATGAGTGATTAAACGAAATTTGAGATTTTTTAAAGCTCTCAATGTTAACTAAATAATGACATTTACAGATGTAGATTTTGAAAACATTAAAACATAAAAAGTAAGCAAACTGATGTGGCCAGATGAATAAAACGTAGCAAATGCTTTTATTGTTAAATAATTGTGATATTGGTTTATTATATACATCTTCCTCCAGAAATAAAGTAAAAGCATTTGCTACAGCTGTGTTTAAACCATTTATTTTGTTTTGGCAGTTTGGTTAATAATGTTAGGCGAAGATGTGTTGAAATGTTAAAATAAAATCATAACTCCAGGAATAACCTATGCCCAGTTAGGTAATATAAAGTATTAATTAATTATAAAGCCTTATGTAGTATAATAAAAATAACTTTTTGCTATACTCTAAGATATCAGGCACAGTTTATTTTATAAGAAAGACGTTACTTTTGATTGCCATTTTAATTTCGCGTAGGATTGTTTAAGCATTTACACAATGATGTCATGAATAATAAAAATGCCAAGAAACACGATACGCACAGTTGTTTCGCTTTGCTGTAAAACGTCTTAAAATAGCTGGCCATTGGTGAATAAGTTATGAAAGGTTTTTACTTACAAAAACTTTGGGTTAAAGCTTCGTAGAAATCTATGTAGATATTGCCTATTTTTAAAAAGGTGTTCCAGATCTGCGGGGCAATTTAAAGGGATAAAATGATTTCTACGACTTAAAAAATGTGTTTACTTACCGCCTTGTTAATAATAATTGAAGTAGTACTCAGAGACAAACATATGAAGGGGGTGGATGCTCCACTCCTACAGCTGGGAATTTGAGTTGACTTGTTTTTTTAGCCAGTAAGTATCGCGCTAATATTTTTTCTTAGGATTCTAAATGTTCAAACTAAATATTAGGTCTTAGAAATTAAGATTTTCTTAATTTCACTTCTCATTTGCACGGGGCGATTCGCCACTTATCAGAAAAGGTATAATCTAGACATTCGAAATATCAAATTAATTTTAAAATATCAGTTTAGTGTCTGCTAAAAACTCATTTCAATTTTTAATTATTTAGTCAAAAATGTATATTCATTCACATGAACTTCGGCATGCATCAATAATAATTATTTCTGTTTTATCTTTATTATTTTTTACAGTTTTTGAAATTTTTACGAAAATGTTCATATTAGAGCTGCTTGCTGTAATTACTGGAATTTGTACATGTTTAATTTTTTTTGTTTTATTTCTAATTTAAAATATGTGTAGGGCCATTGACTATAAAATGTGATCCTCCTATTTAACTTTTTTTACTGAGGTTACGGGGTTGGAAAAAATGATAATTTGGAAAGTTGTAAAGTTTGTCATGTAGGTTTTAAGCTTAATCTTTTGGGTATACAACCTGAGATATTTATAATTAGCATTTTAATAGATATGTTCTTAAATAAAAATGTCCTTATTGTAAATTTTATTTTTCATATGTCTGCAAAAATAATGATAAACTGGATTAAAATCTTGCGATCTTGTTTGCCTAGGATTGGGATAGACAGGGAGATAACTAAGCAACCTCGGCAATATTTTTTTCTTAAATAAAGTATAAAAATTGCTCTTGATCTCTTTTAAAGGTGTATTAGTGTGAACACAAACAAACCGGACGTGTTCATATTATCACTGTTCAGACTCGGAGGTATACTTAAAAATGCAAAATGGTGCATGTTGGCGACAGCAATGCCCCTGTGCTCTCTAAACTTAAACTTTAAGGAAAAAAAGGTTCAAACATATTTTTAAGTATAGGGTGGTCCAATAATAGAGGACGTAGGCTGTAGCTCGGGAACCGTTAATGACAGAACTTAGGGAAAAAATATTTATAGGTAAATCGGAAAAGAGAAATTGCTATAGCTTATATAAGTTCGAAAGTTGGTCGCTAGGGGGACAAGCAACACAACAGTATCAATGCCAATTTCTCTTAAATTTCCATAATTGAGGTATGTTTAAAATATAAGCATTGTATTCTCCAACCAATTACGCACTTTTTGGCTTCAGACCATCTTTGTCTATTTTCAAAAATAAAGTTTAGGGGAAGGTCAAATATTATTACTTTCAAATGTAGATATCTCTGTTTTGGATGAACCGATTTTATTCAACTTGATGTCGAACAAAAGTGCTTTTTTGCTCTACTCGTGGAGCCATAAAAATCTCTTGTAATGACTTTGTTAGTGATCACTAGATGGCGTTATTGCGTAATTCTCCAAATAATGCTGATTTTCTCAAAAAAATTAAATGGTGCACTATGACTTTTAATTCACAATTTATTTCGTAGTTATGAAAGACATTGAATAGTGAAATAAAAAATCCAGGTCCGCATTTAAATTAAGGAAGTTGATGATAGTCTCTTGAATCCGAAACGTCGGATTGGAAAATTAATCTTACCATTTTGTAGAGAAGAAAAAGTGACAATAAAAAAGTGGAAATTATTTTGATCTCTCGTTTTAATTAATCCCAAAATTTTAGGAAAAACAAAAAACTGGAAGAAACAAAGCTCCAATTGAAACTTTAGTAATCTTGCGTAACTGTAAAGAACAAAACGGATAATAAAGGACCAAAACAAAAAAATACTAAAACTCATTCTTATAATCACATAAGCTTCGCAATAAAATAGCTAAAGCTAGGGCGAGGCAGGGAGGGACTCGGTTTGGGCAAAAATATTAATCCGAGTTCTATCTTGCTTCAGTGAGACAACAAAAAAAAGAACGACGAAATGAACTAATAACTAACAATAAACTAATAACAAATATATTTAAAATTACTTAAGGCACAAAGATTTAGTATATGCGACTCAACCTACTACAAGAAACGATATGGTGGACCGTATTAGGAATGTCATCTAAAGTATCTTTATAGCAGAAGTAGAGGCTGCAGTCCAGTCGACATAGGAAATATTTCAACTTTGTATTGACAAAGACGGCCAGCATTTTGAGCATTTGCTAAAGTAGTTTTCAGTAA
Organism: Kuschelorhynchus macadamiae; assembly: GCA_030620095.1. Taxonomy (NCBI): domain Eukaryota; kingdom Metazoa; phylum Arthropoda; class Insecta; order Coleoptera; family Curculionidae; genus Kuschelorhynchus; species Kuschelorhynchus macadamiae. The sequence goes on along the minus strand of JAUTXW010000258.1, from coordinate 1,677,124 downwards.
TTTTAAATATATTTGTTATTAGTTAATTCATTTCGTCTTTTTTTCTTTTGTTGTTTCTCTGAAACAGGGTAGAACTCGGTTTAATATTTTTGCTCAAACTGAGTCCTACCCTGCCTCGCCTTAGCTTTACCTATTTTATTGCGAAGATTATGTGAATATAAGACTGAGTTTTAGTATTTTTCGTTTTGTTTCATTGTTAAAACTTAACAGTTATACAAGATTACAAAAGTTTCTATTGGATCCGTTTTTTTTTCCAGTTTTTTTTTTCCTAAAATTTTAGGATTAGTTGAAATGAGAGAAAAAAAGAATTTCCACTTGGCCATTGTCAGTTTTCCTCCTCTACAAAACGGCAAGGTTAATTTTCCAATCTGACGTTTCGGATTCGAGAGACTATCAACTTTTTAAATTTAAACGAGGACCTGGATTTTTTTGGTCCAACGGTTGAATAAGGGGAGTTACATTTGGTGGCATAAACATGGCAAATATGACCCTATCTTCTGTTGTAATTCTAATGGATTATTTAACCTACAACAAAAATTTGAAAAATTAAACCAGAAATAAATATCAATCTACAAAATAAGCTTTGGAAAGCATTCTTGTTGTTTCTATAAATGCAGGGTTACAAATTTTTTTGAAACTTCGATGAGATTTTGCTTTCCCAATAATTAGTGGCGTCAGCTTATGTGATCCTAATACGTTTGTACAGCTTGGACTGTTTGAGACCTGGTGCAGTTTTTTTAGAACTCAAAGCATACGTTTTATTGGGTAATATTTTTCAATACAATCCGGACTCGTCGGTGTTGTATATATATTTGTTATCTTCATGTTTTCAAAACTTGCTGGTAATCTAGAATTTTTGACTTCTCATAAACAGTTAAAACCCTTTAATTTTTACTGTTTTCACAAAACACGCGAACCGCAACAAATAACGAACTAAAATTTAACAGACTGTGTCGTTGACGGCCCCCCGGTAATTCCCACACAAAAACATCTAGCGCAAGCTTACGTCACGATACAACCATGACACACCAGAATTGGATCAATGACAAGCAATATTGCTTACAAGTAGCCACAAAGCAGAAAATGAGGGTTTAAATAATAACTTGTTTCATACAGTGACGGCTCGTACTCTAAAATTTAGGGTCGGCCGAGACTCAAAGCCAATCAAAAGCGGTTTTAAGTGGTGGAGGAGTAATGAGATAATCCCCCCCCCCCTGCCCCACACCCGCCAAAGACCGGTCAAACATCATGTGTAATTTACATATTTTTACGTGGAAATTACGATTAAAAACTTGGCTACCAAATACTATAGCACAAGAGCGACCTGTTGGATTGGGTCTTTTTCATATCCATAGATAGAGTATTGATGTAAATATAAACAATGCAATTAATAAATGTTCTGCAGGAAAAAAATTGGACGTTGTTCTATAACTATTTATTAGAGGCTCTTTCAGTTATGCCAGAAGTACGATAAAAATGTGGGTATTTATATTGTTCTCATACCATTTATAATAAAACATATTAACAAACTTTTTTTATTTAATCCCCCTCCTCCCGGAAAGGTTTCCTAAAATCATCCTTAAGGCCGATGTGGTGTTTATTACTGCCGCGTCCAAATATGGTCAATACTAGTCTATTTTTCCGTTTATTTCTTCAACAATAATTAGGTAGTTATCAACCTATATATAGCAGATCTAGGCGAGAGTATAAATTTAATAAACCAGAAAAATTGTTAGTAAAGCGCTCTAGTCAGTCAATTTAATTTTTTGATATTTTAATGTATCTTGCCTCAAGAGGAAAATAATATAGATGCCAAACAAAGTGGAAGCTACATACACAACCAAAAAAGCTCATTGTCCAGAAAGAACCACGATGCGGCCGGCCGATTTCTAAAACAAATTGCAAATTATATTTTAAAATATTCATGTACCTATTTCGTCACCACATTTAAACATGTAACATGAAGTAAAACTTGCTAATATAATATATTAACCATCATTAGTCACGACTAAAGCAAAGAATTAACTATAATTAATTCTAAAATAAGTAGCCTCATTTTATAATAATTACAATACCTTTAAAATCGTAGTATTCAATTGAGAAAAATTCCGGGGATACGGCCACATCGAGACGGGCCAGCGTTGGGTGATATAAGCTACGACGAACGTTATAGTCGAGGTAATACCATGGGATGTAGGCGAACGTACTACGTACCGTATGAAGTAGTAGATGAAGTATTGCATGTAAGATGATGGAATCGGCTGGCCGAGCCACCGTCTGTAATAAATATATTAGAATATCTGTGGCCGGTGGCCCGCGGTCTGCCGTTAATGGCGTTATTTGTATGTTAGTCAAGTAATTATAATAGGGATACCTACCTATTTTGCTACGTGTCGAGGAAATAATAAACTGCATTTTGGTTTTGTGCGTTTTTAGGATGTTTGCAGAACTATTTTTGAAAAATATTTACTATTTTAAAAAGAGAATTTTCCCTGATGGCCCCTGATGAGCCGCCACTGGTTTCATACTATTGAGATTAGTTATTGTTCACACTTTTGAGTATAAAGTGGATCCATTCTGGCTGGCCGTATGTGTTTCTGCGGTAGAATAATCAACTTTATCAAAAAACTACTAAGTTACTAGTTAGACAAATGTGTACTACCTTTAAACATAGACCATAGTTTGAAAATTCAGTAACTGAAAGATCTAGATGAGTAACACAAAACAAACTATATTTTTTGTAAGTGATCTACAAACACCTTAAGGTTCTCTATCAGTAGTAGATCTATCAGCATTATGAAAGTATTGTTTATAATACAACAGTTCCTGTGTACTGGTTACAAAAATGTATGCTGGTTTTGAACAAAATATTGAGTATGTCATGTTTAAATTTATAGAATTTTGAGATACTCGGAATGAGACATAGAACTATTCCTAAAACTGAATATATTTGTCATGGCGCAATATCGTACTTAAAATTACAACAGAGGGAAATTATTCGGTCAAGTCTACTACGAGGAAAACTGCTCGCATAATATACTGCTGCACGACGCTGGGGAATGGTGAAGAAAGGATATGAATGAGTAATTCGGGGATATATAAGAAAAATCACGACAACCAATGATCACCACTGATGATTAAAAAAGGTACTCGCATGACTGAGTGGTGTTAAAACACTGCATGCCTTTTGTATTGGGGTAATGTTCTTTGTACTATTTTATCTAGAATGCGGTATAACCTGCCATTCCGAGAATATTATTTTTTTGACCTGGACAACCGGACCTGATACCGGGAATCAAACCAAGACGGGTAGCAAGCCTATTGAAACGACTTTACTTTGGATTGCTAGTTTCCTTTCCAACTGAAGTAATTCCATAGTTTCCCAAATGTTGGTTATTTGCGTGTCTTCCATAAATTTACCATGGAATCTGACAAGGTTTAGCCTACCCTATTTCCACTTTGATTTATACTGAAATAAGTTATTTATAATAACTACCAAAACTAGGTAATTTTCCCCAGGTTCGTAGAAAAAGCGTTGTACCTAATACGTACGGAAAGTATCTTTCCCGCTCTCTACTGCAGACTGAACTACCCCAAACGAACTCGCGTGCGGAAAACTGCCACTTTCCGCTCTAGATATTTGGTAACAACAAATACCAAAGCATCCGATTGACAGACCACAAGTTCTAGGTGTAAGAAAAGAAAAATTTTGTGGCCTTTAAATCTGTTGTTCCAATTCGCTTACCAAGTTTTGTATGTCTGGGGGCTCCCATCGATATTACATTAAAGAATATGTGTGCAATGCAATGAATCTTGGCTAGGGATGGGTGTTTTATTAATGTATCAATGGATTAGCGATATATTGAATAACAATATGTAAATACGTGGCGATAAGTGTGCAATAATGCAGATGGTATCCGATGATATCGACAGATGGCTGATGCTGATAATATCGATAGGCCGATAACATCGATATTTACGGATTACATATTCATAAAAATGAGGACTTTTTTTGCTCTCTGATAATTTTGCCAACAAACTATGCGCGATATGAGAGTGGGTTTTTTCTTGCTCTACAATACTTTTTGGCTTCCAAACAGCCTTTTTCGCAAATATATCGATAGGTATCAATGGACCTATCAATATCTTGATAACTATTGACATAGCGTCATATCGATAAATAAAATATGTAGATGGGTGATATGCTACCGCCTATCGATATGTAAATTCTAATATCGCTCATTCCTTATCTTGACCTATAAATATAACATCGGCCATAAATTATGACTAATGACTTAAACAATTGAAATATGTATCTAAAAACGTTTATTAATATTTCGAGCAACCTGTAAAAATTATTAGGTCCTATATTATTTAAACAAAAATCGAAAGATCTTTCACTCAATGTCCAATGGTTTTATTCACTAAAAAAAATATGTATAATATTTAGTGAGTGTGTAGGCAGTTTTAAAAATATATTTGTATTTCAGATTTCAAGAATCGCTTGGTCTGACCAGGCAAGATGAGGTTCCTAGAAACTGCAACATTCGTAATATTAGCTTTACTTGTTACTGACACTTTAGCCGACACCGACAGTAAGCCAGTAAGTATATTTAAAGATTTTGAAGGTTTAAGTACAGGTTCGACATTACGAGAAATTAATAGTTTTAATGCCTGCTGTTGACTAAATTGCCTTTTTTAAAATATAATTTTCAGTAAATTTAATTATCATTATATTTAAATTTGTGTCCCTCCACACATGCAATTGGGCAACTTCATTTTAGCTGAAATGTAATATATTCAGAAAAAAATTCTTACGAAACTATAATATTTTTATTTTATTTATATATGACTTTTCAACTTTTTTTTTTAGCTGAAATATGAGAGTTTCCCAAAACATGTTTTTTGATTTCTATAAAGCCTCCTGAATGTAACTATTTAAAAAAAATCCTTGCGGAAATTCCCAATTTTTCTTTTATTTATTCTTTATTTTTTGCCTTTCTTTTAACTTGATTTTTGGTATACACAGTAGATTTCAGCCACTGATCATGAATCCGAAATGAGAATTTTTTCGGCGATATTTTTCAGTTCTTTATGTTTTTTAGTTAATTAAAGTTGACCTCTTAATCTTAAAAAAATAAACTTGTATATGTATCAATATGTATTGTTTCAATCACTTTTTTTTCACTAATTATTTTATTTTTACGCGCTTTGTATAATATGCGTCACTTTTTTGCCTGCTGTGATGTTTTATGCACATTTTTGTATTAATATGTCATACCTCTATTTAGGCGGATCCACCTAACGGTATCAAATTTTGAATATACCGGGTTCCCATTTTTTATTTATTTAAAGATCCAATCCTTTTAAATTTTACTCAACAACTTTCTAGACACAAATAAAAACAGATTGTTATAATAAAATTTTTGACTGTCTAAATTTGAATTGTCGGTTTCCGCAGGATATTTCAGAATGCTTTATAGAAGTTAAAAAAATATGTTGCGAATATGTCACATTTCGGTTAAGAAAAAGAATATTATATCTTATAAAAATTAATAAATAAAATAAAAATAACCGCAAGATTTTTTTTAAATTCTACGTTCAGAAGGCTTTATAGATTTAAAAAAAAAGAAATGTTACGAATATATCACATTTCAGTTAAGAAAACAAATAAATAAATAAATTAAATAAAAGATGGGAGTTTCTGCAGACAATTTTTTAATTACCGCATTCAGGAAGCTTTATAGAAGCCAAAAAAATATTTTGTTAACGTATCACATTGGTTATCTAAAAGAAAGTTGTGCCCGTGGATTTGTATGTGATGTGCATTTAATCTTTTAAGGGGGTAAGAATTTTCATATTTTTTAAATAAACATCTTTTTTTGATAATTCTTGTAAATCTACTTACCCTGTACTAATTTGCGATAAATCGAATACAGTATCTGATGCCGTAATGTGGCATTACAGTATTTGATACCGTAATGTGTTGCCTAGTAAGACTATCATGTTTTTGTTATAAAGCCTGGGTTATAAATTGAAAAAGTTTTGCGTCTTGCGTCGTCCGTTTGAGCTAAGCGTTTACGCTGGTTCTTAGCCCGTCTTATAGATTGAAAACGTTTGTGTTTTGCGTCGCTTGTGAAACTAACTTTACTTTTATGTTTATATTTATCGCCTTTTTGTGTAATGCAATTTTGACTTGCTGGTTTTTAAGTTTATGTGCGTTTTTTTAATTTACAATGAATGAGTAATCAAAATCGTAGTAATGATGCCTAGTAAAGACTAGGCATTGTGGACATATTAATATCTCGCAACTGTGAAGTTGCTGAAAAGAAGGCGGTGAATTCGGCCTGTTAATTGGGGTAGAAATACTCAAAACTCCTATCAGTATATTCTTATAATTAAAACGGCCCCAAGCAGTATTTTTAAATGGACGAGGATGTTATGTGCACATATTAAAGTCAAATTTATTAGGAAGGACGAACGTTTTGAAAGACCCTTTAAAATCCAGGAATTTCATTGGTTCCAGCTTAACGCAAACGTCGACTTAGGCTAGCCGATACCGTCAAAGTTAAAGATCGCCATGTTTTCGACGGCTAGCGGAAACTCAAACGGATGGCGGAAAAATATGACCGTACCCATTAATTTACATTAAGTAAACTTCAAGGACACCGCAAATTAATCTATAACCCAGGCTTTAGGAAGCAATTGTTTGTTTGTTTGAGGTTTGACTTTGACATTTTCTCACTTAAAAAAATGGGAGATAAAATATTTGATTTTGTTTCTTTAACAGTGACAAGCAAAAGGCTATAACAGCGTTAATGTGATACAATTATTAGAGTGCCACAATTTCTTAAATTTTAATATATATGATTTTTATTCATTTTAAAAAATATTATAAAGATAGTTTGAAAGAAAATACACGTTCGTTAGGTGTTATTACAGTAGTCAACTATATTCCGTAACACAACTCGTGCAGTAATATGTCACCTACCGGACTTATAATGTAAATTACTCTTACTTCAACAAATATTTTCGGCTTACATCTACTTTTTGACAGTAGAATTTAAGTAGTAACATTGCATGTCTTACTAGTCAATCAAGCAAACTGTGAAAAGTGATCATAAAGTACAATACATTTTTTATGCATGTAGATGGTTCATGGTTCATTTTTTAAGCAATGACAGAAGTTGAAAAGCCTAAGTACTTAGTATTATGATGACTTTAAATGAATACCCCATACCAATAGTTTATTGTTATGGGATTCAAAGATATAATTAGGGAGAAAACACCCCCGCTTGAAAAAATAAAGCAAGTAAAGTGGAAAGTTCTTGGTTTTTGTAGTTTAACAGGGAAACTATATATTCGAGTACATGCGTTTGAACTTAGATGACATGCATTATTAAAGCAGGTATAAATAGATGCTACTTTGCTAGAGGTGATTCCCCGGTAGAATGTTTTCTGGATAAGCAGTTATTGCAAAAAGTAAAGATTATAGAAGCTACAGTCTGTTAATAATTATATATTATTAATTAATATTATTATTGTTTTGGAATTTCGTTTTCCTAAAAATAAATAAATAAAAGTGATATAGTGACTTTACTCGAATTTTTATTACAGCGAATCCTTTTTTTTGTTATCAAGGGATCTAATCTAGTAATAATAGCCAGTAGCATTTATATCTTTCATTTATAAATGCAAATCATATTGGTATCTGAAATTTAGAAATGTCCCCAGCCCTACATAAACAAATTAAACATTGTATCTTTCACTTTCTTTGCAAAAGAAAGTATTCATTCAATGTACAGTCAATTTATTTATAATTGCCTTTAATTTTTTTAGAGAAAGCACAAAAAATATAGGAGACCTAAACCAAAAGTTACGGAGAGTTCAGCTGAAGTGGAAAAAAATGAAGTACATCCGGCCAAAGCTCTTCCACCATTAGCTGCGGGAATGGATTTGATTGACAACAGAGTTCCCCTCACAGGTAATTACTTGGTGGTTTTTTTATATTTCCACTTTTTTTTTTAAATATACAATTAAATACTGATACACTTCACAGTAAAAAACGTTTCATGCTGATCTGGAATACAGCAGTTTTTGATACACAAATGGACAGGGCGGATTTGCCAATGGACAAAATAGGCGCTAGCCTAGGGCCTGAGCTTTTTGTGGGTCTCATGTTATGTTTTTTTTTATCGAAGTATCCCTCAATAAAATTTTATTGGAAAATATTGAAAAGTTATACTTATTTGCACAAAACTTTTAGAAATACTTGCACCAAGTGTTTAAGTCTTCCTTAAATTTAAATAGAGAATTTAATGTGTCCAAAACCTGATTTTTAGCTTACTTAATAAATATTTTTTGGCTTAAGCGTAACATAAAAGTGGCGTGGTATTGTGTTATTTACACAAAGAAACCCTAAAAAGAAACTATTTTCCGAAAATGAAAATTCTATATCTCGCACAGAAGCTAAAGGTTTAATAAGCTAATTTGAATATAATATATAGTAATGTAAAACAGCATTGTTGACGGTATTTTGGCACAAACTTTTAACTAGATGAAATCAAACTAGTAAATCATTGCAAAATCCAATAATTAATCTATTAAATGGCGAAACATTAATAAAATATTTAAAACACTTTGTATAGAATATAACGGATAATTTTAAGGAAATTTACCAAGCCCATCGGGACGAATGTATTAGTGAACTTAAAGGCATATATAAAGATGGCATTGATACTGAGCACTTTCGCGATGAAATTTTGGATTTTTTGAACACTGTGGAAGAAGAAAATATTTCAAATACAGCCAATATGTATAATTGGATTAATAACGGTCTGAGATCAACTTTTTCCAGTGTTGAAACTATATTAAAAACATTCTTAACAATGCATGTCAGTAGCGCTTCAGGGGAGCGTTCATTTTCAGTTTTAAAACGGATAAAGAATTAGTTATAAAGCTGTACCCAACAAGAAAAAACTTCCGATCTCTCGATGTTATTTACCGAACAAAAATTGTTGAAAGCATAGATTACAATGAAATATTTGATGACTATAAAAGTAAAGGCAAGAAAATGCTTTTTTAATAAAAATTTGCATGATATTTAAACCGAAAATATATTTGCTTGGATTCTTGTAATATTATTACTATAATGTTAATTTGTCTGACGTTTAGCCCCACCCACGCTCAAGGAATCACGTAAAATCACCTAAAAATTATTTTTAATTAATTAAATTAATAACTATTGCCAAGTTGGCCTCAAGTTATATAGCGCCTAGAGCCTCGGCCAAGGTAAATCCTGCCCTGAATGCAAGAAGATACGTTCTAAGTAAAAGTGTATTTAATAACAATGTAAAATTATTATTATGATTAGGAGATCTAAATATTCGACTTAACTATTTGTCCACCGCTCTGGCGATGGCTGCTCGTATATCCTATCGTATACAGCTTAATCAAACTTCAAAGACCAAACCCTCGTGTAGAGATTTCTCGTAAAGAGTTTGTAATATTATCTGAAAAAGGTAAATGATCGATTGATCCTTTTGCGGGTTATGCACTGTTCGAGTTACTTTTTCCGGGATAAGCAAAGTTCGAAAGTAGTCTGGAATTTGCTGTCCCGCACAGGCGCGTAGCCCAGGGGGTTGTTCTGGGGATCTGGACCCTTCGGAAACTTTGAAAATATGTCAGTATAGGCATGCTTCTTACTACTTTTTCTGAGATATGAACGTTTGGACCCCCCCCCCGAAATGAATTTCTGGTTTGGACCTCCACGAACTGAGTTTCTGGCTACGTGCCAAACATCATATCATTGCCAAACGCCGATTATAGTAGCGTGCCGTATAGGGGGCACTAAGTTACAAAATGCCCTCAGCTCTAACCCGTCTAACCCGCCCTGTGCACTCTAGCGCGATCGTAAAATTGAATTAACCTAATAAATAAATAAAAATTTAATTTAAAACTTAACTAGTCTGTGACAATAAATTTTAAAGGGCTGTTGGCAACATGGCTTTCCTCGCTCCTCGAGTCGCCGCCGCGCCGCGCTTTCGCTCAATATGTACTGTAATTATTAGCAGTCAGTAGGGATGTTCGATTCTCATGAACAGATCGATTTAGATCGAAAACAAAAAATCGATACTACAAAAAATCGTACTACAAAAGATCGATCTTCAGAAAAAAAATCGATTTTGACTATTACTAAAAATATTATTTCATATACATATCTTTTATGCCTGAAATATTTCAGCGAGCGTATTGTCACGACACGTTGCTCCGTGTGCAAACAGAAATTTTACGACCGCACCTTTGCTCACCTTGTGACGTCACAATATACTCCCACTTTATACTTAAAAAGTTTATTTATTCAAATAACAAAATCATAACATTGTTTTAATAAATGTTTGAGTCTACAAATACTAACTATATCTACAGTGTGAGGATTTAAGAATTTGGATATTTGGCGATTAATTTGATTGGCTCGTTTCAATCAGGTGACGCATACATTGCATCCTGTAATTAAAATAAACTAATCAGGTTAACTGCTGAATATACAAAGTCCCAAATAACCTTTGCACTAAGTTACAAAATGCCCGACATCTAGATCCAACATCGAAAGTATAAATCAAAACATATGACGTATTGTTACGACATGTGGCTCCATGTGCACACAAAAATTTTATGACCGCACCTTTACTCACTTTGTGACGTTACAATATACTCCCCCTTTATACTTAAAAAGTTTATTTATTCAAATAATAAAATCATAACATTGCTTTAATAGATATTTGACTCTACAACTACTAGCTATACCTACAGTGTGAGGATTTAAGAATTTGGATATTTGGCGATTAATTTGATTGACTCGATTCAATCAGGTGACGCAAACATTGCATCATGTAATTAAAATCAAAAATAATCAGATTAACTGCTAAATATATAAATTACCAAATAACTTTTGTACAAAGTTACAAAATTCCCAACATCTAGATCCAACATCAAAAGTATAAATCCAAACAAAAACCAAACTCAAAAAGGCAATGTGGATGCACTGACAGTGACAGTTGACGCTAGGCGGCAAAAATCCTTCTACCAATTTTTTTTAATTTGGTCGCCAGGCCAGGACAAATTCTTTCTTCACCGTGTCTAGTTGACAACCAATGATATTGGGCATTTAATAGAATATTAAGAATGAGTGACCTTTTCGGTAGAAATGTAAGATCGAATTAACGATCTTTGAAGATAAAGACCGATCTAACCAAAAATCGGAATTAAAAAGAAGATCGATTCAAAAGATCGAAAATCGCCGTCAAAAAGATCGATCTCTGAAAAAATCTATCTAGATCGAAGATCTCTAGCAGTCAACTAAGTTAAATAAATCATTTGCGTGTTTTGTGAGTAATTGTGAGTGTGAGACAGTCAGTCGACGTTTGTTGCAAAGTTTTTTTCTTAATATTATAACATTTGTATTTGTAATAAAGGATAGACGAAGAACGTAGCAAAATGAGCCAGAACAACCTAAAATTAGGTGCAAAAAATCTGTGCATGCATATAAAAAAGAAAGGGAGATAAAATTACGTTTGGCTGCAGGTTAGTTGCAAAAATCTAATCTAAGAGGTCTTATTCCTGCATGGTTTCCCTTCAAATCTGTAAAATGTTCTGGTTATTTTTACTTTACTACTTTACCCATGGCACGCTACTGGCCGATTAGTGCTAGAAAATATCCACAACCAAAGTTATTAATACCATAATACTAACTGCTCATATTTGCAATAAGAATAATATTATACATAGAACATTTTTGGTGGTAAACTAAACATAAAAATGAGATGTGGCCTTTCCCAGACTCAGATTTAAAAAATATATTAAGGTGTTAACTATACATGTAATAGTTATTTTCCTACAACCTATGAAACTGACAAAAAAGCACTGTTAATATGGCTGGAAAGTGCCTTTTATCATACGCATGTTAAAATAGAATATTAAAACACTAGTTTCATAAGACATGACTGTTTTAAAAAAAACATTAGCTTTAAAAAAATATTTGCTGTTGAACATTCTCAAGTTGGTGAAAACGTATGCATTAATTGCACTAATTATTAATTATGTTTTCCTTTAATTTGACTATTTCAATACTCGTAATCGAAGTCTTATGAAATAAAAATAATTTCATTTGATTTGAAGCTTTATATATATATATATATATATATATATATATATATATATATATATATATATATATATAAATCGCAGTTGTAAAAACGTGTAACAGAGTTATAGAGCATTCTAAATTTGTAATATTTAAATTTATAATATTTAAATTGATTTATTTATTTTAAATGTAGCCGGCAACCCTGTCACATTACTAATTCACTAAGATATGATAAGTAAAATGAAAGGTACTCTGTAGGCTTCTTCGTATATTATAATTTACATTAAATTCAATGTTATTAAATATAATATAATTGTTAGTATAAATTAATTAAATATCTTATCTTACCAATTCAGCGGCCACATATATCTCGAACAACAGCAAACTGCAACATCGCTGGTATCTCTTCTTGAATATAGATGTTTTAACAAAAAGATGTTTTTTTTTCTTAAATAAAAGGTTTAATTTTTAAAAACAACTTAAACATCTATTAACAAAAACAACGGATGTAAAATTACTGTGAAAAAATAAGACTTAAAATTAATAACAAAAAATGTTTAAATCTAAATTAAAATCTAAAAAATGATAAAGAGTCCCTAATCTTAGAACCAAAGAAAAAAGTAAAATGTTTAAATAGGCCATAAATTTGACTCTCTTGAAAATACGTAAACATTGCTCCTCAAATAAACACTAGAATTAAAACAAGATATCTTTGATAGTTCCTCAACTTTTACAACACACTGTATATGAAAAGCCCCATAAACCACCACAAAAGAAGAATTTAATTTTAACTGTAACAAACAGAACTTTGACACAGACTAACTCTTGTTTTAGAAATCAGGAAAAAGGTCGACACCTAATTTGACAAGAACTGCCTCTTGTCGGCTGAAACGCAATGCATCGTCATAGACACACCCTAAACCCTTCATTAATATATACTTCATAGGTGTCGCCTAGAGTTCTACTTTATGTATGAAATTGAAATTTAATTACATTATAATAAGATAAAAGTACCTTCTATATCAATGTCTAAAACTTAAACTAATTTATCAGCTTTCTGGATGAAAAAAACCATGGTAAAAGAAAAGAAAGGTAAAGAAAAATCCTCTCAGCCAATCTTCTCTGAAGAGAAACAATGATTTAAGAAAAATCGTGGAATATTTGAAACGCCTTCTATTTTAAACTATTTTATTGTATATTTAATACAGTAAATTGACATTTTTGGTGGTAACTAAACATAAAAATGAGATGTGGCCTTTCCCAGACTCAGATTTAAAAAATATATTAAGGTGTTAACTATACATGTAATAGTTATTTTCCTACAACCTATGAAACTGACAAAAAAGCACTGTTAATATGGCTGGAAAGTGCCTTTTATCATACGCATGTTAAAATAGAATATTAAAACACTAGTTTCATAAGACATGACTTTATACCACGATCCCTAGGTTAGGTTAGGTTAGGTACTAAAAGGCGAGTGAGATTAAATGTCTCATAAAATGAGTATTTTATGCTATTTGTTTTGTGCATAATGTTTTAAAAAAAACATTAGCTTTAAAAAAATATTTGCTGTTGAACATTCTCAAGTTGGTGAAAACGTATGCATTAATTGCACTAATTATTAATTATGTTTTCCTTTAATTTGACTATTTCAATACTCGTAATCGAAGTCTTATGAAATAAAAATAATTTCATTTGATTTGAAGCTTTATATATATATATATATATATATATATATATATATATATATATATATATATAAATCGCAGTTGTAAAAACGTGTAACAGAGTTATAGAGCATTCTAAATTTGTAATATTTAAATTTATAATATTTAAATTGATTTATTTATTTTAAATGTAGCCGGCAACCCTGTCACATTACTAATTCACTAAGATATGATAAGTAAAATGAAAGGTACTCTGTAGGCTTCTTCGTATATTATAATTTACATTAAATTCAATGTTATCAAATATAATATAATTGTTAGTATAAATTAATTAAATATCTTATCTTACCAATTCAGCGGCCACATATATCTCGAACAACAGCAAACTGCAACATCGCTGGTATCTCTTCTTGAATATAGATGTTTTAACAAAAAGATGTTTTTTTTTCTTAAATAAAAGGTTTAATTTTTAAAAACAACTTAAACATCTATTAACAAAAACAACGGATGTAAAATTAATGTGAAAAAATAAGACTTAAAATTAATAACAAAAAATGTTTAAATCTAAATTAAAATCTAAAAAATGATAAAGAGTCCCTAATCTTAGAACCAAAGAAAAAAGTAAAATGTTTAAATAGGCCATAAATTTGACTCTCTTGAAAATACGTAAACATTGCTCCTCAAATAAACACTAGAATTAAAACAAGATATCTTTGATAGTTCCTCAACTTTTACAACACACTGTATATGAAAAGCCCCATAAACCACCACAAAAGAAGAATTTAATTTTAACTGTAACAAACAGAACTTTGACACAGACTAACTCTTGTTTTAGAAATCAGGAAAAAGGTCGACACCTAATTTGACAAGAACTGCCTCTTGTCGGCTGAAACGCAATGCATCGTCATAGACACACCCTAAACCCTTCATTAATATATACTTCATAGGTGTCGCCTAGAGTTCTACTTTATGTATGAAATTGAAATTTAATTACATTATAATAAGATAAAAGTACCTTCTATATCAATGTCTAAAACTTAAACTAATTTATCAGCTTTCTGGATGAAAAAAACCATGGTAAAAGAAAAGAAAGGTAAAGAAAAATCCTCTCAGCCAATCTTCTCTGAAGAGAAACAATGATTTAAGAAAAATCGTGGAATATTTGAAACGCCTTCTATTTTAAACTATTTTATTGTATATTTAATACAGTAAATTGACAATTCATTATAATTGAATCGAATCATCTGAAATGTTTCAATTTTTATTAGTTTTAATTTAAGTGAGATCGGGCTAAAAAATCTTCCTATGGAAAAGGTCCATATGATAACCTTAAACTTTTAGAGATGTATCAATGCGCGTCGAGTACAACTTGACAGATTTATATGTCTGTACAATCCAAAAGATAGCGTTTTAGATATGTGTTATTTATTAACTCTCCAAACTAATATTATATAGCTTTACTTTAATTCTTTAAAATACTCATCTTATCTTTAGCATTTGTCATGACAAAAATAAATTAATAATAATTTGTATACTCTATTCTGTTGCTATAGTCTATTCCGTTACAAAAGTAAGGTGTATAACGCGTTTATAAATCCTTTTTCCTATTCATGTGACTAATGTTTTTTTAATGTTTTCATAATAGTCGTAGCAAATGTTTTTTTGCAATGTCACTCTAACATTTTAAGCAATAAAGAATTTTTTAGGGTGGAATAGAGTAAGAATAGTAGAATTTTAAAAATATTTTTGTGGTCATTATTTGTTTATATTTTAACTATCATATTCGTATGGAATGCATTATTTAATTTGGCGCTTCATAAAGTACAAGACGTTGTCTTTTAAGCTTCAAGAATCGGTAAGAGTTCCATTTATTACCAAGGCAGGAAAGCCAAGCAAGTTGTTGCACAAAACAAAATGCAACAGCTACAGAAACTAGCGGTCTGACGGTTACAGGCGCAATGAGATCCACACCTACGATGGCAATGCAGGTGTTGCTGTGCCTGCCCTAGATGTATTTCTAAAAGGCGAGGCAGAGAGAACGGCAATCAGACTGCACGCTGTTGATGTGTGGTGCGGAAAAAAGTGGGGTCTGGGACATGCACGAGTGTTCCTAGAGGCTGTCACACGACGACCTCTTGTAGAACAGCAAGCGGATGCCCTGATCCCCCGCTTCATTTTCAATAAAAACTTCGAAATTGACATCAGCGGTTCAATAGAACCAGGAAAGGAGGCTGACATACACATCTACACGAACGGCTCTCAGAACCAATATGGGACTGGCTTGGTAGTGTATGTACCAGAACTCAACCTGGAAATCAGCATGGCTCTCGGTCTTCCAGGCGGAACTACTCGGAATTCTGCATGGCGCCATACAAATAGAGAAAGAAAGAATAACAGGTAAAAAAGTTATTATTCTCACAGGCAGCAAACAAGTTTTGAAAACCTTAAAAAAGAATAAAATTACATCCAAACTGATTCTTGAGTGTTACCAGATGCTGGCGACGGTTTCCCAGGGGAATACTGTCACAGTGTCATGGATTAAGGGACATAGCGGAATCGAAGGAAATGAAAAAGCGGATAGATTGGCGCAAAGACCAACCCATACGGTCCTGAACCCTTCGCGCCACTGTCCTCAAAGGCGATCAATCTAAAGATAAACGAACAGGCAATAGGGATTCTAAGAGAGAGATGGGAGAGACAAGACTTCAGACACTCAGGTGCCGCAATCCGCGGCCCTGAGGTCGCTCGGACTGAGTACCTCTTTGGACTCTCTCGAGGAAGCTAAACAAACACCTTCACACCTTGGGCGTTCTTCCGGATCTAAGTTGTAGAGGGTGCAACGAGAATGGCGAGACTGCAGAACATATTCTTTGTTACTGTTCAGCTCTTGTAAATACTAGAGAATAAAAGAAAAAGAATATGTAGGTATGGGGAAAGATGACCAGAAATGGCCACAATCGGAGGAGGTTACAATGGGCCCACCTGCTAGGCCTAAGTAAAAGTTTGGCACAAGTCAACCCTCCATATTCTTTATCTATCTACCTACCAAGGAAGGAATTTTCAAAATAAGGTATATTAAAAGATTTAATGCAAAAAAAAATTAAAATAATTATGAAGAGAAATATAAGGAAAGCTGAACGTAACATTTAACCGTTTTAATTTTAATGTTTCTTTTAATTATTGTTAATTTTATTTAAATACTCTAACGAATTATTGCTATTTTAATATAATATATTGTTGTTGTGAGTAGAGTATCCCTCTGTAAACTTATTTGTCGTTTTTTGGAATGTAAAACTTTAAATAAATAATAATATATTTAATGAACTTTATTATGCAACAGATCCCTGCTTGGATGTTCAGTGTGGAGCTGGAATGGTGTGCGAACTAGACCAGGAAGGTGAACCCCAGTGTGTATGTATCGAGAGTTGCCCAGAAGAAACAGAGTCTAGACGCAAAGTGAGTATATCTTTAATTTATTGTTTTTATAATTAGCATTTGCTATTTACAGCTTGTCACTGGAGATTAATAATGTTTATTTTAATCACATTAGTAATGCTTCTATGTTTTCAAATTGATATGTAGGTAACAAAGTCAAGGTTTCAAAATTAAACAACAGAAGATTGTTTTAGCATTTTTTAATATATACAATTTTATTTATAAACGGTTGAGCCTTATTTTGAAAATAACTTTTGCAAAACAAAATTCGCTGAGAATTTTAGAGAGAAGACATAAAAGAAAAAAACTAATATATCAATATTATCAGTATTGTCAATTCCGAGAAAAGATATTTGGCTATTCTTGGGTCACTTTAACAGATTTTGACAATTCAAAAAGTTAATTTGTCTTTCTTCGGATTTGAACTCAGAACTCTTACTATCTAGATGAAATCTTTAAGCAACTTGAACGCATTCAAATTTATGTTAGCAGGCTACTTGCAAAGAAGGCGTTAAAGCAACAAAGGAGCTAGCTAATTCGTGGTTATTAATCATCATTAATATCGACTTCAATAGTAATCCGAAAAAAATCACTGTTAAAACCGGATTAATTTCTATTTTGTTGTTCTTTATTTATTATCTGTCTCCGTTTTTACAATTTTTTGAATTAACGTAGATTGTGATAGGTTCCGGATTTAAACTTTATCAGTGTTTATAAATTTGTCTGAAATACTGATTAAATATTTGACAAAATTTATAAAAATAAAAATAGACATTAAAAATACAAACACCAATTAAGCAGAATATAGTTAAATAAAATATTTATTGAAAATTGTTACAAAAATGAAAACGAAAAATTCTTTTTCCTTAATATACAAACAACAACTATAACACCCGTATTCACTAAAAAGGTTTAAATTTACACCAAGTCTAACTTGACATTATAGGTTTAAAATGACATTTTCAACAACTGAACAAATAATTTTTCTAAATGTCACAATGACAAAATGACTGGCGAACTAAGAGTTTTAAGTACCATGGCAACTAGACCTAGCCTAACTCTTAAACCTTTTTAGAGAATACGGGGGTTAACGTTTTGTACAGTATTTTAAAAACGAAGTGGGTGTCTAAGAGCATTATCACCTCAAAGTCAAAAAAAAAAACAATTTGAAAGATATTTAATTTCGTCAGTTTTAATACCATGCCTAATAACACTTTGAGGAAAAATTGCAATTTCCTTTTAATTAAAGTTAAATAATTGACATAACATACTATGAATCACCTTTCGAACGATTTGCAACCAAGTTTTTAATCGAAAGAAGTCTTTACTTCTTCTGTTTGTATTTTTACCATTTTATTTGAAGGCACTAATAATAAATATTCTTTGGTGAATCTTCAAACGTTTTAAAACTATTTCTTGGTTTAATTGTTAAAATTATATAGAATAAAAAAGTTTAGACCATAACAGCTCTGAGTTTCTGTTTTCTGAATGCACTAGAAAATTCACCATTTAACAAGAATACAAATTATAAGCCAAACAATAATAAAAGCTTCATTTATATTAATAATTCAAGTAGTCTCACGTTCGGAGATTTGCCTTTTCGAATACCCAGTCCGAAACAACACGTTTGAACACACTTGTGCTGCACTCAAAGCTGGTTGAGATCTCATGAGTTTTATCTTCTTTCTAGAAGGTCCGCAGACTCACTTCCCTCAAAATCCGTATATCCCGGTATTCAGATTAAGCTGAATTTATATCAAGTTTTTAGACCGACAAGTGGATTCTGGCAGTTCAAAACTGTTTTGGATGTGCAATGCTCCAAGTACTTTAAGTGCAGCTTGATATTTTTATCGTTTTATATATTATTTGTCTCAGAAAGACTTGCAATCACTAAACTGAAAGAAATAATGATAAAAAATGTATAATTTCTTAGACATACACTGTGAGTGAAAAACGGTTGAGGAGACTGTTTAAAATATATGTAGAGGTGCTTCACTATAAGCAAATATCTACAGATTTCTGACGATCTGGAATCCGATACTACAGCCGCGGACTAATAATTGAATAATCTGTAGTTGTAAGTTGGCTTTGTAATGTTAGCGTATAAAGAGCAACTTGTATACTTATTTTGTCTTGTTCTAGGTATGTTCTAATACGAATGAAACCTGGTCCTCAGACTGTGCCGTATATCAGCAGAGATGCTGGTGCCGTAATGATGACCCCAAGTGTAAAGGTGACAAATACAAACATGTCCATATCGAATACTATGGCACTTGCAGAGAAATGCCCGTAAGTATCTACTTATATCATGTATACAAACATGTATTTATATATCAAGTGTTTGAATACATACATATGTATATGTTTGGATACATTTAAAACTATAAAATATTTTCTCTTCTTAGATTAATATTATTAAAAGATCTTTTTGAGATATTTTAATAATACGTGTAGAAAAAATTACGTACAGTATATACAGGGTGGCTGGTATGTATGGAAACAGTCGATTATTTCGAAAAGTAAGAGAACTAGCAAAAATTGTTAATTACAAAAGTTTCAGTGTCTTTGAAAAACTATAAAAGTAAAGAGAGTAAAAAATCTATATTATACAAAACTGGTTATAAAGTTGCGGCAAAACAAAGTTGTATTTTTTAAAACAGAACTCCTGTATGTTATGTATCTTTTTTGCTAATTTCTTAAGAAAAACTCTGCTATAAGAGACATTGCGATAGAGAGAGAGACCGAAAACGCTCGATTCCATAGTGGAGTCAATGTGCCTTTTATGGCAGGATTTTTCTTAAATTTCTAGGGTGTTAAACCAAGATTAGAGTATATTCCATTTAAAAAAATGCAACTTTGTTTCGCTGCGACTTTATAACCAATCCTGTATAATTAGTTTTTTTTACCTTTAAGTTTACTTGTTAAAAATTTAAGTCCTTCCGGAATGTGAAACCATTTTCACATTTTTGTTTTGGTGTACTTTGCAAAATCTAATTGCCTAAAATAAATAAAGATTCGAAGATTAGCTATTTCTAGTTCTACTTTTGATATTAATTATAGGAATGCACCGAAAGTGAAATGGCAGATTTTCCTAGACGTATGCGTGACTGGCTTTTCAATGTTATGCGAGATTTGGCCGACAGACGTGAACTGACCCCTCACTATTTGGAAATGGAAAAAGATGCTGAATCAAATATGACTCGAAGATGGACCAACGCGGCCATTTGGAAATTTTGTGATTTAGATGGGCATCCACCAGACAGGTAAATTAAGAAATTTATAATGAATAAACTTTAGTGAACTAAAAGACAAAGATTTATAGACTAATATCGCTGCTTTTTCTCTTAGCGTATCCTTTAATCTTGTACTTCAATTTCTTTAAAATCAAACATTATTTTTTCTACGGCCGTGCTTAGATAGTCACTTTCCCACACGAATTTTATTTGGAAAAATTGCGTTTTTCCGCACAACTTTTAATGGGCGAATAGTAGTATATTACACATCTAGGTGGAACGTGTTTCATTACTATCGAGAGAAAAGGATGTTTTATGACAGGAGTGAAACCTTTTCACCGACGTTTGTATAGTATTTTATTTACAACCATACCTTTTAAATGCAAACAACGTTTTTTTTTGTGACAAATGTAACTATGCGAGAAATTAACAAAGTAAGGCTCGTGTATAACCACAAGCTTCGCCACCATCAACAAATAAAAAATCAAATTTGCATTTTGACAATGGTTACTATGGTATTAAACAAGCCAAGCATACAAACTTAAATTAGTTGCATTTTTGATAAATTGCCAAAAAAGTGTGAGACAGATAGACAATGAGCGATTCAGAAGAAATCATTTGTACTCCTCCTAAATTGAGAGATGCCGCGGAAAGTTTGGAAAAAATTAAATAACCGAATTAAAATTTTCGTTATTCAATAAATATCGACATTTACCTGGGATGGAAAGTGACATTTACCCGGGTGGAAAGCGATCACTTTCCGTTCGATTTACTTGTTTTTGTGATTAAAAACCATTCTCTAATGTGATGCATGCTGCCATGGAAATGTAACTATAACTAATTAAACTTTAAAAATAATTCATTTTGTATATGTGGAAGTTCAGATGCTTTGCTTTTTGCAGTTTATTGAGAGCGTCTTTGAATGTTGTTTAATGTGGTCATTCCAGGAGAGTGTATAATTAATTTTAAATCATATAGCATTAAGAGGTTCTGAATAAAAATATTAAATGCAGCAACTTGATTATGTATATTAACATTTTCACGAATGTTTATCGTTATTTATTTTGCACTACTCCGAAATTAATTGAAGTGTATTACTCAAAACAACATCCAAATGCCCGTGCTAACCAGAATAAATTCATCAGCAAATAGTGTCCTTTTAACTGGCAAATTGGAGAACATGTCATTTATATAAATTAAAAATAATAAGAGTCTTAATATGAACCCTTGGGAAACCTCATTTTTGATCTTTCATCATTCACAAAAAAAATCTTGACGGGTTCAATTTGCAATCAACTTTACTTTCATCCTTACTTTTCAGACTCATCTTGTTTGTTATAACAGACTTGATGAGTCTTTAGTTCTAGATATAATGGTCCTCCTTGATTTTCATGAAAACATGTTTTAAACTTTTGGAACGTTTTTGAAAATGTCGACGACGGATGGGGGGATTATGGTATGCATTTACTAGACACCCAAGGGTATATGACGATAGAAAACAATTGTCGGACAGGGTTCCTAATACTAAGCTACGAAATAAAGATCTAAAAACCAGGAAAAGTCTCTTGCTGAAAAATATAATCAGTGTTATGAAAATTATGAGGGGTATCTCTATTATCATAACGGACAGGTGGGATAATGAGAATAATGGACCGGATCATACGCTTTATCTTGGGTTAACTAGCACACGATTTCTGGCCGCCATACTTACTGTCTTCTTTGACCGCTAAAAAATGTGAAGAATGATTTGAGAATGACGAACTTTGGTAACAAGATTTATCTAACTAATTATAAGTCAATCGGGTTAATAATTAATAAAAATCCATTTATTTACATATTTCATTTTACTAAACACTCTAGGGTTGGTCTTTTTCTTTATACAAATATATGAATCGCATTATCTATATATTTAAAACACTAAGCCACATTTTTCAGCAAATTCGTGAGAGAGTTGTACTGCATCAATTTATATGAATTTTTATTTGAAATAATCGTGTGGTGACCGAAACTTTTCAACACTATTTTTTGTGTTGTAAATGTATAAAAGGTGTTTAAAAAAATTGGGCCAGTGATGAATCACGATTCTGCTCAAACCGCTTGACGTAAAAAGCTGCATTTTGGCACACAGGTTCATAGTGAAGGTTCGATAAGAAGGGATTTTTCAAAGCTCAAATTTTAACGGGGTGAAACCACCCTTTAAATATTACGATATTTATTTAAAAAACGGTTAGTTTGAACAGGTATAATTTTTTACATATTTTTTAAAAATTTATACAAGATGTTTAAAAAAATCGGAAATTATTTATAAACAAAAATTTCCCAAGCCCTGGTTGACAAACATTGAAAGAACCTGCAACAAAAAACGTGGTTTATAAAGAGGTATTTAAATAAGGCGATATAAGTATGTACCTCTTTATATCCCCCACCATACGCGAACGAAGTCATGGATACTCGTTAGTAATGTATATAACACGACTTGTGGCAAAGCGACCCTAGTTTACGTGAGCGTCTGATTTTTCCCGAATTATTAAGATTGAAAAAACTTCAAAAATCATACTTTTTTTTCTGCATAGTAGGTAGCTATGAAACGTCACACGCACTATATCAATACTAGGTAAAAAAGATGATATTCCTACTAATGAACTAATGAACGCTCATAAAAACTTGATTATAAACGTCAAATAGATAAACCTAACCTCCTGGGGGATGGTGTGATAATTCAGGCATTGCTAATCTTTCATTTTATGTTGGAAGGCGATATCAACTAGTATAAAGATAGTTTGTAAGAGGGCGAACATTACTTTATTTTAATAACTGGATAAGGTTTTTATTTTCCATTCTACGTTTTTTTTGGAAGTCCTGGATTAACGATAATCGCCAACAGAATTATCATACACTCTCCTTCAAAAAATGATGTAGGTACTGAAATCGTGAAAAAATCATCTTCCCAGGTTTTTACAGATCTTCACGTTGTAGCAGGGTTATCGAGCGGTTATTTATTATATTTAAAATTATTTATTTATTGTATTCATTTATTTGAAGCTTAGCGGACAACCCTGTCACAATACTGAAATTAACTAATATATGATAAGTAAAATCAAAGGTACTCTGTAGACTTCTTCGTGAATTATAGTTTATAGTATTAGGAAATAAATTTGTTAGTACAGATTGAATTAGACATTTTATCTCACCAATTCTGCGGCCATATAAACTCGAACAACAGCAAACTGCAACAACGATGGTATCTTCTTCTTGAATATATATTTATTTAACTATCAGGTGGTTTATTTAAATAAAAGATTTGGTTTTTAAAAACAACTTAAAAAATCTATTAACAAAAGTAAAGTATTTAAATCTAGAAAATGAGGGAATTATCTTTAAATCCCAACTTTAGTACAAAAGAAAAGAAAAGAAAAATCTTTAAATAAAACGTAAATTTAACTCTTTAAAACCCAGTTACTCCCCAGATAAAATATAGAATAAAAAATAAAATATCTTTGAAAATCCCTTAACTTTAATATCCCACCGTATACATAAAGCCCCATAAACCACCACAAAAGAAGAATTTAAGATCAACTATAAGAATCAAAACTCTGACACAGACTGACTTTTAGTCCTCCCGTAAAATACAAAGTTAGCTCAGCTATTACCAGATCCACCCCTTAGACCAATCCCCTCTTTGATGTTATTAGTCAGGACGAAACGAATAAAGCTGTGAATGGTCAAGCTTAAGTCCCTACTCTATACTTTAAGTTCGGAACTTCGTCTTAGAAACACGAGGTGTCACCCATGATAATAAAAAGTAAATAAATAGATTAAAATGATATTCCCTTCAATTCTTAGTCCTAAGATTATCTATATAATTTAATATATAAGCCTATACTAACTTATCCACATTATGGGTCCGAAAAGTCATGGCGAAAAAAAGGCACGAAAAACCCTTTCAGTTTATCTTTTCTGTAGGGAAAATTATGCCCCAAAAACATGGCTTTTCGGTGTTGTTCCTAATACAAAGTACTCTATTGTATTTTCGACATAGTAAATTGACCATTCATTATCATTGCATCGAACCAAATAAAATGTTTCAATTAATATTTGCAACAAGTTAAATTAAACAGACCAAAGAAAGATTACCATGAAACAGGGAACATATGGGATCATAAACCCTCGAAAAGGAAGACATAAATTGTAACCTTTTAGAAAAGCTTATCCATAAATCTGTCTATACTCTAAAATATAGCATTTGAGATATATAATACTCTATTTAGGGTTTAAAATTCTAGAAACTAATATTACACAAATTTACTTATAATTCTTGTGAAATAATCAAGCCTGTTTAAGCTTGAACATGAGAACCAACAGTTTTAGTAAAATATTGCGGTCTGTTTGCGGCATAGATAAATTTTGGTCAAAAATTAAGCGTCATCTGACTGGTAATATTTTAGTAAAAATAGAATATGAGGGAATAAAAATGAAGAACTAATAAAATGTTAAAAAAATATCTCTAAAAAACTAACTATCCAATTTACCTCAAAATCAAATGCCAGATAGGAATAGACTAGTAACATTTTGGTATAAATCCTAAATAGCAAACCAAAGTGGTGGCCTAATAAAATATTTAAAAAATTTAACTTGAGAAAACGACTTATTAGAATGATTTCAAACTTTGTGGCAGAATTAGGTACGTGTAATATAGAGATAAACTGGTAAAATTGTGATACGAATTCAAGATGGCGGACAAATAAAATGATTAAAAACATCTACATACAGTAACCTACTAAGTCAATTGACGTCAAATTTTGCATAAAAATTAGATGTAATATAGGAATACATTGGTAAAATTTTGGTACGAATTCGGCAAGACGGAACAAAATGGTGGAGTAATGAAATCTATCAAAAAACAGTGTAAAAGACTACCTACTCAATTTATGTTACATTATATATAAAAAACAAGTGTGGCATAGGTAGAAACTGGTAAAATATTGGTTCGAATCCAATATAGTGGAACAAAATTGGTCCCAATAAAAATGTTTGGAAAGACCGTTTATGTATTACTAGATGACCATGTGCAGAACTAAAATTGTCATTTGCCAAAATATTGTACTTTCAATCTACTTCATACTCTCACTCAGCGGCGACGCCAGGAGTAGGGCAGAAAGGGCCGGACCCCCTGTAATATAGCCGAGCCCTCCCTGGAAAACTACCAAATAAATCCAAAAGATGCTTTGGAGGTGACATCATATTTGTGGTGTTTCCTTTAGTTCTTAATTTTGTTCGACACGGTCTGGGAATATTCCGGTGTATTTTCGATATTTCGAAATAACGCCACAAAATGCTTTTTGTTTTTTGGGTGCCATATTTTGGATAAAATATTTACTGAACTTCAAATCCATTCCTCAAATAATAAAAAATTATTTAATGGATTAGGTGCGTCGCAGACAGAACAAAAAACTTTTTAAATTTATCATATCTTTTACTTTTTGCTTATTGCTATAATAATATTTGCTCAGGTTGGGACGAAGAAACTTTAAAAGCTGAATGTATACTTTTAAAAAGAATGATTACCAAAAAAACAAAAAAAATTGAAATTATAATTTATAATAATTAATAATTAATTATTAAAATTACTAGAAGAATATTATCCAGCTATTGAAAATATCAACGTATTAACCTTAAAAATTGACAATACCCACATCAACTGCTTCTCCAGAAAGATCATTCTTTTGTCTAAGTAGAGTTAAGACTAATACAAGAACTACAATGTTTAATGATAGACTTTCTGCTGAATCTATTTTAAGTAAAAATATTGATCTCGACAATATTGTTGTTGCTTTTGCTAAGAATCATAATAACAGAAGAATTTTAGTGATTTAGGTATAATAATTTTTATTACTTACTAAATAATTACCAAAAAAACAAAAAAAATAGAAATTATAATTTATAATAATTAATAATGAATTATTAAAATTACTAGAAGAATATTATCCAGCTATTGAAAATATCAACGTATTAACCTTAAAAATTGACAATACCCACATCAACTGCTTCTCCAGAAAGATCATTCTCTTGTCTAAGTAGAGTTAAGACTAATACAAGAACTACAATGTTTAATGATAGACTTTCTGCTGAATCTATTTTAAGTAAAAATATTGATCTCGACAATATTGTTAATACTCTTGCTAATAATCATAATAACAGAAGAATTTTACTGATTTAGGTATAATAATTTTTATTACTTACTAAATTTTGTATATATTTTTTCGATATAATTAAAGTTATTGAAAAATAATGATTTATAATTATTAATAACTCATTTTTTATCATCTCGATATTAATTACCATATAATGCGTTTTTGGTATAAGTTGAATTAAATGGAGTACCAAGCAGTAATGTACAAACGAGTTCCCCCCTAAATTTTTCTGACCCTGTCTGCCCCCCCCGTAACAAAAAACCCAGGGGACGCCGCTGCTTTCAGCTCATTTTGGTAAATAAATTTATGTTTTGGCTTATTTCGCAACTGAATAAAAATATCTAATTTTAAATTGATTGAAAAGACCAAATGAAAAAAATATTTAAGAGAATTACAAAAAAGAATTCTATGGAAATTAAGTGAAAATTAACTGCATTCTAATATATTTACAAAAAACAAACATTTAAAGTCAGAGCGTTACTGAAGAATTTCCCGTCTCGAAAGTTTAGTGCACTTAGCCAAGTGCAAGTGTAGTGTACTGTGACGTCACGGTCACCGGTGTTTTTTAAATAACAGGTTCTTTATATTTGTACATTTTTGGCTTCTTCGTTAAATTCTAGGCATATTTTGCATAATACAGAATGGTAGTTTCCACGGATTTTGCCAATTTGGAAATCAAGGTGATAATAGAGATATGCAGTATCTAATTTAAAAAAATACTTAATATCATTTATTACATGGACCAACTTGCATATTTTGATATATACACACATACACACCGTTAATTTTGTTATAGTTTTGTAAATATAGCAGTTTTTAAGCAATATTTTTAAAACTTTTACTTTTATTTTTATTACTGTTCTCCTTTTCTTAGATATGTATCTCGTCATGAACTGTTCCCTATTCGTGCTCCACTGATGGCCCTGGAACATTGCATCGCTCCATTCCTTAACTCTTGCGACTCTGATGATGATCATAGAATTACTATTACGGAATGGGCTAAGTGCTTGGAACTGGAAGAGGTACAGTATTACTATTTTAGTTAAAACGTTTGCAAGTTAGTGGTGTAACTAAGACGTAAAGTTTGAGGTGGAGATAGAAACAAACTTTCAATAAGTAAAAATTAAGACATTTATTGTTTTTAAAATTAACAGCCTCCTCTGCAACTTAAAGAATAAATGTCAAAAATAATCTGAGTTTTTGAAATTGTTAAATTTCTGTTTTTCTTTTTGCAAATAAAGGAATTTTGAGTTTATTAAAAATTTCTCTGGGACTGTCAAAAGTTTGAAGTGAGTTTTTCACCAATTATCATAAAAATCTTTCGAAGAACATAATATTAAACAGTATATTTTATGCATAGGACATATCAAAATTTAAAATTTACGCTGCCATTTTTCTAAATAACCGTTAGAGCAACAAACTTTTTAATGTCAAAAATAATCGGAGATTTTAAATTTGTTAAAGTTCTGTTTTTTTTGCAAATAAAGAATTTTTGAGTTTTTTCCGAAAATTTTCCGGGGAGTGTTTGAAGTGACTGTTGAATCTCATAAAAATCTTTCGAAGTAAAGTAATATAAAACAGTATATTTTACGCACAGGACATATCCAAATTTACAATTTACGTCTCCATTTCTCAAAATAGCGGCTAGGGCAACAACCCGTTTTTTTTTGAAAATTCACTTCAATTTTAATCTATTGTTACAGTTATATACGCTTTTATTTAATTAATTTGCCTAACTGTCTGAGTCAATTGTTGCAGTTCAATTTCGAACCACTTTCACACGACTTATTCATTTGAAATTTTCAAAAATTCAAGTTCAATGACAGTACACTAATTTGAAAACAAGTATGTATAATGAATAACTATGTTTGTATTTATTTCAGTTGGTCAGCTGTTTCGACACCCTGTTTCTTTTTCAAAAACCAACTCCAGACTGGCTTTTATTATATTAGTGATAATGCATTTCCATCAAGTAACGTCTAACTCTATAAATTATTTTAACTTGATAACCTTGATTGCGACTTTGATTAGTTTTTCAAGTCAATTTTGAAACTTTCAAAATATTTTGCTTTTAAATTTTGTGCGCTTATAGAAGTCTTATAACAATTTGACTTCGACCGTGACCTTCAAATTTTTTCAACTCGATGTTTAACCACTTTTAGTTGTCTTGCTATTTTCACGTTTAGTACACGCGACTTTGATCAATATGTTAAATCAATTTTGAACCAGCTTCATTTAACCAATAGCTTTGGAATATCAATTTATATTTTTTCCATTGACCTAACTCTTTAAAATGTTCTATACATACATAAGTTCTATTGAATAATCTGATACCCTCGAGCTACTAGAAAGTCTAAAAAAAAATTTTTTTTTTTCGGTGAAAATGTTCGAATTAAATCTTTATAAACATGCAGTGAGTATAACTGACATGGACGTATTTAGGGGGGACAGTACATTAAGGAAGGGCATACTATTACGGACATAAAAATAGGGACGTTTTTTTGGTTTTTTTAGTCAACAGCAAAAATTATGAGCTGGCTACAAAATCGTAAATACAAATGGTACGATTAGTGTTATTAATTGAAAAATCCAACAAATTTTTAAAAATCAGTTATTTATACCGCTAGTGTATATATCACTTTGATATAATAATTTTAAGTTCTCCGGGAAAAATCTTTTATACTTTTAGTACATTTTTAAAGCTGGTTTTAATTTTTTAACTATCAAAAAACTAATAAGCCCTGGAAACCTTGGGGCAAGATATCCTAATATTTTTTTCTGCTTTGTATTCAATTTCTCTCTCATATTTTCAGGATGATATTGAAGATAAGTGCGACCAACTAGCTAGTGATGAATCTGAGTAAATTAATTACGTTTCTAACTGGACTATTGTGTAAAGTTAAGATAGTTAAGGTTTAATGCAGAATAACATGGTGCTATTTTTATTTAGTGATTTTGCTCTTTTTATTGTCCTTGGTAGCGTTTAAATTATAGTTAATCTTGTATTTAGTATTAGAAGTCAACTTGTAAAATGTAAGTAATTTTAGTCGTAAAAATGGTAGTAGCTTTACATATGTATACTTATCATTTCCTCTTAATCGTGATACCTACTTAAAATAATATTTTTGTATATTTTTACATACTTACATACACTGCCTTACCTTAGATTATTCAACTACAAATTCGTACACATCTAATAAACAATATTTATGAATGAACATTTGAAAAGTTTTATTTATTATTTAATTAGTCTTTGATTACACTGGATGAAAGATTAAGCTGAACAAAAAGATATTTTTCAATTTGTATTTAACAATTCAGTTATGAGGCCAGCAGATGGAAAAGGAAATTACTGTTTGTATGTTAGGAGCATTGTCCGGCCAGCTAATTATCTAGTAGATTACCGACGGAAATTACGTCACAGTTGCCAATTACAAATACCACTTAATACTTATTATATGTTTTCGTTCTATAAAAACTCCTATACTTATCGATAATTTCACTAACTGATTAATTTGCAATACAATAAAGTTATAACATTTTCCCTCGGAGTCCTCGGGGGCTAAAAAGTGTATTAAACTAAATTCAGGTAAATTACTTATTTTTCTCAAAAAAAAGTTTCTGGCAACTTTTATCGAAACATGGTAGGCCTTGAATTCTTAAACCTAAAGAAAGCCAACTGCATATTACAACAAACCAGTTTTTTCTCTACGTCGTGGATTTATTATAATTCGCAAGTCTCTTGCAAAATTCGACACGAATCTCTGAAAAAAAGGTGTGAGAGTAAATCTCAGAATTTTTCATTAGTGCCTACTGTTTCTTATCATTCTATCCTAAAGTGCCAGACAAGGCATTAATTACACTGAAAATGGTTTCGGTCAAACTTTCTAAATTTTATACATGTGAACACAGTGTTGCCACTTGCCAGCCTATTACAATTATTGTAATAGATCTATTACTCGGTTACCCTTTTACTAAATCTATTACTATTTTGTTCTTGCTAGGTCTTTACATTTTATAAATTACAGAAGCAACAGACGTATGTTTTAATGTGACGAGCTTTTTTTTAATCGAAACTTTTTCGACCAAGGCATTAGTAATTTTCGATTTAGTACTATTATTACTATCTTGATAAAAGCGATGAGTTTTTTATTTTTAGCCTTTCGGTTTTTAGGTGATCAACCTATGACTATTTCGTGAAATGTTACGATTTTAACAGACATTGTATTACTATTAATCAAAAAGTTCTGGCAAGTGGCAACACTGGATTTTGGACATACATGCATTTAGCTACAATAAATTCAGTACAATATATCAAAAAAATGTCTTGTACAAAAAGTTATGTTATAATGTCGGAGAACCGCGGCTAGATATTACCTACTCCTGCTTTTGATGAGAATAAAGTGTATCGAACTAAGTTTATGCCATTTCAATTAGCTTCATTTCTGAAAGATGTATACAATATCAGCGTGGAAGCCCATGCGCAAAGTAGGAAATGTGTAAGTTCTGGCCTATTTGCTCATATAACGTCAACAATGTTGAATGGGAGTTTTCATGGATTCAAATTTGTCGTGAA
This sequence comes from Kuschelorhynchus macadamiae, assembly GCA_030620095.1. Classification (NCBI taxonomy): domain Eukaryota; kingdom Metazoa; phylum Arthropoda; class Insecta; order Coleoptera; family Curculionidae; genus Kuschelorhynchus; species Kuschelorhynchus macadamiae. The sequence goes on along the minus strand of JAUTXW010000258.1, from coordinate 1,645,877 downwards.
AAGCCAATGTCGAAATAGTCACGGCTAAGTAAGTTACGATTCTGTGGCAGCTTCTAAGAGCAGTAGGGGCAAGCTGGAGACTAAGCCTGGGTGTCATGCATCGGCTATATGAAGCGGTAGTCAGGCACTGCGTTGCCTATTCATCCGCAGTGTCAAACTTGCGAGACGAGAGCCCAACCACTGGCGTGCTTAGCCAACATTACTGCCACCAGGACAACTCCATCTGTCGCTCTGAAAGTCCTGCTGGGCTTACTCTCTTAAGCCAAGTAAATAAAATGGAGCCCATCTCTGAATGAGTGATACAGGCGGTTGGTGGAAGAGGGGAAAGTTCGTCGGTCAGAACCACACTGCTACTACAGCAACCTGAGAGCTACCTCTCTCAAAATACAGAGATGGATACATGATGCAGATAAGGAGGAGTAGTTAATTTTGAAGAAAACGCTAGTATGCTATACCGATGGGTCGCGGTTGACTGGAGTACAGTAGTCAGGCGCAAGAGTGTTTGAAGAGAAACTTAAAAAAGCTTTCCTCTTGGGAAGTATATCCCGGTTTTTCAGGCAAAAATATACACCATTACGATGGTGGTAACGATAAAGTTAAAGGTAGTGTAATGAAAGAAGTGGCTATTTGCCCAGACCAGATAGCTAAGCAGCTTTGAAATCACCTAGGGCCAGCACAGTCCTGGTGCAGGACTGTTGCGTTGCACTGAAAAGAGTGACAATGACGAAAAGAGTAAAACTGGTTTGGGTTTCTAGTTACTGGGGAAAAGAAGGCAATGAGACCGTGAACTAGCTAGCCAAGCTGGAAATTAATATGCCGTTCATTGGAGAAATAACAAGGCAGCAAATCAAGGCGGCTCTGAATAAGTGAGCCTATCAGATTTTGAAGTCTTAAAGGTATAACATAAGAAGGCAGACAAGGACTTTGTCGTGGGATCTGATAAAGCCAAAATGGCCTGGCTGATTTTAAGAAGTAGACGGAATATCAGCTCCTTCATAGAGGTGCTCACAGTGCCCTGTCGTTTGAAAAGACACCTGACCTTGTAAGGTATAGAAGAAGACTCGATTTGCCCTGCATGTGGAGAGGAGAAGGAAACCCTGCTACTGTACTTGTGCAGATGTGAAAATTGGGCTAGACTGCTGCAAGACATTTTGGGCACTGCGGTCCTGCAGAGGAGGATATTAGGGATTACAAGGATATCCAGTCTGCGGTTGGGCTTAAGCCTCCTCCCGACTACTACTACTTCATGGATGTAATTGAGACAGTCATACATTTCAATTTATTTTTCGCTAGTCCTACTTACATAACAACAAAATGGAACGACTTTTTACGCGCAATTTTGCTAAGCTATCACAGCGTTTTGCAAGTCGCAAGTAGACAAGCGATTTTTTACTACGGCTCTATGTAAGGTATTTTTGTTTAAAAATACTTAAACTCTTGTTCCCGATCAAATAAATTTTACGCTTCTTGGGTTCCGTACTATCAGTGCGTATTACCAGAATGAAAATATTGTTTCATTATAAAATAAACAAATAAATACATAAATAACCACTTTTTTAACAATGCACTCTCTTATAGAAAATAGTATTTATAAATAAGTACAATAAAACTTTTAATCCCGAATTCGTTGCCACTTAGAGGCGAAGTCTCTAGTCAACCTAGTCAACCTCTAGATGACACAAAGACAGAAAAATAAAAAAAATAGTTAAGCTACTGTATTATTTACAGATTACAGATGGCAATATGTCAAATAAATTATATAGGTATGTTTTATGACTTCCATTAAACTAATAAAAAATCGAGTATCTTATTGAAACATTATATATTTAAGTCTATAAGTTTCCATGTTGACAGAAATCTCAGTTTCTTGGCTTAAATATTCTGTTCTCAAAGCGGATGGTGATATCTTGCACTCGCATGTTTATCGTGAGGAACTGTTGAAGAGTGTCAACCCCAGATCTAGGCATCCTATCGAAAGGGTAGCCCATAGAGCGCCGATCTGGAAATTTTTTATCCTGCAAGGAAAAATAAGATATCAGCAACTCTAACATACCTAAAACGATTTACACACGTTACGATAAATTCTGTTGTATATCGTTCAGTAATAGTCGTAATAGTTATCTTAGCGACCGTATCGTGTGTAGGCTAGTGGGATACAAAAACCCCTGAGAAGAACTGAAAAAGTAAGAAGGTATTACGAATGGGGTCATAAGTTATATAAAGTAGCGTCGTAGGTAAAAAGTTTTGTCAGGAAATGATGTTGCTTCAGCATTTCTTATGTTTAATTGGGAACTTGCACTGGACAGAGGATAATATAAATCATTTAAAGAATATGCTCTTCTGAAAAAACATATTAAAAGCTGAATATAATTTTAATAATTATAAATATAATCTATGTTCAGACCTTAGCGTTTTTTTTTTAAATAAGAAAAGATTAAAGTTAATAAAAAATACATATAATTAGTCCTACATAATTTCCCATTTCATCTATACTAAAAGAAAAATGGGACAGCCTTATGAAACAGTCGTAACTAACCAAACCAGTACTGTAATTTTAACTGAGGATTTGTCCTTGACAGAGGTTAATAAAATAAATTTAAAGAATAGTCTCTTCTTAAGCAAGATAATAATATCTTCGATTTAATTTTATTTTCTACTTTTCGAACAAAATGAACAGAATATTTTTTCAGTAACAACTAACTTGGAAGAGCACAAAACTTCCCGGGACTGCCATAAAGATGACCGCCAAAGTCAATTATGTTTTCATTAGCAGCATTTATGTCAGAGTCTCAATCAGATTCAATGCTTTTAATTGTTGAATCATTTTTTCCGTAAAAACAAGATTTATTCACTCAGCAACTAGACTCGAGTCTGATATTATGGATTTTTGCAGATTTAGCTAAACGTAACCCACATTCATTTAATCTAAAATATTAGTTGCGCAGCATTGAGTACTTCCCACTTTATGCAAATTCATCTCTCCACTAGTATAGCACAGACTGGACTCCATGGCATACAAATCTAGAAGCAGAATTGATGATATCATAGAGTTATTCAATTACGAAATCATGGTTCTTGGAATTACACAGTGACAACATGAGCTCGGAGAGCTTTAGGCCAGCTATTTATGCCAGACCTATATTTACCGAACGTGTGATGCAGACTCTAGCCAGTATATATGTCGTGGAGAAAGATTATTATATTTTCTAATTAACCGCCTAATAGCCTCCTTTCCAATTGTAAAGCATCAACCAAAGAATCAATAACTTCTTCTGAGTTGGGTGAATTTGCATTTGGTGTTGGTATTCTGTATATAGAATGTCCCAAGGAACCAATCCCTTTCCTTTGTACAAGAACATCTAGAAAGGAAATCGTGCCTTCTGTTTAATTTCTATTGTACATTTTATATCAGGGTGTTGCAGATTCAGATGTTCAAGAAACAAGGGGAGATTCTCTGGATCCTGAGGCCGTATTACAAAAATGGCGCCTTCATATCTGAACCACGATTTTGGCTTTGATGGAGACCACTCTAAGGCGTTCTCCTCAAAAGCTTTTATGTCATCACAGGTGAATATCCGCTATTCCATGGTTGCTCTTGAGGCTTGTTCATAAAAAGTTCCTTGAAAAGCGAAATATGTTGATGTGAGACATGCTTCAATCATATCTAAAAGTGAGTTGTTAAGACTATTATGGTGAAATAGGTCTGATATTAATGAAACTCAATCATTAATATATTCGTATACAGCGATTTTACATCGAAACTGATTAAGATATCTTTTGGATCTAATTGGAATGCTTTTAATTTTTCTAAAAAAATATGTAGACTTTCTAATATATGTGTATATTGTGTATGTGGTTTCCCTATAAATTATTAAGAATATTTGAAAGATTTTTACCGATTTTGTAAGTGGGCGATCTTATTGCATGATGAGTAATGATCTCCCCTGCTGTTAGTTTGTTTGTGGGGTCTGTTTGGATTATTCTATAGGTGCTGGCGTCGAAAAGTAGTTATATTTTCTCTACGTAATGTTTTGACTACGAGCCCAGTTGCATATGTATTGGACCAAAGGAATACGTAAGAGATATTTATTTTTGTTGCCTAGTATTATTGTAGTGATATTGATATGCGATATTGTTAATTAATTGTTAATACTATATACTATCAAATAAACGTAGTTGCATTTGTTGAAGCTATGTTACATGCAGTAAATACTAGATGACAAAAACAAAATTATTTTGAATATGCCCTTGGTCCAATACATATGCGACTGGGCTCGTATAACGACAGTAGTATTTCCCTTGCCTGGTGGAAGGGCCAAATTTTCTGTACTATTGTTTAAACTTTTGATCGCCGTATTTTCCGAGATTAAGAATTTTGACTTAAGTGGCTTAGTATTTTTCATGACCTTCCCTGTTTCATACCTTATTACGTCAGCTTCCTCTTCTGGAAGTCTTCTGCTTGGCGACTTCGACGGACGATACTATGTCTTATACGGATATGTCTCTCGGTGTAATGCCGATGATGTTTGATGATCAAGTATAAAAGCTAATTTCAATAAATATCTAATAACTGACGAGCATTTATAACCAAATCACGAGTTGCATTTATCCTTTCTCTTACTATTATCACACTGGCTCCTTTGTAGATATTCCTTGCACTTCTTGATGTTATGCGGTGTAGAGATTTTGGTACTGTCTTTATTTCCGCATCTAAGGAGAAAGTAGAGTAACTTCTTCTTGTTGTTCCTGAGATCGCCAAAGGTTTTGGCATGTTTCTTGACTTCCTCCCCAGAGAGGTTAGCTAACATAGAACAGGCGTTCCACGGTTGTGGTCAATTAAAAAATCGTAGTTCTCGGGATTAACCGTGTTAAAAAGGAATCAGTTTCCGACGTTTTGCCTTCGAATGCACGATGTATTCTCAAGGAACTTTACTTCACGAGAACTGAGCACTGAATGACCTCGGAGAAATATAGATAGTTATTCATGTTTCAGTTTATCGTCGTCTTCATCACTAACGCAATCATCAGAAAATCATCATCGATTTCATCAGCGCGATTAAAAAAATTATTGCATACTTGTTATAATATATGATTGTAAAATATAACTTGTTTTATTTAATAAATCGGTAAGTTAGTTTTTGGTAATATTTCAGTAAACTCCACAATGTTATAAATGAACGTCACCTTTTAACACTTTCCAGTTAAATTTTAAAATGAATCAGTTTTATTTATTCCGACACCACCAAGAACTTATTACCTGCTGTAAAATCATATAAGCTCTAATAATGCACTATAATAATAATAATAAATATTCAAACCTTTCTTCTCTTTAATTGCAAATAACCTTTAACAAAAGATTTACTCAATGTAATAAGATGACTAAAAATATAAGTTAAACACTAATACGCTTTACCTTGATTCCACAATAGGAATCGGCATCGTTACATTGACCAGTCACGTCTTGATTGACCGCATCATCATCAATATTCGAAATCATTACAAACAGCTGACAAGGGAATCCCTCTGGAGTTCCTTTAGGAATGAGTAGGTTCTGAGGCCAACCACACCCACAGAAGTTAAATTGGGCTAAAGCATCACCACCTGTGGGTCTTTTTAAATGTTTCAAAATTAATATTATATAATTGTAGGTATTCAGAAAATTGAAACAATTTTCGTACTTTTAATAAAGCAGTGGTTTGCCATATTATATTTATAAATAATGCCAGAGAATTTTTAGAGGACGCCATTGAAATTATTATTATTATAAGCCTTATTATAAGCCCATCCTTATAAGAAATGTATATATCAATATAAAACAATAGCAATAATGCATTAGAAGGATGTAACTAATGGAACAGTTTTACAATAATAATTGTTTAGTAAAACTTTTCAAAAACCACCACAAAAGTAAAACATAAAAATATAAAATCACGCTTATATCTTTAAGAACGTGGGGTCATGTTTAAAAACATACAGGCAGAAATTTTAATAAAAGAATAACTTTGAAAAAAAAAATGAACAGGTAGACTTGAATGGTTTCCCATTATTGAACTTGGAAACAACTATAAAACAATAAAATAAAGGTATATAGAAGTGCATTGCATACGGAAATGATGCAGAGTATCGGGAAAAATTAGAAAACACTGTAGATAAAATGCTAACAGGAATAATAAAACAAATGTACCCTCTGCTGTAGCCTATGCCTCTGAGGCGCAGTTCTCCCATAAGCTAAAATTGCCTGAAACAAAACTACACGCTTTTTCAGGAAACATGTCAGAATCGCTAATATTTATTATTTATTCAGCTTATTGACAGTTATTTCGTCTCTGATAATACTTGTCTAAATAATAATAAAGTTTACGTGGAACAAATGACAAATTTAAAGTTGCAAGTATTAAAAATCGTTGAAAATAAACTTGCAGTTATCCATGCACATTTAACGTCATTTTTTTAGGCTGCTCCAATAAAAAATATGTGAAAAAATGGATATTTCTCTATAAGTGCACCATATTTTTTATTTGATTTATAGCTTATAGGAGTTTTATCACTGAAAAGAATTTTATATGATTAAATCTGAATGGATGGTTAATAAGTAGTTAAGAATTTATCCCAGCTTATTAAACTTTTCAAATACTTAGGCGTTATTGATTTTATTTACAAATAAACGATGCCAATGAAATATTTGTTTTGTAACCATGGAAACACCTATATTAAAAAATGTATCAAACTTGACATTTTTTTAGTATACACATAACTGTAGCGAAATAATATTTCCTTACAGTACGAAAATAAATATTTTTTATTTTTAATTTACAGTTATCTGCCGTTTCAAGAACGTTAACAAAAATGTCAACATTTCTGAATGATTTTCCGAAAAAGTCTTTAATGTAAAAATATTAAATTTATACTCCAGAGTCTCTCAAATATGGCTAGTCTACAAAATAATGCGGACTATGTATCGTTTTCCTGTCTAGTGAGAGTTATAAATAATATGTTAAAAAAGAAGTATAAACATATTTTTAAGTTAATAGAGCCAGATAGTCGATTTATGCCTAATTTTCGACATAATGAAGGTTGTGTGATTTTTTGAGAACTGGAGGTATTTTTCTATTCATTATAAAAAATAGCAAAAATCTAAAATTGAGCATTTGTGTGGTAATTTCCAGTTTATAAAGCATCCTTGCATATGCAGAATACAAAATTTTTGGTCACTCCTATACAGGGTGAACATACTTTCTAAAGTGAAAAAAATCGATTTTTTAAATAGAACACCCACTATGTTTTTTATTTATGCAAATGATCATAAAATGCCTACTTTTTCATTTATACACAATACCTAAATTCAATGGTTACAAAGAAAATCGCAATTTAACAGAAAATCTCAATTATTTCTTGAATATTGTGATGCTGCATACTCAAAAAAACTATACTATATACTCGTATACTTAAATTAAATTGCTCATTTAAATATGCTCTTATATCTTCTCCACAGTGGTATAGAGCATTATCTTGTTCATATACGAAGTCCACACGAATATGTTCCGGAAGATCATTCAGTTTTTCCATAATTTGATTTCTTGAAAGGTTTAAAAATGTTTGTCTATTCAAATAGTGGTCAAAAAACACATGTCCCAGTATGCGGTCGTTTATACTACCACACCACACTTTAACACTTTGGTGTTCTTGTCATTTAATTTGCTTTACAAATAAGTGTATTATTTTGTTATGCATTCCCGCAGAAGGATTTTATTTAAAATCCTTTGTCAAAATGTAGGTCTATCATTTGCTTACAAAAATGTCTGATAATCAGCTTCACTTAAAAATTGAACGGGAAAGAACTTACCTAGAGATATTTTGTTTTCTTTTAAAACTCGATGTATGCTGGTCATGGAAAAATTCAAATCGCTTTGTGCATCTCTTAAAGAGTTGGTAGGATATTGAATAAAATATAATAAAACCTCCATTTGAAAATCTTCAGAGACGACTGAACTGGCTTTTTCCCTTTTTCTATATTTCACAACTCCATGAGTTGATAAATCGCTGCAAATTTCGTCAAAATTTTTCTTGTTTAGTATTCTTGCCAGAGGAAATATTCAGTGATACTTTCTTAATGCAAGTACTGGATTTTTATTATTTGTCATGTATTGAGCTATTTTTTAAAACAGAACAAGTTAACACCGATACAAGGAAACGTTTTTAAAGTAAATTATTTTAAATTTAAATGGTACTAAAAAACAACAACCACTAAAAACACAAATAAATTGAAAAACTGTCAAATTTAAAACAAATAGGTATATTATCCATTCCATTTTTTAAAATAGAACAAGTTAACACCGATACAAGGAAACGTTTTTAAAGTAAATTATTTTAAATTTAAATGGTACTAAAAAACAACAACTACTAAAAACACAAATAAATTGAAAAACTGTCAAATTTAAAACAAATGGGTATATTATCCTAGTAGTCCCCTATATCTTTTTTTGAGTATGGAGCATCACAATATGCAAGAAATAATTGACGTTTTCTGTTAATTTGCGGTTTTTTCCGTAACAATTGAATTTAGGTATAGAACAGATATATGAAAAAGTAGGTATTTTTATGATCATTTGCATAAATAAAAAACATAGTGTGTGTTCTATTTAAAAAATTGCCCTTTTTTACTTTGAAAAGGTGCAAGATTGATTTCGTAGTACGTCCACCCTGCATAGGTGTAGAAAAAAATTTTATATTCCGTATATGCATTGAGGCTTTATAAATTGAAAATTACCATACAAACGCCCAATTTTAGATTTTTTCTATTTTTTATAGTGATTTGAAAAATAGTTCCAGTTTTCAAAAAATCACACATAACCTTAATTATCTCGGAAACTATGTAGAAATCGAATAGTTTAGATTGTTAACTTATGTTTATTTTTGACAAGGAATCAAATAATGGACAAAAATACAAGGTGTCCCATTTAATTAATTTAAAATTGGGACACCCTGTTATACATGAAATTACATATTTTAAAAAAATATTAAACTTAAAGAAACTTTTTTTAGTATAGTGGGTACTTTTATGTGGAACACGGTGTACATAATCACCTGCTGGTATCCAAATCTCTATAAGTTCTTTCGAAGGGAATAGTAACAGAAGAATCTGTGGATAGGCGGGTAATAGTGTTTTCACCTTGTTTGAGGTTAACTTTGAACTTATCTAGTTCAATAAACATGTTCTTCTGGTCTCTAAAAAGCCACGGGTTGCCCCTCTCATCAAATTTCGGAGCTAGGAATATACGGCAGGTTCCCTGTCGGGCACGGTTACTAGTAACCTAAAATATTTTTATTACAATTATACAAAGTTTACTCTAATATACCTATATAGTTAATAATCTTAAATAACTCGTTGTGAAAATATTTTTTATTGCCAACTTAAACGTTTTCACAATAGTTTTTAAGTTGATTTATTTATATCAGTTCTTAGTTATTCTATGGGTGGATTATTTACCTGAATTTTATAATTGAAATTTCTGTTCTGTAAATGCGTAAACCTTACAAAGACAGAACCTCTAGGTTGGAAGTCTACACCTCTGGATAAATCAACATCAGATTGCTGCCAGAAAGTTTGCAGTTCATTGGGTTTTTGACCCTTAATTTGAACTTGCAATCCAGTAACGGTAACCCCTGGATAATTCAGTTGACCTTCAGTGTATCTGGGGAGGCTATTTTTAAATTCCTATAAAGCAAATAACGTTGAGTATAATTGGCCTAGTACAGAAAATTCTAAAATACTTTTTTTTAGAATCAAGGTTTTTTTATTGAAATTAACTAGTTAAATATTTCATTATCACTGCTAAAAGGAAAAGCAATTTATTTCATGTGTTTCACTTGTGTAGATAAGAGTAGATATATAAAAAACATGTATTAAATAGAAGGTTGCTGGTAAATTTAAAAAATAATCAATGGGGAATAAATTTCAACTTTTTTTGTTTCTTGAACAAAACCTATTTTTTTTTATTCAATTACACTCAGGTAACTAAAAAATACCTATTAAAGAATTTAGTTGACTTCCCCTCTTTAATTTTAGCGTCACTGATTGACATAACCGAAAGCACGGCCTTCTTTGTCCATGGCCTTCATAAAGTTTTTTATAAGTCCCAATTGTCCGCGTTGGTTACATTTTTCTTTCCTGCTTCAAATGATTCTCTCTGTGGCCAAAAATATTCACAAATTAGCTATTTGTATCTTTCATATTGCGTGGTCTCCAGTAACAATTTTAAATTGCTATATCTTTCTTTCATGTGGACTGCAAGACCAATTGGGACCGACGCGACGGCAACTTGTTTCCATTATGGAGTAAAACAGCTTTAATATCCTCATACCACTCAATATCCCTACAGGCTACCAAATTGTTTTTCGAGTTAAAAAATGGTGTTAGATTTTTCTGATGGCTTCGGTACACAGAAACTTTTAATTCATCTTGAAGTAAATTCCATTGTTGCAATCGAGGAGACAATAGTTCTGCTTTTTTCTTGGACAGTTTTAAATCCCTTATAAGGTTACTTAATTCACTTTGACTTATTTTGTGAGGCTTTTTACTGGGAAGTTCACATACAAAATCGGAGTCTTGCCAGGTTGATAGGCAGGAAACATTTTCCGGTACACTATAGTTTGAATCTATTTAATCATCATCACAATCAAGGGTATATTCATGAGGTGGATTAGGTACACGCTGTATACTATAAGGCACCGGGCATATGGCGGATTGCAAATTTGTATACAGTATCTCAAACCTTTTTTTCTCCAAAAGCCATTTTTGATGAGATGTTAAGCAAAAATAACTGTCAGTAAAGTAGTCTTTCGGTTCTCGCCAGATCATAGTAATATATCCTGTTATTACGCTTTTTTGCAGTTAGCCAGCCGCGAATGTTGGACGCACATTTGTTGCAGCAGTTATGGGGAACCCAATTTTTATCCTGGTCTATAACTTTGCAGCCAAAATACAAGTGGTAAGCCTTTTTTTGTTAAAAAGCTGTGAGACCATTTTTGTTCCACCTGTCACTTCACCGCATATATAACAAAAATGATTTGGCTTATTTACAAAAACTCGCGATATATTGCTCAAAATTCTATAATTTCTCAATACGAACAACTGGTGGTTGAAACTGTTTGACTAACAATTTAGGATGTACGTTATATGTATTTAAACCCCTTATAAAGTACACCTGGTATAATAAATCCAGGTATTTCCATTTAATGGTCGAACTTTTCCATGCATTAAGGGCAGGTAGGTAAATTGTCATGTCAATAAGCATGGATCTATAAAACCGGAGCTAACTAAGATTTTGCAAAACAGATAGTTAATTATTATAATAAAATAAGTAAGATTTAGCTATTTTGGTCTCGGAAACATATTTGCTGTTCCCCAGTGAATTAAAAAGATGTTTTGTCTATGTGTGTAATTTAATTTCATGCATGTTGGGGTATTGCAGATAGTAAAATACTCTAATATCCCTTACTACCGTATCTTTGTAATATAGAGCTTAGAATTTATTTAAATAAACCGTTTTACCTGAAACAGGTCGTCAATGTAACTATGCCATCTATAAAATACAGGATCTCTCATGGCAGTGGCGACGTCTCCCATTACCCCAAACGATTCTAGATGTCTTTGATCAGGATCGTGGATGAAGGAGAGAAGAGTATGTCCACTGTTGTGTAAGTCCCCATAATAGATTCGATCAGGCGATAACATGGTCGATTCCACCATATTCCCAAGCACGTCGATACCTAAATAATGTGTATTTTTTAGCTTTTGGTTAAGTTTATTATGTTATTAACATGAAGCTGTATTTAATGCTTAAGAATAACTAAAACATACACACAAGACAAAAAGAACTAAATATAAAAGAACATTGACAAAGTCGGACTGGCTCAGTTTGATACCGGAGTCTGTAATTTTTCTGGTTAAAAGAATGAAATGCACACATAATTTAATTTTGTTTAAATGTCTTTCTACTACTATGCCAGTGGTGTATTCGGGGCGGGGGGGTTAAACCTAAAGACATATTGTGGGGGACAGAACGACTGGCGTTTATTTTATTTTTTTTGTGACTTTAAAGTTGTAAATAAAATAGAAAACTCATTAAAACTAGGTAGCTGCTTACAGTACATATTTTATAAGAAAACCAACTTGCAATTACAAAACCCAAATGATTCGTTATACAGTGAAAGTGGTGAAGAATTATTGCACACAATTAACAAGGTAATTATTCATCACGATAATAAATAATAGTCCCTATTATTAAAGCCTAAATAAGTATATACCAGAAATTCAGAACAATTCAGAAATTATTCCTTAAAAAACTAATTATCCAATTTGCACAAAAATCAAGTATTATGTAGAAATCAACTGGTAAAAATTTCGTACGAATACAAGATGGCGGAACAAAACGGCGGCTTAATAAAATATTTAGAAATTCAGCCTGAAAAAACTACTTAATGAACTAATATTAAATTGTGTGACATAACTAATTGTAGTATAGAGATGACTTAGTAAAACTGTGGTACTAATTCAAGATGGCGGAACAAAATAGTGGACAAATAAAATTATTGTAATCTGTTTGTCTTGTTCGCGGGATAGCTTAAAAACTACTCATCAGATTTTGGACAAAAATTAAGGGTCATATGGGGGTGACCTGGTAATATTTTGGTAAAAAGCAATATGCCGGGACAAAAGGACGGCCTAGTGAAACTTAAAAAATTATTACTAAAAAAACTAATTGTCCAAGTTACCACAAATTTTGCAAAAAAATCAAGTGTTACATAAGAATGAACTAGGAACATTTTAGTATGAATATAAAGTAGCAAAAGAAAATGGCGGCCTAATAAATTATTTAAAAAATCAGTTTGAAAAAAAACTACGTATTAGATTAATTTCAAATTTTGTCCAAGCATTAAGTATGATATAGAGATAACATATAAACATGTTCAAAAAATTAACGTAAATTTTTGGAGAAAAATTAAATATGATATAAGAATAAATTGATGCGAATTCAAATTACTTATTGAATTCATTTTAAATCATTCCCAAAATCAAGTGTGGCATAGGTAGAAACTGGTAAAATATTGGTAGGGATCCATTACATTCGAATAAAATGACGTCCAATAAAAATGTTTGAAAATACAGTCTATATATGATCCTAAATAACTATGTACTGAACTAATACTTTCCTATTCCTAAAAAAAGGAAATATTGGAAATAAGGGAAATTTCCGGGTAAAGAAAATTTCTATATAATGTATTTCTTGACCACCCGAAGACGAGACACCATTGGCACGTCAAAATCCTACATTTTTGAAATATAGACCCCGAAAATGTAGAGAAGAGTAGTAGCTTAGAGAAGAGTGGAAAACATAAATAAACTATTAGTTTTAAGTTTAGCAAAATTTGTTCTAGCTATTTTAAGATCGGAGAAATATATTTCGGTTAATTTTATTTGAAATATACAGAGTGTCCACTATTCACAGAAAAGGTTAATAATAGGACTAGATGAATCGAAAATTGAATTTTCGAGAAAAATGTATTCTTCATTAAAAATGTTTCTTGTCGAAAAATATACTTTTCAGGTTAAGAATCCTTTACTGGGGATAAATTGGCCACTTAGATTTAATTTAAAGTTAAGTTACATAGAAAAGCGGTTTTAAATTCAGATCCATTTAACGTGTAATTCTTGGATATCTCCTCCAATTATCCGTAGAATAAAACCTTAAATAGACAAGATACCTGGTTACTCATAGTGCGTTTTGTAAAGACATTTTTATTTATACAGGATGTTTGAAAAACGCGGTATAAATTGCCACTTTTTTATAGGTTTAGAACACCCTACATAATATAATATATTTATTTTTAATTCACTGGGGAATTCAATGTTGAATTTGAATTTGAAACTAACAACAATAGTTTATTACAGGGAACACAGAACAATTCAATAATATAAATAATTAACAAATGATAAAGAAATAACTATAATAATATAAAGAAAAACTTAAAATTATAAGTATAGTTTCAATTATTTCTTCCAAAGGGGTCAAGCACATGATATCACTAATAAAAACGTCAAGATGTTATTCATATTAAACTATACGACAGACCACTATATAATAAGACGCTTTCATTGTAAGTCAGGTGATATTCGAGAGTGGTCTCTTGGTTTTTTTTCCTATAAAAGATATAATAGGCGAAGAACTGACAGATATTTTGCTGAACAATTTATTACCAAAATTTCAATTTGGAGGGAAAGGCTATGACAACGGTACTAATAAGAGAGAAAAAAAAAGGATTGCAAAGGAGAATAATGGATGTTAATCCTAGATCTATGATCATGCCGTGTACCGCTCATACGTTCAATTTGGTAGTTAACGAATCGGCTAAAACTAATAATGCGTTTGTATCATTATTCGATAATGTACAAGAATTATTTAAATTTTTTTTTGGCTTCAGCTTGCAGGTGGGATGTTTCAAAAAAGAATATAGAAAACCTTACTTTAAAAGCGTTTAGTGATACTAGGTGGGAGAGACCATAGTGAGAGAGAGTTAATGCTATTTGTCCATTACGTACAAATTACGACAACATTTTGATCACTTTGTATCAGTTAGACAGTATCGCACCCAGGAAAGAAAAACCAATTGTATATTTCGAAAAAATAATAAAAATATTCCAGTTTCTCCATGTATTTCCAAACTGTTATATCATCAGAAAGACTACAAAAAACTAAGATACGAATGTAGAATCCAAATTTGTATTATATACAATATAGTGGATGTTCTATTTTTAAAAAATGAAGATGTGATGGCTATATAATGTGTCTGGGATATCTAACATAAATACAAATATTTGTATTTATGTTAGTATGTTTTGTATATATTGAAAATATCGAAATATTTTATCTTCCGGGGATATAGCAATATTATTCCTATTTTTTCGAGATGTACAATCTGTTTTGCTACACATTTCGGCCCCTTCAGGGGAGGTTTTAACCGCCAAAATCTTCCCTGGGTATGTCACTGAAAAACAATACTTTTCGACGTGATCGCGTGGATCTTCTTTTCTCAAATTGCAACGCTACCTAGCAACTCACTTACCCATACATCATTCATCAATTATGACTTCTATTAATTTTAAAACGCATCTAATTTCATCTTAGTACCGTGTTCATAAAGCAAAGCCATTGCATTAATTTTAAAATACAAAATTAATTACAATTCTCGAAGCAAAACAATAGTCAACATTGTATTTATTTGTTCATTTAGAAACTGAGACCTTAGTAAGGAAGGACAACTAAATTAAACAATTACAAAACTATGTAAAATATAGGGGCGGACATTCAAATTTTGCACCAAGGCGGCCATTACCCCAAGAACGGCTCTGCATGCATATTTGATTTGTATCAATATTTTACCAGTTTCTACTTATGCCACACTTGCTTTTTGATCAATCTAATAAATAGTTTAAGTTTTCAGACTGATTTTTTAAATATTTTATTAGGCAGCCATTTTGTTTTATAACCTTGTATTAGTATCAAAATGTTACCTGTATAACAATTGATTTTTCTGTAAAATTTGAGGTAAATTGAAGTATTCGTCCTTTAGTAATAATTTTTTTGACATTTCACTAGGCGGCCATTTTGTTCCGTGAGATTGGATTTTTACCAAAATGTTCATCCATATACGACCCTTATTTTTTGAATAAAATGTGAAGTCAACAGGGTAAGTAGTTTTTAATATATGCTGCGAAATGACATACAGACAGACCGACATCTTCAATTCCTACTATAATTTTACCAGTTGATCTGTATATCACGCTTAATTCTTGCTCAACATTAGAAATCAGTCTAATAAATAGCTTTTCAGGTTGATTTTTTAAATATTTTATTAAGCCGCCATTTGGTTTTACCATTTTGGATTCGTACTAAAATGTTAACAATTCATTCCTGCATAATACATGATTTTTATACAAAATTTGAGGCAAATTAGATACGTAGTTTTTAAGAAATATTTTGTTTTACATTTCACTAGGCTGCCAGTTTATTCCTCTATTTTGTATTTTTACTAAAAGGTAACCATGTCATCCCCTTCCAACCCCTGATTTTTGACCAAAATTTGAAGTCAATCGTATAGGTAGTTTTTGAGCTATGCCGCGCACAGACAGACTGACAGACTGACGGAAATGAGAGAACATGTTTTTCGCCATCTAGGAACCATGAAACGCAAAGATAATTGTAACAGCCGGCATTAAACTGAAGAACATTTGAGATTTTGTTCCGGAGTCTCTGAACAAGTCCGACCTTGACATTGAAAAGTAAAAAATTGTTGCGTCAAACTAATAACTGATTACTAAATTCATCACAAAAAGAACCTTTATGTATTGAGTGTCTTAATGTCTAATATCTCAAGTAAAATCTGTATATTTAAAAAACTAAGCCTGATTTTTCAGCAAGTTCGTGAAGTTGTACTGCACCAATTTACATGATTTTTTTAATGGACGTCTGGTTACCGAGACCTTTTAACACTATTTTTTGTATTGTTTTATTCTGTGTTTTTTCTATAAAGCGAATGTTTTTCTTCACTAACATTTCTGGACGATGTGGTGAATGCGTCACATATTATTATAATTCCACTGGAAACTCATCGCGCCATCTAATGGAAGAGACAGAACAAGGTCTGCCGGGCCAGCTAGTATCTATTTAGTCTTCTTTTTAGCTTTAGAAAGTTAAATGTTAGGAATTATATGTTTAATGGGACTAAATCTGATCAAAACTCAACCATAATAAATTGGTTGTACTTGTAGTAATGAGGAGGTTAGAGTATAATGTTGATAGCACACAGTTTTAACAAATATTGGAAAACAGTGATTAAAAAACAAAAAATGAAGAAATTAACATTTTCGTAATTGCCGTACAAACCTTCAAATTCTGTAAGTTGTATTTCTTTTCCTCGACCATCCCTCACGATTCCAGAATGTATGGCTTCATAAATTCTGTTAGACCATCTTCTTAGGTCATCTACGTCAATAACAATATCGTCTACTTCCCTTTTTACGTTGGCAAGCTTTTGATTTGCTACTCGCGCAGGCCAAGGTCTGAAAATAAGAAAATTCTGATGGTGAAAAACAATGTATAATGCGCTTTAATATGTAACCAATGTGTATTTTACGATTTATCGGCTATATATCTAACAATAAGGAAATCTAAATATGAATTGAGAGAAAACCTTAAATATCTATTATTTATTATCTAAATATCTAATAAATTGATAAAAGGAATTAATCAAGGAAGTATATTTTGTAATTTAACCAGTTGAAAAGAAAAAGTAAAAGAAATTCTTTTCACACTAGGAGCAGTTCGGTCCGATGGTCGCCTTATTTAAAAAATATATATAGAACGGTACTTTTACGGCTTTGGTTAAATAAGAAATTTTGATTCATGATTAGAACGTGTCAAATTGGAATGCCCATCCGGCGTGTCGCCCGTCGGTTGCACGAGGTGTTAATATTGGTTTCCATGTGTCATAAAACCGTAATCCCTATGTCAATTGAAATATTTTGGATGTTTACAAATTTCATTAGAGTTTTTCGTATATAATTCGAGACTGATGCAAGCAACCTCCGTTTCTGTTACATTCATGACCAGTAGAAAAATGGCGTTCATCTACAAGTGATTGAATTTCTTTTTATTACATCGTTCATATTCTTTATGATTAGTGAACCTGGAACTTCCGGTTTCTCCTACATGCACTTTAGGATAGGAATAAATAATTGTATGTATCTAATCTTTCCGTGTAAAGAAAAAATGTTATCTTTAGGTGATCACAAAGATTCAGACATGAAAGTGATACGGAAATCACTGATAGTAAGTGTTGTTCCTCGTATACAGTGTGTTCCAGATTCGCTTCTCTATACAGGTTTCTCGGCTCATATTATACCTACAGCAAAGGTTAAGTAGGGAAGTTTTAGAGGAAACTTATTGCATTCGATATCCGGCTTCAGATTTACGATCGATCAATTGTTTTTGGAAATATCGGTGAAAAACCGAAAATGCCGGATTTCGTTTTTGGCCAGTATATCCAGAACGGTAAATTTGACAGCTGCCAAAATGTGACATTATTCGGGCACATTTTTAAGATAAATAAGATGGCGTATACGACACATCTTCATTGTTTTTTGTTAACCCGCAACCCGCCTCAACTTTAATTTTTCTTATGGCCGCCATATTGGATTTTTCGATTTTTGGAAAGAGCCTAAAATTTCTAGTCTAGTGATATTTCACAAGTGCATTAAAGATTTTAGTATCATCGAAATATTACACTTCGTAAAGTTAGGTTTCAGTTTTTTCTAAGGAGGCCATGATTTAAAGTAATGTTAGTTCTCAATGCGTTTCTAAGGAGGCCACGATTTATCTGTAACAAAATTGGATTTTGATCATACAGAAACGCCGACGTTACAAGGTATTTGGAGATGTACCCCGAACGACGGCAGCCTCATAAAACCCAATTCAGGAAAATCGTAGTTAATTTAATTAACCATGGTGCCTTCGAACAACCTAGAAGCGGATACAATAATAACAATGAAAATCGAGACAGAAACATTTTACAAGCTATCAACGAAAACCCTAGTGCATCGGTAAGAACTGTAGAACAGGAAACTAATGTGCCAAAATCAACAGTACAGAGAGTTTTAAAAAAGAATAAGTACCATCCATACAAACCCATAATAGTACAAGGACTTAAGGAAACTGATTTTCCAAGACGACTACAGTTCTGTGAGTGGTATGCTAGGAGATGTAATGAAAATCCTCATTTTGTAAATCATGTCTTGTGGTCCGATGAGAGCAGGTTCACGAATTCTGGAGTCTTTAATAGGCACAACCGTTATCATTGGGCTGTGCAAAATCCTCACGAAGCGGCAGAGAGACGTCTACAGATCAGATTTGGAAGTAACGTTTGGTGTGGGATCATTGGTAAGTTAATCTAACCAATCTTTTTTAAATAGGCACCAAATGATGGTCAAATAATAATCTTTTTTTTTCGTTTAGTTCTTTAATGATACTAAAAGTCAGTCAACTTACTTTTTTGATATTGTATTACATTTTTATTCAATGATTTTGTATTGTAGTTTCTAAGAATCTATAAAAATAGAATTGGGTTCTATAAATTTATTAACACATTATCTAAATTTTCTGCAGATTTAGCTAATTCTCTAAAATTATTTTGATTGTCTGAATTTAATTATTTATTATTACCCGGGCAGCGTAGTTCTTGCGTTATGAAAAAAATACCATATTAATCAAATGTCGATTTTTTCGATTTTCATTATGATTTATAGAAAGGCGTTTAGCTGTATTTCCGAATAATTTAAATTTTAAAGCACAAGGGGTTTGTTCTTTTGATATTTTATGTTTTATTAAGGCACAGCATCTTTAAGATTATTATATCACTGAAATAAATTGATTTAGTATTTCCGAAATTAATATGCAATACCAATAAAATAATTTATTACGGCTATTACTTCCCGCTAACCAAATATGTTTTTCTTTTTCATAATAAAGCTGAATAGGTTTCAACTGTATACAAGCTCATTCATTACGGGATGTTTCGATAATTATTTTTGGAAAGAAAATATCTACTTTTTAATAAAGATAATTTTCCCTTTATAATTTATAGTTTCTAGTACCACCCGGCCGACCCTGCCGCCCTTGACTGTTGGGCACCTATTTATAAATTATTAGTCATTTCAGGAAATCAACTTATTGGACCATTTTTGTTTGACTACAACCTAAACGGGCAGAGGTACCTAGAGCTTTTGCGAAACCAGGTTGTACCAGCCTTACGAGCTATTCTAACGGAAGATGAATTAAGAAGAACTTGGTTTCAACAAGACGGATATCCGGCTCACAATACCATTCAAGTCAGGAACTTCTTAAGAGTTTGACGAAAGAATAATTTCTTTAAATGGTCCAACATCTTGACCTCCTAGATCCCCTGACCTGTCGCCCTTGGGTTTCTACCTCTGGGGTCACACGAAGAATGAAATCTATGAATTTGATCCCCCCCGTGACCATAGAAATCCTGAGACAAAGAGTTCTGGACACATTTAGAAATATTAACCGAAATACACTTACCAGGGTTGTACGAAAAACAGTCACCAATTGTCAAAAATGTCGCGATGCAAATGGACGTCATTTTGCAGATTTGTAAATTAATGTTACCCATTTACAAAGTAGTTAAAGCTCATTTAGATTTTTTAAGTCGTTATTTACGTTCATGTTGTAATGAAAATTCAATGCGTTCAATACATTACTTACTTATTAATGTAATCTTGTGACAAATAAATCATGGTCTCCTTTAAAAACATTGAAATCTAATTTACGAAGTGTGATATTTTGATGACACGAAAATCTTTAATCCACTTGTGAGATATCACTAGACTGGAAATTTTATGTTCTTTCCAAAAACCGAAAAATCGAATATGGCGGTCATAAGAAAAATGAAAGTTGAGGCGGGTTGCGGGTTAACAAAAAACAATGAAGACGTGTCGTATACGCCATCTTATTTGTCTTAAAAATGTGTCCCAATAATGTCACATTTTGACAGCTGTCAAATTTACCGTTCTGGATATACTGGCGAAAAACGAAATCCGCCATTTTCGGTTTTTCGCCGATATTTCCCAAACTTATTGATCGGTCGTAAATCTGAAGCCAAATATCGAATGCAATAAGTTTTCTCTAAAGCTTTCCCCATTTAACCTTTGCTGTAGGTATAATAGGGGCCCAGATCTCTATATAGAGAAGCGAATCTGGGACACACTGTATATTACACTACAGATGACAAAGCTCAATTACTTATGTACAATTTTCAACACATATAAACGAGTTGAAAAATACTGGAGATCCCCAAAGCGTAATGCCTGTTCAAAGAGAGGGCCTTTATATAGTGTGGAGAACAAAAAGTGTTACTAAGAATTCCATGGCTAATAAACTGCAAGAATACGACCGATATATTAAAAATACACAAACTGTTCCATTTGCTGAAACTGAATACCAGCATTTCACTGTGACAAACAATGAATAAGATACTTTCACAGTTTGAACTCAAAAACCATGATTTCTTAAAGGGAAATTTTGTTACACAATATAAAGATTAACTAGAATGTGACTGATTAGGTAGGTATTTATCTAAGCAAGTAGAGGATACTAAGCTGAATTTATTATATTTTTTTAATTTTCTAAAATAATGTAAAATTGTATATTAAGTATATTATTAAGATTCTTTAGAAGTTTATCAGTCAGCTAAGCACCGTACTTTTCTGGAACTATGCCGTTATTCCGTCAAGGCTATACGTTTTTTTTTAGTTATTAGAATTTGCAAAAATTACAACTGTTTTTGACTGGCAGTCGCACGGACATTTCAATATGTTTAAGAACAAAACGTATTGAATGCTAAGCTTTTTTATCGCAATAAAAACAATATATATGACGAGCAATAACAACAAAACGAATTTTAATTTCAGTCGATATGACTCCTACGGCATACATGCGCCAGACAATATTTTTCAATGTGTATGTATTGTAGCGTGTCATTTATATTATAAATTTTAAGTATTATGTGACCCATTTGTAGATGGAAAAAAAGAAATTACATTCTTAGGTGAGTTGCATATATAAAATGTATAAAATTTGAACGTTTTGAAAATTAAACCATATAAATTTGTTAATCAAATTATAGCTTAAAATAAATTTTGTCCAAGGTATGTGTGGATATGTATGTATATATAATTTAAACTCCACTGATGAAAGAATGAAAGGTTTGGAATTAATAAAAGTTAAAATGATTTCTAAAAAATAAACAAGTTTTATTAAAAAAAAAAGAAAATTGAGATCAAAAACCAAAGAAAATCTCCTAAGAATATAGATCAATTGGTCCAGAAAATCACTATAACAATATATATAAGTGTATATATATATATATATATATATATATATATTGTTTGTACATTTATTTATATATTGTATTGTATATATTTAACCACTTTGTCTTTGTATCTTATGACTTTATAGTCTGATAACACAAAAACACCCTGAATCAGTAATATCAATTATTAGCCTGCGGTGAACCTATTTAAAGGCTGCCGGCTGTTTAAATTAATCAGCAAATAAAGATTTGTATATTTTCAACTAGCTATATTTTTAGTGTGTGAATGTAGAAATCCCAACCCAGGGATATGAATTGTCCGTCAAATGAACCTTATATACATATAAAATTAATACATGGATATTTGTAGATGTTAAATTGATTATTACTTACTATAACAAAATAGCATACCTGCTAGCCACAAGACTATCCAACTTTGGGAAATATGCCTCTTTAATAGACTCATTCCAGTCCAATAGACGCTTTGCCCTGCTCATTTTGTTACACAGCCTTTCAAAATTGTACCGGGCGATGACTTGTTGATGCATATAATAGAACAATTCACCTCTTCGATCTTTATTTACTACTTGCGTAGCTCCTTCAGTAGGGTAGACTAAATGCCAGTGCCAGTGATGTAGATTTAGACCTAAATTTAAATGCCGTTTATAGAATAAGTTGTCTTTATGTTATGGAAAAGTTATCATATGAGAATTTTTTTATTAAGTCACTTTATTGAAGTTTAGTATGATTAATAACTTTTGCTTCATTAAATATAAAATACTGCTTCCTGTTCTTTTTCAATTTACTTATAAACTATAGCCTAGGTCTGTGATCATTTTTTTAGAGTGCTCATGTCCTGTATTGACTGTTCCTAATTAATCGCGGCGGCTTCGTTTTAACGGCTTAAAATATATATAAATTTTTATACTATGCAAAATGTAGGTTCATATGTTGGACAAATAAATATGTTTTGAATTTTTAATTCAAATTTTTTATTGCTAAATAAGCGCGGGACTTGTGTTGTCTACCAAATTTGACATTTGTTTGTAAACATTGCTAAAAAAGAATTTATTTGCTAGAACATACAAATTTCAAAATTTGTAATTTTTCCTTTTTCAAAAATTACAAAAAAATCGATTACACTCAAACCAGCCGATTGCTATTTCTTTTTTTTTTTGAGTTCCCACATTTATTTATGGTCAAAAAATATAATTTAACTAATATATACCTAAAATTCTAAAATAGAAAACAATTAAATGGAGGTCTCACCAATATCCTCTCGAAAATACGCCAAACGATGTTCTTCTTCCAGATCTGAGGCAGTGTAATCCTTAGGAATTTCAATAGGTAATCTAGATTCTTGTGGGACAACCACAGATTCTTCCCTAACCTTGGCGAAAGTTTTGCTGTCAATAAATTTGTCGGGAAAGAAACGAACGACAGATGGTAGGTCAAGATTTTGAGTATCTTCTCTATGCAGAATGGCTACTGAAAACGCGTAGTTGAAAAGATAAGGGTTGACTCGATCTCTAGCATATACCGCAACTGAAAGAAGATCTTCCGCAGTTCTAAAAATAAGTAATGGTAAATAATTTTAAGCATTTTTAGGGTTAAATTTAATAAACCGGGAAAATATCTCTCGTAATTGTATTTTTTTACAGTTATCAATGAAACAATAAAACAGTCAACTAATAACAAAAGTAATAAGTAGTACTTTTGTTATTAGTTTACTGGCAAAACATTTATCATCAATTTCAACAATTTTGGAAAATTAATTAGACGCCCGGAACAAGTATGGAATATCATACTAGTACGGAGTGTCCAATTTAATATTCTAAATTCAGACTTTCTTATGGTTTAACCGGAAATTCCAATGTTTTACGGACCATTTTGGATATTTATGGAACTCAAATATCTGAAACTGCAAGGATTGTACTTGTTTAAAAGAGTTCAAGAAAACCAGTGGGTTCAAATAGATGTTTAGTTGCAATTTTTTACCATGTAGAAAAGCAATGGGTTATTTAACTTATTAGTGTTTACAACTCTTTTGATTTCTAATTATAATTTTTTAACATCGGAAAGAGAGAACTGACCGAAGCTCTGAGAAGGAATAGCTATTTCACTGAAGGTATTACACGTTTAGTTAGAAAAGAGATTAATGCAACCCCGCAATAGGAGAACCGTCAGCTAGTGTTGTATAGTAAATACATGTGCCACTAAAGTACAAGAGTGACGAGACTTGGAGTGTAGAAAACGGTTGAATTGGAGACCCTTTTTATGTGCTGTTCAAAAACAAAAAGACTAAAAACTACTTTTGTATGGAATGTGGAAATATTTTTCAGAAGAGTAGCCCCGAACGGGACAGTATAACTTTTAACTGAAGAGTCGAAAGTAAATAAGGATAAGACTATTTATACGCTAAGAAAGAAGATTATAGATTGAAATAGGGATAGCTAAAGAGAGATGGAGGAACTATAGAATGAATACCAATCGCAACTGCAAGACCTAAAAGCTGAGGTGGACAATCTCAATAAGACCATAAAAGAGAAGGATGTCCGATTAAAGAGAGATAAAAGAAGAATGAAAGATTTTACCCATGATGTATTGGAAAATGAAAATAGGTTTATACAACAACTTGAAAGAAAAAAGTGACTAAATCTTGTATATGAGTAAGGAAACTGCTAATTTAAGAGAAGAGAACTCCACCCTTCAGCAGAGGATAGCTACTATTCTATGACTTGAGAGTACAAAGAAAGAAATGACTGAACTGCATGCAATGAATAAAAGTTTGGTGGAAGCAATTAGGATGCTTGTATATCTAGTTACTCACGAAAGTATTTTCTTCACGGCGGCACTATTGTGTTGGTTTATAAGTCAGTTTTGGGTATGTACAGTTTTGTTGGATTATGGATATATGCTTGTCGAAAAAGAACTCGAGTTTTGCATCATAAGTATGTATTATTTGTTTGCATAGACCACTTAGTACAAGTATAACTCTATTTATATCTGTATTAGAGCTGCTTATTTTTATGCTTCGAGCAAAGGTGCGTAATATTTTAGCAGGTGATTTTAATGTATATTTTTTAGAAACCTCGAATTTAAATGTTAATTTGCTGTATAGTTTCGTTGATTGTTTTATTTTACAAATGCATGTAGGTACATGAGCCTACACGTATAAGTAGGAATTCTAAGTCTTTGATTGATTCTTATGTTCTAATATACATAGCGAATTAGTTGACTGTTCTGTCGTAAACCTTGGTTTGATTGACTACGAAGCCATTTTAAGTAAACAATTGACACAAATTATGGTAGATTATTTGCTAAGGTAAATTATAGTAAGTTCTGCCAACTTATGGGAAGTGGTATTTGGAATATAGTTTTGAATGCTGAGAATCCGCTGTTAGAGGCCTTTCATAGTATTTTACTAAATACGTTTTATATTGCTTTTCCTCTTAAAAAATAAATAACAGAACAAGAAGAAACCTTGGTTTACGAAGGGTCTGAAAGAATCAGAGAAAAATATGCGATCTCTATACACACTAAGAACATTTTTTATTCATAGTTCTGTATTTATATTATTCTACAATTCCTATCGTAAAATGTATAGAGAAACTATTAGAATCGGAAAAACATGTATTTCTCAAGTAGAATAAATAAGTCGAGCAATAGACAGAAGGAATGTTAGAAGATTGTTGGTGAACTGCTTGGGAGTAATGTTGAGATGGTTGACTTCAGTATAAGTCCCTCCAAATTTAATTCATTTTATTGTTCAGTAGCATCGAACTTAACTAGTTGTATATCTAAGAAAATGTAATGTAGTTACAGTGGAAGAAACGTTTTACTTCTATTCCACCAGTACATATGAAATAAAAGAGATTTTTTTACAGAAATTAAAAATAAAAATGCAGTTTTTATAAAAATATTTTTAAAATTGTCAGATTCTGCACTAAATGCTCAAGTGAAGGCGATAAATTGGTCATTTCCTGAGGGAGTCTCATTGCCTCAAACTAGCAACGGTTATTGCTCCGTTTAAGGAACGCGATGCAGAGGAACTTTCAAATTTTCGTCCGGTTTCCTTGCTCCCAACATTGGAAAAAATTATTAAGAAGCTTGCGAAAAAACGTATACTTAGTTTTCTGGTTAGAAATGGTCTGCTTGTTGTACCTGAGACTGAATGAGGGAGAGGCTGCTGCGGCAGTATTCTGTAATCTCACTAAAGCTTTCGAATGTGTAGATCATGGAATACTTCTGAGGACACTTGAGGTATATAGTTTTAGGAGAAGATCTCATGTACGGCTTACGTCATTATTATCTGGCCGAAGTCAGAGCGTTTTATTTAATAAGGAGCGATCGAATTTCCTAAACATGCGTGCGGGACTTCCACAGGTGTCCGTTTTGAGACCATTACTGTTTTGATTTATATAAATGTCTTGACAATGTTGGATATATCTGGAAAATTTACAGTATTTGCTGACGATACGATTTTTGGGATTATGTATTGATTAAAACTTTAAATTTGAACAGCACATTCTACAATTATCTAAAAAGATCTCTAGGGGATGCTTTGCGGTTAGGACTGCATCTAGCAGTTTAGACGTGAATATGGCAGAAATGGTTATTTTGCTCTTGTTGAATCGCATCTGCGCTATGATGCAGTTAAACCGCGCATTAACTAAACGTTTCAAGGAAAGTCCGAAATATTTTTTAAACTGTGTTACGTGTCATGATAATCGGTAGTTACTAGCCTTGTTGAATATGGATAGTCAGTAAGTCTAATATAATTTATTAACTTAAAAACATAAAATTTGATAAAACAAATGCGTGACGTTCCATAAATTTTCGTTTTTATAATTGCGTTTATTTTTCTGTAAATTGTAACTGTAAAATGATTTTTCAAGGAGACTAAACCCAAAAGCCGAAATATATCTGTTTTTAATGAATTAAACCCCATCCCAAGAACAAAAACTCAAACAATAATTACCTTACTCCAAGAAATATATCAATCAGCCTGCCAGCTAACCTACGGTGTTTAGCAATGAAAAGCGAGAAATTATCATCTCTACCAAGTTCTAGAATGTCTCCAAGTGGCGGAACTGATATTGTCTTGACCTTAATACGCTCTTTTGCGTCATCCTCGTAGCGACTTACCTAATTCGAACAAAAATTATATAAATTAAATGCAGTTTTCTAAATTAACAATAAAATATGTACGTAGTTTTGGGAAGAGGTAAAGGGATCAAGCAACCCCGAACATATATTTTATATTCTTATAAATGTAATTCTAAAATTATTATTACTGTGTTGCCACAAGTTGTCAATTTACAGAGAAAGACATATTAAAAATTATAACCATTTTAATTTATTAGATTCCTTTATTCTTTGGAGCCTGAAAACTATAATAATACTGTAATTTATGCCAAACATAGTGCAGAGCGTGGTTCCCGTGTTCTTACAACTGCGAACTTCTGAAATTTTGTAAATAATGCACAGTATGTACTGCCTATAAAAAAAAGATATTTGTGGCTTTTAGAATGCAGGGTTTTTTTCAGGAGTCTCAAAAATGTCACTTAAATTAGAGACAACAAAACTTTTTGTTTCTGTTTTTAATTTAGTTATTTATTTTTATATAAACGATAATTGATACTTATTGTTTAAAGTAGTTTGATGAAAGGATTCCTCGGCTGTTAGAATTATTATTTTACCTTATAATTATGTGAAAACGACAAGTATTGAAACTAAAAGCTCAATGAGGGTAAATATATTGATATCCTCACTTTTACATAAGAAATTTTTCATATAACTAAAAAATACATTTATTGATTAATAGATTAATCATTATTGCTGAGTTGTCACTTTGCCTTACGTCCTCATTAACTGTTTGAATCCTCAAGTAAAAAATATGGAAAGGTTTTAGAGACTGTTGGTCCAATTTATTACTAATTAATAACTAAAAACTATTATACTTTATTTGGGAATTGTGTAGAGTGGTAACTCACTGTCGTAACTCACACTTGATGGGCTTTTGATTTTTGTGTTAAGGGCAGTATGTAATTCAAATATTTTAATTTATCAGATTCCTTTATTCTTTGGAGCCTGAAAACATAATAATGTTTGGCGTTTTTATTGGCAATAGATAAATCTATCTATAAATAGGTACAATAAATAAATATAACGGTTTGCTGGCTGAAAATGTCTTGCATATGAATATAAAAAAAGAGCAAAGTTTACTGCATTTAGGGACCATGGAACGTGAACATCTGCAAAAATCTTATTTTTATTAAAACATTTCCCTTTTTTGAGGGAAGTAAAAGTACCTGTTACATGTTAAATAGGCACCTTGCTAAGTATTAGGGTCTTATTTTGTACGAAATAATATACTTGATTTACGTTAAACCAACAATTTATTCGCGTATGACTCGAGTACAGGGTGATCAGTTAAGGGTAGCGAGCGGTCATATCTCATAAGATATTGGTCGTATAGATTTGAGAAAAAAAAATCGTAATAAAAGTCGCCAAGAGAAATTGCTGAAAATTATTTTCGGGTTTGTCAAACGTCCGCTAGAGGGCGTAACAACCAACACCAAGTAGAAAAATGGGGTTTTTATAGAATTTTGCCTAATGAAAATATATCGATGATATCATTTTCATATTTAGTGACCATTTTCCTACACTTTTTGTCTAAAATGTTTTGTTCTATATATCAAAATAAAGCGGTGGGGGAAGTTCAATTGTTTTTTCAAACAAACCAAGATGTCTCCCGTTTCTTTTGACAAATTTTAGCAAACTTAGGCTCATATGAAAGAGCATAATTTGCACTACAAAACGCTTATTTGGTTTTGAATTTTTGACTTTTGCTGGCGTCGCTAGATGGCGTTAACTGAATTAGTAGCATATTTTTTAGTTTTAAAAAAAAAACAAATGTAATGGTATATTCATTTTTACATATTTTAAAAGGGGATAAATTTCTCTATAATTTAATGAAAATAATTTATCATCTACTTTTTTTTGAACCGTTGATATTCACCAAAATATTATTTTATTTTATTAAAAAATGGCACGCCACTGCTTTTTGTCAAAATAAAAATCATTTTCGTAATCATTTATTAGTTGCTAACAAAAAGAACCTCTTGACTTTTTTTCGTTAGACGAACGGTTTTGGATTGAAAAAATAAGATGTTTAACAATAATAACTATAAGGTTCAAAATTATTTTTAAATATTACATCTCACAATAATAAAATTATTACCTATTATTTTTATCATTAATAATCATTTAATTAGCGAGAGAATGCTTTAGTTCATAATTTATTATTAATAATTATTATTATTTCATAAATTAAATTAAAAATCAAACTTAACTAACATCGCATTTAAGCGAATCAGGCCATGATCTACGTTAAGAAACAAAACACCAAATTGTCAATCACGTTGATATTCATTTTGATAGTTCCTGCTATTGACATCTAATTTAATGTTATGTGAAAAGTATTTTTACAACAAATCATGCCTTTTACGAATGAAGAAGCCTTTGATATGTTGAGAATTTATTTTCAATGTTTTGAAAATGCGGCGATTGCTTCTAGGCAGTATGCACTGCGTTATCCCCTCCGAAGACACCATTCGAGAATGGTTTTTCATCGTTTAGCCTTACGTTTAAGGCAACATGGCCAAGTGCAACCAACTCCAACTTTGAGAAGAAATCGTAGAGTAAGAAGAGAAGATAACATTATAAATGTGTTGGCTTATATTCATGCAGACCCCCATTTAAGCATAAGAGAGATCTTCAGAGATTTAGGAATATCCTATGGCTCAGTGCAAAAAATATTAATGGATTTTAAAATGCATCCATATCACATCGTGATTCATCAAGCCTTAAATGACACTGACTTTGAACGTAGGCTCGATTACTCCTACTGGCTTAGAGACTTCATTAGGGAAAACCATCATATTTTGTCACAAATATTGTGGACAGACGAAGCATCGTTTTGCAGTAATGACAGGGTAAATCTTCATAACGTGCATTACTGGTCGGATACTAATCCACACTGGTTACGTGAAGATTATCAGCAGGGTCGATGGAGCGTCAACGTCTGGTGCGGTGTTATTAATGGTGCTATTATCGGTCCGCACATCTTCAATGGCAATCTAACCGGTGACATGTCTTTGAACTTTTTATTTAACGATTTACCAGGACTCTTAGAAAATGTGCCTTTACAAGTAAGAAGAAACATGTGGTTTCAACAGGACGGATGCCCGGCACATTATTCACGAAATGTGCAAGATTTTTTGAACAGGCATTTTCCTAACCGTTGGATTGGTAGAGGCAGTCTATTTTTCTGGCCACTACGGTCCCCCGATTTAACCTGCCTTGATTTTTATCTGTGGGGCCGAATAAAGACTTGGTGTATAAAACTCGACCAACTACTCGAGAAGACATGATAGTCCGAATTCAAAACGCCATAAATATTATACCAAGAGCGGAAATTGGGACAGCTGTCAACTCCACCCAGAAGAGATTGGACCAGTGCATTCAAAATAATGGACAACATTTTGAACATTTACGACAAAACTATTAATGTATTTTTAACGTTTATTTTTAAAGGTCCATGTTCTTGTTTTTAGTGTTATTGCTCCTGCTGTTGTTGGACAGAATTTTTTCAATCCAAAACCGTTCGTCTAACGAAAAAAAGTCAAGAGGTTCTTTTTGTTAGCAACTAATAAGTGATTACGAAAATGATCTTTATTTTGACAAAAAGCAGTGGCGTGCCATTTTTTAATAAAATAAAATAATATTTTGAGATTGGACCAGTGCATTCAAAATTTTTAGACAAAAAGTGTAGGAAAATGGGCACTAAATATGAAAATGATATCATCGATATATTTTCATTGGGCAAAATTCTATAAAAACCCCATTTTTCTACTTGGTGTTGGTTGTTACGCCCTCTAGCGGACGTTTGACAAACCCGAAAATAATTTTCAGCAATTTCTCTTGGCGACTTTAATTATGATTTTTTTTTCTCAAATCTATACGACCATTATCTTATGAGATATGACCGCTCGCTACCCTTAACTGATCACCCTGTACATTGCACCGCCGGCGCCGCGCCGGATGCAATACACTGAAAAACTTGAATAATCGTCTTGATAGACTTCAAATAAACATTTAGTAAATAAACATATATCTATATAAAAATGTGTAAAAACATTTAAAAAATAAATTAAAAACCAAAAAAAATATAATTCTGTGCTTACTACGCCTCGACAAAAAAGTAACGCCTTTTTTAAATAAGAAAACAGAAATAAAAGTCACTTGATGTATTTACTGAATCGGGGTGTATTCTGATTTTCATGTCGAAGCATTAAATACACACAAATTGTAAATAATCCTTATTATACTTGCACCTTTCCACATAATATTTAAGAGTATTTTTTATTGAAGGAATATTTGGATAATGGAATTGTCAGACATTCTTCTATGTTAGTTTGGAACTCAAGATTCGTTACTTTTACCATCACTTTCATGTGCAATTTTCTACTTTTTTTTAAATTTTCTCATTTTTTAACAAACGATTGCGTTTAGAGGGCGTATTACAACCTCTATACCAGATCGGTTTCTGCAACCTAACGCTCGAAGGAACCCCAATATTACAGCCCCAGATCTGCAGATCATCGAAATTTCTGATTATACTGTACGTCGACGTTTACATCAAAATAGCCTTCGCAGTCGACGCCCTTTGAGAGTTCAACCACTTTCGTGGGGCAATCGAGGTACTTGACTTGAGTGGGCACAGGAACATTTAATTTGGCAGAATGAAAATTGGGCTACAGTGCTTTTCACGGATGAGTCTCGATTTGGCATTCATCCTGATTCAAGAAGAATCCACGTGTGGAGAGAGCCTGATATTGTAAATCATCTTAGAAATGTCCAGGAGGTGAACTCTTACAGAGGAGGGACAATAGTAGTCTGGGGTGGAATCAGCATCGGTGGAAGAACTGACCTCATTTTGTTGGAAAACTTTTTAATTGGTAGGTCATACGTGGACCAGATACTTGGACCTGTTGTCATTCCACACGGAGCCGTTGTGGGCCCCAATTTTTTATACATGCACGATAACGCCAGGCCATATAGGGCAAAGGTTGCCATGGACTTTCTGGCAAACAACAATATCGATGTCTTACCTTGGCCACCGCAGTCTCCAGACTTAAATTCCATTAAGCACATGTGGGATATGCTTCAACGAAGGGTGTTTCGTATGGAAATGCCTAGAGATAACAGAAGGAATCTTTTTTTGGCCCTACAGGGTGCCTGGAATGACATACTGACATCGATAACTTGATTTTGAGCATGCCCAGACGATGCCGGGCAGCTGTAAATAATCGAGGAGGTCATGCGAGTTATTAGAAGAAATAAAACATTTTTGCCTAGGTGATAAGTTAATCGTTGTTTTCGGATTTTTTTTCAGAAGTTCTGTATTTTTTATTTTGGGTACATAATAAAACAATATCTCCTGTAAAAACCTGTTATTATCTTGCATTTTGACCCACATAACACTAAAATAATAATAAAAATAATTGAACAAATATAAGAGTCAATAGGGACAAATTTGTAAAATATCCCTAGACTTTCCGTTTGTGTGTATATAGGATATATATTTTTATAAATTTGAGTATTATTTAATTTAAAACTTTCTACAAATGTATTACACCATTCCTAAAGCTTATTTATCCTTAAACCTAATCTCCTGTTAATTAAAATTGTATGTATGTAGAAGTTATTTAAACGATACGTAGCAAGGTAAACCACATCCTTCCACTGATACCGCCCTTTATCAATTCTCGGTTTAGACTGATAAACCATTACCTTTAATATATAGTTATTAAGTTATCTTTAATTAAGAAATCTTTCGTTAAAAGAAGACTATTTGTGTTCCTTAATTGAGGAAGGGTGGCTGGTTTCATTTTATTACACAACACAGGTGAATCGATACGTTTTGTCTTCGTCAGGAAAGGACTATTGTTTAAGCCACAAAAGTATATAAATAAGTCTATTTTTAAACGTACTTTTATAATATCATATTAAATATGATGCTAAAAAGTATTTGGTACAGATATAGGGTGGTCTGACATTATTATTAAAATATTTGGTGCGTTTAACAAACACTTTTTAGGGCGGATATGTTAGCATTTTAAGTAAAGTATAGTTTGCTTACAATGACAAGCAGAAAATCACCATATTTAAATGAATAAGTGGCTCATCTACAAGTGGAAATCATGTAAATACGTATATCTTTTGAGCAGCATTAGAAATATTTCTTTTCGTCATTTTTATTTCTCTTGTTGAAAATTTTGTAATATTGAAAAAATCTTTGCGTTTTAAAATGTTTCCGTCAGTCTGTCGGTCTTGTTGTTGTTTCGTTTGGATGCTCAAAACCTACTTATCCGATTGACGTCAAACTTTAGTCGAAAGTCAGTAGACATATGGGAAGCAAATTGGTAAAAATCTAATATGGCGGAACAAAATGGCTGCCTCACAAAATATAAAAAAATATTATTAAGAAACTACTTACCCAACGAACTTGGGCAAAAACAATGTGTGATATAGGGATATAGGGATCATCTGGTAAAATTTTTGTATATATCCATAATGGCCTAATAACATGTTTAAATGTTTGGTAAAATTTCAATGCCTGGTATAAAACTTTTTATTAGACATATTTATTTTCTGGAATGTTTGTCGATTTTATATTACAATAGTTGGAGTCTATTGTAATCAAATCACGCATCTTATGCTAAGGGTTGGCCCAAATAGGAAATTTTAATTAAACAATAAAAAGGATGATACACTTAACCGACCTTAAGGCCGTTCTTTTGCAGCCTAATTCAATGAAACTTATAGGTCCGAAGTACCCACCTATTCATTTCTGCTGTAATTTAAAGTATATGATATCCAATTTTATGATTTTTTATTTAAAACTCTTAGCCTCTCCATTTCCAAATCCTAGGATCGACATTGTATTCACCGCATTTATTTAGTGATATAACTAAAAATATTTTCAGAAGCTCTCTCGTTTTATTCTAATTATCAATAATTATCACTATATATTTACTTACAAAAAGTATGAATATACGAAATTTGTCTTACAATGGTTTAGTACAGTACAGTCTTATATACACATGTGTGTATATAACAATATTTAATTTATACAAAAATATTAATAGTATTTTTTATTAAAATTAATATTACAGATGAACTTATAGATATTAACAAGGCCATCTTGACATATCTTGTGTTAAATATTAATCCGAAACGCATGTATTTTTTATAATCTTTAATACTCGTTCAGTAATTGTAGGTTTTGCGACTGGATAATATAGGGCAAAGTTAGGATGTACATGTTCAAATATTGCATTACTCAAATACTGGGCGATAAATGTTGGCAAATCCAAAATTTCTCTATTTGAAAATTCTTTTCTCAAGTAACATAAATTTTAAATTCTTAGTTGTCAACTACCTTATCAAATATTTTAGCAATATGCAAAAGCCTATTGATGTAGTAGAGATGTACAGATGTATATGTATAAATAACGCCATTTTAAATAAATTTTCTAGTTCAGCCTATCTATATTTCTATAAAATCACTATATACCTTAACTTAGTTTATTTAGAGCAATACGCAGTAAAAATTAACAAAACAAAAGCAATAAAAAATAATAACCTTAAAAATAAAACACATAGGTTTTCCCGGTATATTCAAATTTTAAATACTTATGCTTAAAGGATTTTCTGCTAAATATGATGTTTAAGTGAGGCTGCATTGTTTTAAATTCCAGTTTTCATATGGTTGGCACTTATTAACATAAGTGCAATTTTCTGTCTTTAAAATGATTGAATATTTAGCATGAGAAGCAGTTGCCTAGAAACCGATATAAGTTCATTTTCATTGTTCACATATTAATTCCAAACAAAACAGCAATACAAACAAAATAACAATAAAAATAAATTCATAAACGTTTTCCCGTTATATTCAATTTTTAAATATATATTGTTTAAGGTTTTCTATTAAATATGGTGTTTAAGGGAGGCTGCATTGTTTTATATTTCAGTTTTCGTGTGGTTGGCACTTTAAAAAAAGTGCAATTTTCTGTATTTAAAATGATCAAATATTTATTCTTAAAGGTTTCCTGCTAAATATGATTTTTAAGTAACAATAGAAAAAAATACATTGTTTAAAATTTTAGTTATCATGTGGGTGACATTTATTAACATAAGTGCAATTTTCCCTCTTTAAAATGATCAAATAATTAGCATGAAAAGCTGTTGTCTAGAAACCGTCATAAGTTCATTTTCATTGTTTATAGATTATTTCCAAACAAAATAGCAATAGAAAAAAATAACAATAAAAATAATAAAATAAACGTTTTCTCGTTATGTTTAATTCTTAAATATGTATGCCTAACGGTTTTCTGTTAAATATGATGTTTAAGTGACGCTACATTGTTTTATATTTCAGTTTTCGTGTGGTTGGCACTTATTAATATAAGTGAAATTTTCCGTATTTAAAATGATCAAATATTTAGCATTAGAAGCTGTTGCCTAGAAACCGTCATAAGTTAATTTTCATTGTTCTTAGATTAATTCCTAACAAAATTTCAATAAAAAATTAATAACAATAACAATAAAACATAAACGTTTTCCCGTTATATTCAATTTTTAAATACCTATGTTTAAAGGTTTTTTTTGTTAAATTTGATGTTTAATATTTAGCAGGAGAAGCTGTTGCCTCGAAACCGTCATTTTCATTGTTTATAGATTAATTCCAAACAAAATAGCAATAAAAAAATAATAACAATAAAAATAAAAACATAAACGTTTTCCCGTTATATTCAATTCTTAAATACTTATGCTTAAACGTTTTCTGTTACATATGGGGCTACATTGTTTTAAATTTCAGTTTTCGTATGGTTGGCACTTATTAACAGAAGTGCAATTTTTTGTAGTTAAAATGATCAAATGTTTAGCATGAGAAGCTGTTGTCTAGAAACTGTCATAAATTCATTTTCATTGTTTGTAGATTAACTCCAAACAAAACAGAAATAAAAAATAATAACAAAACATTTTCCCTTTATATTCAATTCTTAAATACGTACGCTTAAACGTTTTCTGTTAACTATGAGGCTACATTGTTTTAACTTTCAGTTTTCGTGTGGTTTTCACTTATTAAGAAACCGTCATAAGTTTATTTTCATTATTCGTAGATTAATTTCAAAAAAAATTCAATAAAAATTTAATAACAATAAAAATAAAAACAAACGTTTTCCCGCTATATTCAATTCTTAAATACTTACGTTTAAAGGTTTTTTTGATAAATATGATGTTTAAGTGAGGCTACATTCTGTTAAATTTCAGTTTTCATGTGGGGTGGGACTTATTAACATAAGTGCAATTTTCTCTATTTAAATTGATCAAATAATTAGCATGAGAAACTGTTGCCTAGAAACCGTCATAAGTTCATTTTTATTGTTCATAGATTAATTCGAAACAAAATAACAATAAAAAATAACAATTAAATTAAAAATATAAACGTTTTCCTGTTACCTTCAATTTTTAAATAGTTATGCTTAAAGGTTTTCTGTTAAATATGATGTTTAAGTGAGGCTCCATTGTTTTAAATTTCAGTTTTCATGTGGTTGGCACTTATTAACATAGGTGGAATTTTTTGTATTTAAAAGGATTAAATATTTAGCATGAGAAGCTCTTGCTTAGAAATCATTCAAGTTCATTTTCATTCTTCATAGATTAATTCCAAAACCAAAGAAAACTGTATTAAAAATACCATGTGTGACTTTTCAGGTGCAGTGCAACATTCTCTGTAATTTTGCAGAAAATTTTTGTCTTATAATAATTGGCAATATTGGCTTTTTCGTAATATATGTACACTTTAGTTTTATAAATTAAATTTTGAAATATGTGAAAACAGATCTAAAGGTGTTTTAGCTATAAAGTGGAATAATAAATTATTTACCGTTATCTTGACACATTTTTTTGTAGGATATTGTCCCAAAAAAATTAAAACCCCGAATTTCTTCATCCAAATGTAGGACATTTTACCATAGACGAAACTTCAAGAAACACATACTAATTGAGTGAACATTACAGTTCACTTTGTCAAAAAGATCAGGGATTTTACACTTTGACTCATAACCAGTACTAGTAAAAATATTTTTAAATCAGCGAATATATTTTTTGACATTGATACGCAACGTCCTCATTTTTCAGTCAGAACAATGTTTAAATATAATATAAGTAATTTAAATTATGTAATATCTTACTACTTGACTTCCTATAGGCCGATATTTGTCACTTAAATAAGTCGGTGGAACATCAAAAACGGCTTGTTGATTTCCTTTTGGGACAAAGGCAGGTTCTTTTGGACGGTCAAGAAGAAGTAAAAGGTTTTTATTATCGAATGACATGTTTTTAGCTATTAGAATATTCGAGTACTATAATTACTACTAAAATAAAAATGTGATTAACTAGAGGCACACTTCAATAAACAGTAAACAAATGAGGTGATTTTTTAATTTTATTCCAAATATATATCATCCATCAAGCAAAACAAACTGATAAATTCGTTCAAAAAGCCATAGTTTTTGTTTATTAACTCCACGTTGCGGCTTTATAGGTTGCGGTGACCATATTATTTGGTAAAATTGAAATAGGAAGCCCGGAACACTGGGAAATATATTATTTTAAAGAATTTTGAGATGGCTAATCAACCAAAATACTGATGATACTGAAATAATTTTATAACTCTGTAATTTATCACATCCGAGGGTATGGTTAATATGTGACACTGAATTATGCAAATTTGTGATTTTTTCTAATTAAAAAAGTTTTTTTTTGTGAAACGACTGAAATATTTTCTGAAAGTGATATTGATATTAAGTTCTCATAAAAAAATTCTGCATTTAAAATTTAAAACGAAAATTTAAGATCAGGCCTCTAACCGGTTGAACGCGAAAGCTTTTAATGCTAGCTTTGTATACCTTAGAAGTTTAATAAATACGTTTGTTGTTTAGATAGTATCGAAAAATGTAAAAAGGTCAAAAAAGAAAATAGAAATCTGACACGCATATTTCTGCTATTATCTGATGATATTTTTCAGAATAAAAATGTAGATAACTGATAACTGAAAATTAGGACTTTCCATAAGTTGCGTTGTTATATTATACAAAAATGGAAGAGTACTAACATTATGGTTAATGCAAATGCATAGTTTCTCGATATAAATATTGTACAGAGTGAATGCCAGTGTAATAAATTTTACGTTTCCGCACTGCGAAAATGAGTGGCTGCCTTTCCATATTAAGATGCTTTCACTAAAGTGGACTTTTCCGCACGGTCTTAGAAAAAAAACATCTATTTACCGACACGTAGCGCACTGTTGGGATTTGAGAGTAATGCATCCTAGAACTTTTATAAATGCTATCCTTTATAAGCCTTTTATAACACAATACTAAATTTTTTACGTCATGAATATTTTTCGAATATTTAAATAAAATAATTATTTTCCCTCTACCGTAATTTATTCATTTGACAACGAAAATTTAATTTTATTTACCACGTTTAATGTAGTAGACGTTTTATATTTAATTGAAGGTAAATGACTGAAATAAGAAAACCAAGAACTAGACAGCAGATGCTACAGTCTTATTCATTAAATATGTTATTACTCATTATAAAGCTTTAATTAAACGCCTACACTATGATGCTAGGGCCGGATTCCAACATGTTTGTTTTATATTAAAGCAATGCATTACATTTGTGTAAAAAAAAAGTCGTTGTAATAATTTTTAAGTTCTATGTGTTCCCACAAAATATTATTGGTTATTAAAACTACGAAAATATGCCATATCACATAGCGCATAATGCACACAACTTATATTGTATTATAGCGCATTCATTAGAATGGCAGTTTCACTTTCGCATTACAAATTTAAAGCCAAAGGCAAAGAGCTGAACAAATGTATGCTTAATATAACAGGTATTGACTAACTAGTGCGAAAGTACTTTATTTTCCGCATACGTGCCCGCGCGGGACGATGAGTTCCCAATTTTTTGTGTAATAGTGTTGTGGTAATAGTGTATTTTTTACACGAATCATTTTTTAGTATGAAAAAATAGACGCAGACGGCATCTCCAATTTCCCAACTTTTTCCAGAAGCTTTTAGTGGGAACAGAATATCGATATACATATATCGTCGTGTAGTAGCTTCGTTCAATCGCGGCGCCGGGCGCCGGCACCTAGTTTAGAAATCAGAAGAAATTATTATTAATTAAAATTATTAAAAATAATGGGCGTTATGTGAACTTTTTAACGTTTGATTTAAATAATTTTTAAATTTGCAATTTTTTCCTTTTGTATTCTAAGTATTTCAAAAAGATGTAGATGTTTTTTATTGTTTAGTGTAAATTTTATATTTGTTATTTAATATTTTAAATACTCTATTTGCGGATGATTTTTAAGAGAAATATCTATATTTTTAAATGTATTTATATAATTTTCTATAGTGTCCCGATTTTAGAGAAAAAATCCCCATAATTTTGTGTGTTGGTCTTGTGGTGGCCCTCTCAGGGCTTATAGGGAAGCGTGACAATTCGCTAAAAAGGTGGTAACTCCAGCGAAGGTTAGATGGGCTATTAACTCATTTGAACGAGTCAAGTCTGAGAATCAGTGTATCTGAACCCTCCTTGGAATTTTTCCGGCTGTACTAAAGGAGGGTTCAGATACACTGATTCTCAGACTGTGTACTATTTTAAAGGCTAGTTTAGCCTGAGGTTATATAGTAATGGTATGAAGGCTGACCAGAGTTCTGCTTATACCCAAGCATGGGCGCCAGAGCCACTTGGAACTAAAAACATACAAAGTAATAAGCCTTGTCTCTGTCTACTTTATCAGTGGATCTTTTGCCTATCCATCACCCATTTGTTTACACAGCCTCGTACTGTACACTTAGATACTGCAAGGACGGGCTCTGGTCCGATAAAGGCCTCTGATGAGCCTATTCTTGCGAGCTCATCAGTTCTTTCATTACCCTCGATGCCACTAGGGTCTGGAACCGAGAATAACTTGACATTGTTCCATTCAGCCAGCGCCTATAGTTCGTCTGGGCATTCCAACACCAGTCTAGATGTTATCTTTGGACACTGAAGTGCCTTTAGGGCTGCCTGGCTGTCTGAGCAGTTGTAGTTGCATTGATCTACATAAGCCTTCTTGCTATTTTCCCGCACATATTGCAGTATGGCGAAGATTTCTGCTTGGAAGACAGTGGGGAAAGAGCCAAGTGAGAAATTCATACTTCTCCTTGGTTGCTCTTCATAGACCCCAGCCCCAGTTGATTCGCCTGTAAACCAGACCAACACATTACGAAGGAAAGACACCCCGCCATCCGACCACTCTCTTCGATCCTGGATTACCACCTTAAAGGGAGGATTTATTAGATCTCCGATTTTGAGATGACCTGTTCTTGGATTGCAACCAATTAACAGGTTATTTCCAGCCGATGGGGTCCCATTCTCGCGTCCCCCTGAATTACAATCTGCAAAGGTGGCCGAGCGTTGACTTCATCGTCTCAGTGATGCCTAAGTACGCAAGTCTTTGAATCCTGCTCAACTTCAGCATCACGGTGTTCTGTAGCACTTTTGTCCGCCATACCACGGTTGCGTATGAATAGATGATCTCACCACAATCCACCACAGTAGTGTACAACCATTGTACTATACTTGGTTTGAGTCCTCATGTTCTGCCATATAGTCGTCTAGTCTGGAGTCAATGGACACGTCCAGATATATGACCTCCGAGGACATTGGCACCACTTCACCACAAAGCCTAAGTGAACCCAATCTCATTTTATTAATCTTTTGGGTGATGGGGATTTTAGTCGTTTTGTTCGCATATCACTCGACATGTTAGTATGCAGTCAATTCACCTGCAGCAGGTCATGTCGACTCCTAAGTCCCTGACTTTCCCTAGAATTGACGCAGGGGAAACATTATTAAATGCTCCTTGTATGTGTATGTGTTTTCCACCTTGCTTGTTAGCTTATGAAAAGCCGATTCATTCGATATTCCTATCTTGTAAGTATGTTGATCTTGACAGAAATGAGTTCCCTCAAAATATTATCCCGAATATACTTATTGACCGGTTCCTCCTTTGCTTTGAGATCAAAGCACATAAGGTTTGTATGCTTTTGGTTCCGAGTGATTCGGGCGTCCATGCTTCGGTATAAACAGGACTCTAGTCCATACCCTCGGTATATAACATAGGGCTAAATTAGCCCTTAAAATAGTGCATAGTCTGAGAATCAGTGTGTCTCAACCCTCCTGTAGCACAGCCGGAAAAAGTCCATCCGGTCCAGGTGACTTAAAAGGGTCAAATGAGTTAATAGCCCACTTAACCGTCGCTGGAGTTACCACCTTAGCGAATTGCCACCCTTATCTACAAGACCTGAGAGGGCCACCACAAGACCAACACATAAAATTATCTGGATTTTTCTCTAAAATTGAAACACTTTAGGAAATTTTACAAATACATTTAATGAAATATATATTTGTCTTAAACTGTATCATTCGCAAATAAAGTATTTAAATCTGTTCCTTCTGAGCAGAAATCAATTAAGGGCAATTACAAGCTAAGAATGGAACTACAGGGCACTTGATCGCAAGAGGCATTTCTTCCTCGGGTAACCGAAGATCGACCTAGATGAAGTTCTATACTTTCTTGTTCTAGATCTGAACAAATTTGCCCAGATCTTTAAGCGGGAAAGGCTAATTTAAGTGTGAAGGGGTTGGCGATGAACGTGTCAACGTCATCGTAAACCCCTCCACAGTGGTACAATAAACTGCAAAGCTTCAGTGCCAGGGAGTGGAATTTGGTCGGTATTCTGCGGTATTCGCTACCAACTGGCGACGGGCCATTGGTGTCTTTAAAAGGTTTTCCTACCTCCAACAAGAAAAAAACTAATAATAGTATTTACAACAAAATAATACATGTTATAAGTATATTTTCAGAAAATGATTCTGCTTATCGTAACCTTAAATAAAATAATTCGGACAGAAAAACGGATTTTTAAAAAGAACAGAAATTCGAAAACCCAGAAAGTAAAGTAAATATCCACCAAAATATTTACAATACTTTTCTGGAATATCTAACGGTATTAGATATTCTTTTTGATATTATATTTGAACATTGTTCCCAAGGTAGTAGTGGTAGTAATATTAAGTTCATATTTTATGCTGATACAGACAAATTCTAACTTTTGTAGTATAGCTAGAACATTTAGATGAAAGTAATAAGTGTACTTTGCAAAATATTTTCCGAGCGCACCATATACAGAACTGAACAGAACATCTTTTGAGACATACACGAAAACACAATCAAAAACTAGGTAAATAATCATATAAATAACCCAATTCTTATAAATCAAATTTAGCAAGGCAGGCTTGAAAGTAATCTATGGAATTATAAAAATTTAATCCTATTATCGGAAGCCCCGGCTTCTATTTTATAAAACTAAGGCTTCATTTGACCAATCTACCAGGGACAGACAGGTCATTCGGTTCTCGGAGTTAAAATGAGAGTGTAATAATTATTATTCTTGGGTCCTTTTAAGTGAAATAATTACCGGGTGACTCTTACATTACGCATCGGCATGACTTAGTATTGTTTATAATTTTGGTGTTAAGTGTATTGACTTTCAAGGTATACATCTCGTTCTTGAAATGGTAAGTTTATAGGTAGACACTTTGATATATACAGGGTGTTTCCAAAATGATCTAAAATATTTATGATAATGATTCCTCAAAGGGTTTTATGAAGAAAATATCATATAAATATGTGTTTAAACAGTTTTTTAAGATACTGGACGAACGTATAAAAAATTGGTTGCTCGTATTCGTATATTTCTGCTAGGTTAAATCCTTTTCGAGATAAATTAAATTTTAAATAAAACAATGTCCGCCGAAAATATTATTTATCTAAAATTAAGTTCTGAAAAATTATATATATTTTAATGAAATTTAAATTAATTAATTATAGAGATGCGTTTTCTTATTGAAATAAATTTGGTTCTGTTTCACCAGTGGCGTTCGTGGGGGTAATTGTCATTTCTATTTGGTAAAAAAATATGCTATGCCACTGTTTGAAAAATTAACTACTTTTTTCAGTTCAAATTACACAAAATTGTTCTCCTATATATTATCGTTAAAATATACACTTTTCAAGACAGAGAGATTGAGGGTGTTTTTTGCCAGAGAAGGTTAACTCTATGTTAAATAGTTCAAAAAGGTTTTTGAAGAGTGAGCTGTTAAATTCACCCCCATAGTCGCAATGTAATCATAGAAGCATTCCGATATATTGGAAAAATGTCAATATGGTTTTTACAGTTAACAATTGGCGTCTATTGCATAAGCCTGTGTGAATTCTGTAAGTTTGCCTCCCTCGAATGGCCAGTGTGTAATATGTGGTTTTCTTCAAAAGGTTATTTATTCAAATTGGGTTTTTCGAGCCTCCATTATTATCAGGGGAATAGATTTTTTTGTCATATTTTTATCTTTATTTGACATATTTTGCACCCGTTTAATTCATTTTTCGGCATCTTTTGTTAAGTTTGGCTAATTGAATTTTTCTCTTGTACGCCTGACTGAGTGATTAATTCCTTTATGTAAATTGGTTTTGCCTAAATGGTAGTGTTCTAAAATGTGTGGTGTTTTGTCGACTTCTGGAGTTCTTATAACATTTTGGCAGATTATTAGTTTTATTTCTTTGTTAGCAAATATGAATGAGAAAAATTCGAGGACAGGCGGTGCGTGAATGTTATTTTTTACGTAATAAGTTTTGGAAGGGTCGAATTTATTTTGGGCTTTAAATAGGACATAGAACTGTTACTGTTAGTGCTGGGTTACAGTTCCAAGATCAAACGATATTTGATATATTTCCTATCTTTTACAGTTATTTCACAGACAATGTTAACGCTCGTGTTTTTAAAATGAAATTTTTAGTCCAAGATTTCTTATCGATTATTTCATAATACATTTTCTCTAGTTTGTTTTGCCATAAAAAACGTAATAATTTGGATATGGGATTTAATCGATAGTCGACTGTTTTATCGACCGATTATCGACGGCACTGGGGTCTGTGTGGTTATTCGTGAAGATTAAGAATTATTAGTCTTAATAATAGTGACGCCGTTCGAAACGCTGTGGCAAACATTCAATTGCTATATACACTGCGTATGGCAGAAAACGGACATTATGTGGAAAATCAATTATATTTTGATCTTCATTTTTAATATTTTTTTCTCTAAAAGTAAAAATAGGAAATTTTGATTGCAAATTTGGGCATTCATAGAGGTAATTCATTTTTATTCGGGATAGGGTGTCTACATTTTTGTTTATTGGGCTTGGTTTATGTCGGATTTTATAGTAGTATTCTTCTAATTTTAGACGAAATGGCTTCCGGGGTCTTTAATCAAAAATAGCTGGTTGATGGTCCGTGGTCCGTAATAAGTTTGAACTTTAGTTCTTCCATTGTCTACTGAAAGTGTCTTTTATATGTCATAAGGATTAATCTCAATTACTATTTTTTATCAGGTTGGTCTGAAATGTTAAGCAGGGTATACTTCTCATCGATACCAAGGTTATTGAGGTTTTTATAGTTGATGACTACACGCCATTTTTGCTTCCAGACGTATCCAGCATT
Source organism: Kuschelorhynchus macadamiae (assembly GCA_030620095.1). Lineage (NCBI taxonomy): Eukaryota > Metazoa > Arthropoda > Insecta > Coleoptera > Curculionidae > Kuschelorhynchus > Kuschelorhynchus macadamiae. The sequence goes on along the minus strand of JAUTXW010000258.1, from coordinate 1,601,173 downwards.
TTCGGTACCACCCATATTGGTAAGAACCCCGGTAAGATGGAGAGCTGGATTAACATTTTCAGTATTCCTTTATTCCGCTTTATTTATCTGAGGATATCTATAAGTTTTGTGAATGCGAGAGTTGCGTTGATAGTTTTACTATTTATAGTTGATACTATTACATGTTTCATTTCATTGAAGAAATATACTTTATTACCTTCGATATAAAATACGTGAGTGTGTTCTAAGCAGAGATTTGTGATAATCTCTCTTTCTATAGAATTAAGACGTTTCGTTTTGGGTTTTTAGGTTTAGGACAAGACCATTAGGTACACATGGTTCGGCAGAGAGATCGGAAAAGTTGAACATTTTTAACAAATTTTTTTTTAAGTTGTTATAACCTTGATAAACACCATAAAGGTATATATGTATATATATATATATAATAATAATGTATATATATATATATATATATATATATATATATATATATATATATATATATATATATATATATATATATATATATATATATATATATATATATATATATATATATATATATATATATATATATATATATATATATATATATATATATATATATATATATATATATATATATATATATATATATATATATATATATAAATATAATATACATAAAATTAAAACGATTTTTTAATTATTTGTCATATCTAATTTAATTTGACGTTTCGACAGGTAGTTCTATGTCTTTTTCAAAAATGTTCTTATTTTATTTTTCCATGAGACGTAAATCAAAAGGTCAATAACACCAATTAACATTTAAGCAAAATAAAATACACATAGCACATTGTCATTTTGTCAAACAAATACAAACACAGAACATCTATTGCAGACCAGACTGGTCTCTGAAGATTTTCAAATAGAGGTTATATTATATTTCATTGAATACCCTACCAACTCTTTAAGAGATGCACAAAGGTATTTGAATTGTTCTATGAGCAGCAGCGCGTATTAAAATATAAGTTTCTTCCGGTTAAATTTTTAAGTGAAGCTGAATATCAGACCAGACTGGATTTTTGTATGCAAATGATGGACTTGCATTTTGAAAGAAGGATTTTTTAAATAAAATCCTTTGGACAGATAAGGTAATATTTTCCACCGCCGGTATACATAACAAAAAAATACTCACTACTATTCTGAGGCAAATAAACATTTGGTAAACCAAATTAAAAGGCAAGGACATCGAATTGTTAAAGTGTGGTGTGGTATTATAAATGACCGCATAATAGGACCTCTGTTTTTTGACCACTATTTGAATAGACAAACATTTTTAAACCTTTCAAGACAACAAATTACGGAAAAACGAATGATCGTCCGGAACATATTCGTAAGGACTTGGTATATCCGCAAAATAAAGCTCCATACCATTGTGGAAAAGATACAAGAGCATTAGTAATATAATTTAAGTATATATAGTAACGGTAAGATTCCATGGCCGCCGCGAAGTCCCGATTTGACACCCTCAGATTATTTCTTATGTTGCACACTTAAAGATAGTGTGTATAAAAATAGAAACAATTATTCTGTAATTTAGTTAAAACAAATTATTCGTGAAGAAATTATTAGTATTAATAATAGTGACGCCGTTCGAAACGCTGTGGCAAACATTCAATCGCTATATACACTGCGTATGGCAGAAAACGGACATTATGTGGAAAATCAACTATATAGTCATTTGTTTTAAATTTTTCCTTTTTTTCTATATCTATATAATCTGTTGTTATGTTATCAGTTGTTATATGTTGTTTATGTTGATAGCTATGTTACTCAAGAAGTTTGTTTCTAATAATATTAGGAATATAGTTATGCAAATAGAAATTTTATCCGTTAATATAGTTTTTTTTCGAGTATCACAATATTTAAGAAATAATTGAAAATTTCTGTTAAATTGCGATTTTCTCTGTAACCATTGAATTTAGGTATTGTATATATATATGAAAAAATAGATATTTTTATGACAATTTACATAAATAAAAAACATAGTGAGTGTTCTATTTAAATAAATCGACTTTTTTCACTTTAAAAAGATGCAAGATTGATTTCGTAGTATGTCCACCCTGTATAGACTATATACTGTATAAACTGGAAATTACCACCCAGACGCCCAATTTTAGATTTTTGCTATTTTTTATAGTGATTTGAAAAGTAGCTCCAATTTTCAGAAAACCACACATAACCTTAATTATCTCGGAAACTACGCAAAAATCGACTATAGTTTAAGCAAAATTGGTACACCCTGTATAGATGGAAAGAGTATGTTTTAAAAGAACTTTTGTATGAAACTTTTTTTCGTGTCTATTACGGATTTCCAGATAGTATAGTGGGTACCTTTATGTGGAACACGGTGTACATTGTTTCAATTAATCTGCTCTGAGTGGATTATGATCGTTAGTAACATTGGTTGCTTTTTGAATACTTGAAAGGATTTTTACATTTGAAACTTATACTTGATGCAGTCTTCGAAGGTACTGTATAAGAGATAATAAGTCTCTCGAGTTTAGGGGGTTAAAAGTTGTTTAACTTCGCAATATGTTGAAGGGTTTCTTGATTTTAATAATAGCGCGGGTCTACCTTAAGCTTACTTTCTCCGTAAATCATTAACCGAGGTATTTGGTCAGTTCTTGCCATCTTACAGCATAATCGCACTCGTTAAGACGGTTTGATCGCCATCAAAATCAGGCACTATGGATAATATTTCGGAAAGCCTGTACGGCTCGGATTCTACAACAGCACTTTGAGCCCGTGTAGGTGGCTGAATTTGTTGGGAACGTGTTTCAGGTCTTTTGCTACGTTTTGTTTGTATTTAGTTAACAAATATATTTATATTAAAACGTAAAATCTTATGCAATTTTTGGGAAAATAAAATTAGTATAAAAAATTCACCTTTCCTTTAAATTAAAATGAAAGTAGCGTATAGAAAAATCACGTACAGAAAATCGAACAGTAAATCAAAATAAATTATAACACTTAAACGGGATAATTCACTATTTGCAGCACGGTATTTTTGTTCTCTGAATGGGCTTCATAGGGGGTGCCGGAGTTGTTTCCATATGAGGACGCCTTAAAGGAAATTATTTAATCGTTTGGAGATTTGAGATCCGCCTTTAATAGTTAGGTTTTTCTTTTTCTGTCGACATTAACGAGTTACACAGTTTGCGCCAATTTCACTGTTTTTTTTTTAATTTATAACTTTTACACTTGTGTAATTAAACCAACATAATAACGGTATATAACATCATCTAACTAATAGTAACAATTAAGAGCTTTTTGTGTGTTCTGAAATGCTGATGCTAGTTGCGGAAAATGCAATTCGAAAATACTGCTTACAATAAATTCCTCGAAATGTTGAAATTGCTGCGTCCGATACCGAGCGGGGCCGAAGGTCATTGCCAACACGTGGCTAACAGCAGATATCACAGCCGTTTCGTAAAATTCTCTTTTTTTTAGTCAAGATTCGGTTTTAGGAATCTTAGTTTCATGATAATTAAAGGTGTGACTTTTTTGTGGTTTATTAGATTATTGGATTTTTCTAATGGTAAGCATTGCCTTGTTTGCCCAATGTAAATTCCCTTTTAATTACATTATAAAATGTCATATCTTATATTGCTTTTTTTGTTATTTCGAATTTTTGTTTTTAGTTTTTTATTATATTTTTTTTTGAGAGTAAATTAAATATTTTATGGCGTTTGAATGTCGATTTATTCTGAAAATTTCTGAAATTGTTGTGATAAACACAGATTTTTTGATATAAATTAAAGGCTTATAATGCCTATGACCTCCGTGTCTAAATATTTTACTGGTTAAGTTTGATGAATATTAATTTAATTTTAATGCAATTTTTGTTTCTCTGCATTTAGGGGCAGAACCGGGCAGATAAGCCGAATAAAGCCGTATCTGCGTAACAGGATTAAAGAAACTAAATATTTACGATACAAGTGGGATAAAAGCGTTATTAACATACGCGTGTGGAAGTTGCAATGTATCGCACGTGTATCGTACAAAATTTTACCTATGATCGTTTAAAATCTTATCCCAGTTATAATATAATTTAAATTTTCGTAAAAAAATTACTAATCAAATATTTAAAAACAAATTACCTCTGTAACCTGTACTTACTGTAGCATAGCAATCAAATAGCTGAGATTTTGTTAGAAAACATTAGAAAATAATGCTGCCAAACAGTTTACAATTTGTCACCAAGTTCGGAACAAGTTTCATACATTTTTAAGATGTGCGATTCAGATCTTCCATCCGACATCGAAAAAGTGGCTACCGGCAAAGTTTACTGAATAAAAATATAAGATGCCGTACTGGGCCGTCGGCTCTTTGACAATCGCAGATAAAAGGCGAGCCGCCTATTTTCAAACCCGATCCACACTGGCTCCTGTTACCGAGCTGTTTAAAAGTAGTTTCGCTTCGCGCTACGAATTTTTATCGACCAGGGTATTTCAAATGTATAAATAATAATTTTAGACAAAAATTATTGAATTGAATTTTGTCGTCGGATTAGTTTAATATTTTACAGTTACAATTTTAATGTTACTTAAATATAGTGAATTTAATATCAAATTGTTACTTATCTCCTAGTCGATTTTAACAATACAATATTTTTATTATATAAACAAGAAAATCGGTAAATTTCGTTTTACCTCGTATGATTTTTTTCCATTTGTTTGAAATAATGAAGTGTGACCCAGTTTACTTCAGTACATAGTGACAGTATATAACCGTTGCATGTACTTTTCATTTTTATTGGGAGCAATTTTGTTTCACGATATTGGATTCCTACTAATATTTTACCATTTCCTTTCTACCTATGTCACACTTAACTTTAGGCATATTTTAAAATAAATTCAATAAATAGTTTTTAAATTGACACATACCGCTATTTTGTTACGTCATGTTGATCGTACCAGTTTATCCCATTTGCGCATTTAATTTTCGTGCAAACTTTGTCAATTGAACAAATGTTTTTTACGATGATTTTTTAAAAACTTTATTTGGCGTTTAGCCATCTTAAATTGAAGCCTATGTTATCAGTCTTTACGTACTCCGTTGGTCCGCAGACATTTGCTAACCCCAAATAATACACCACTTTAACATAACAACAAGAAGACCGTTAACGAAAACCATTTAGAAATTTAATATCTGCGAATCAACGGAATAGGTAAAGACTGATAATATGGGTTTCATGCAGGATATAAAATCTATAAATGTGCCCTGAGTATGCAAAAATAAAGTTGCGAAACGTCGACAGTTTAAAATAATACAACAAACACTCTAACATAAAAACAAAAGGATCATTAACGAAAACCATTTAGAAACTTAATATTGGGGAAATAACTACGGACCAACGTAGTAGATAAAGACTGATAATATGGGTTTCGTCCAGGATATAGAATTTATATATATCATGAGGATGAAACCATAAAAGAGCGAAACGTCGACAGGATCCCAACCCAAAATAATACACCACTCTAACATAACAGCAAGAGGATCGTTAACGAAAATCATTTAGAAACTTAATATCTGACAATTTTTTTTAAGATATCACTAGGTCATCTTCATATGAATCCTGATTTTTGGTCAAAATTTGGAGTCAAACTGGTAAGTAATATTTTAAGCTATATCGCGAACTAATAGACCGACAGACGAAACGACAGAATTGATAAAATATGTTTTTTACAACCATATGCAGAGCAATATCTAATAGGCATATTGGCTCATATTTGTCAAAGAAATAATTTTTTTTGTCTCACTATATAGCACAGTAACAAACTGGCGCGATCACGGAGCCTGACCAACTGAGTATATGCCGCAGACCCGACCGGTACCCAGAATGTACCAGCCGGGGCAGGACGCGAGGAATAGGTAACTAAAGTCACGTGTTCAAGTGCTACAACTTATATTATTAATCAGTAAACTTTGCTACCCGCGTAATTTGCAGTCTTCTGTCCGAAAAATCACGGGCAAAATATGAGTTGGCCTACTCCCGGTATCAGAAATGGGGTGAAGAAAAGAATATAAAATCTCCAGTGAGAAAGCATTGTTAGCCTATTTTAATAATCTATCCAAAATTCAAAAACCATCCTTTCTTTACGCATACTATTCAATGTTGCGGAGTGTGATGTCTATTAGAAAAAAACTACAATATAATTGCGTTTTTAATAAGAAAGTCGTAAGGATATAGACCTACAAAATCGAAGATTTTAACGAAAAACGATGTTGGTGTTTTTCTGCAGGAAGCTGATGAAAACAAGTTTTTTTATAGCAAAAGTTACACTTCTTGTTGGACTAGCAGGGGCATGTAGAAGAAAAGAGCTGACAAACTTATTCTTGGAAAATGTGAAAAATAAAGGTGCGTGTTTTCGATTTGTAATACCATTCAGAAAGATAAAAATAGCTCGAGAGTTTGTCCGAAATTACATCAATCATTACGTGTTGATCATGGTCGTTTCTTTGTGTGCTGTAAGAACGGTAAATATACAAAACAGTCAGTGGGAATAAATACTTTTGGACGCATGCCTAAGACTATTGCTTTGTTTTTAAAATTATCCTATCCAGAACAATATACCGGCCACTGTTTTAGAATGTCTTCTACATCACTATTAGCCAACACCGGAGTAGACATTTTACCCGTAAAGAGGCACGGGGGATGGTGGCCAAATACAGTTGCAGAAGGATACATTGTTGCTTCGGAAGAAAACAAAAAGAAGACTGCTTTGGGTATACTCGGAAATAAGGATAATGAAGCAACTAGTATTCAAAAACTAAACACATTTAATGCAAGTTCAATATTTACAATAAATACTTTGTAATGCTCTATTTTAAACAAAAATAAAAGTATTTTTTTAGTTCTGTTTTAACATTAATATTAGTAGATATCGTTATCTAACATTACCTAACTAAAATCAGCGCGGTAATGGCTTCTTATCTCACGATCGTAGATTAAAGTTTTTTTTATTTCAAACGAGATTTTTAAATTTCAGGAATTAATTCAGATAATGCAATTCGGGTACGCAATAGTGCTGGGCATATTCGTTTTAATGATATGGGTATCCATAGTGGAATCTAAGGATCAAGATTCTTCCAGGGACCCACCATGTATTTTCAATCCTTTATGTAGTTGCTCCAAAGCAAGTCCAGATCTGGGCATTGTTACCTGTAGAGATGTTCATTTGCCGAGAATACCAGAAGCTGTTAACATATCAAAAGCGTTTAAGTTGCATTTTGAAAATAACAAATTAAGAGTTTTGGAACCATTTTTCCTACAAAGCACAGGTAAGAAAAATATTGGTTTGAACTTGGTTGTTACGTTTTAACCTATGCCAATAAAATACAGTTATATTTTTTGTCTATGTCTATCAAATATTCCTAAAATTGAATTACTTAAAGTTGAATATGTGGATAAATGTATAATCATTTTTTCAATCCGACAAACTATTTGTTTTCAGGATTATACAAAATAGAAATCAGTAATAACCCATTGGTATTTATACCAGATGATGCGTTTCTAGGACTTGAGAGATCTTTATGGGAATTGGAACTCAGTTATTGCCAACTAACCAAAGTTCCTAACCGAGCTTTAAGATATCTTCAAAAGCTGAGGCTTCTAGATCTTACAGGTAAGTAAGTATGTGAGCTGTTTATATTTGCAGAAGTGTTCGTTAATTTTGAAAATATTGGTAAATATTTGTATATTGAAACTAGATATTGTGTATTTTTATTACTTTTTAAGATAGATTTATAAATGTATTTGTAATCTAGATTTAATATAAACTAAATTTTCTCAAATAGACAGCTTTGCTGTATGAAGATTTAGCTGAAAAATTAAATTAGTACTCTTGTAGATTTTTTCTTATGCTGTTGTTATATGAAAGAGGATACACTAATTGATGTGGTAGTTATAACTTCTACAGTTTCGTTAGGATCTCAGAGTGAGATCCAATCCTGTATGGAAAATAGCTTCTGATGATCAAATCTATGGATGTCAGTGACTTCAGTGTGTTATTTTTCGCATTAAACGGCCCACCACAAGGTCGTACCTTTTCGGAGTATAACTCTAACTTGTAAACCCCGACGCATTGTATCTCATCAAAAGCAATCATAATAAGATTTAGACGGTACACCAAAATTTTTACTAGTTGTTTCACATTGCAAATAAATATTTAGGCTTGTTCGTTTGCCCAATTCTCTAATCCATTGGGGTCATCTGTATATAATGTTCAGGCGTGAGTAGGAAATGCTCTTACTTTTGGCCACCACGTAATTGAAAATTTAAAAGTTTTAAAACGATAAAGTTACGGTATTTGCATTTATTTTACTTAATTCACAAATATAAAATTTGTGTAATCTTACACAGTTAAAAAAGCAGTATCTAGTAATATGCAACATGCGATACATGTAAAGATTCTTTTTTAGTTAGGTTGTTTAAAATAACAACTTATTTGAAGGTTACTATTAGATTTAATTTTTGCTTTTCCTAAATTCTAGCAGAGGGCCCAGTTTAAATTTTATATGGATTAGTGATATCTCTATGGAAGTCATAACCCAATAAACTATTAAAAAAAATAGAACCGACTTCTAAAGAAAAGCGTAAAGTAAAGAAATATTATTTTATTTATTCCTTAAATACAGAAATTTTGAAGTCGACGTCCAAAGCAGCCTCAACTAGCCATTACAACATATAGTTGATTTAATTTATATTACATTACATATAAACGAAATATATAGCTAGCCCTATATCTTTTCTTTTGCCCGAATCACTTGCTCTCAGGACCCCTTGGCAGAACTGCTCAAGCGCAAACTGCTATTTCCATCCAATCGCTGAGCCCAAAGTCGGATGGCATTGATTTCCTATAGGACATTATTAAATGTCCAAACAGGCCAATAACGAATTCGCATTTCAAGACATGCGCAGATATATTTTGGGGGCCTTGCAACTGTTGGCTAGGTTAGTGCTTGAAAATTATTGACGCCCGTGTTATAGAAGACACACCTAGGTAAATTAAATGTAAACTGTAAAACAACTCCAACCCCAGCAGCAACCAAATTTACTCGGTAGTTCGACTTCAAAATAGTGTCGCGACCCACTCTGAATAACATTAAAATCTGTATTAGGTCAGTAAATTTAAGGTTACTGGTGAGTATAGGTAATACGTTTAGGTATATTTTTGATATATATTATTACAGATTAGTCATTATTTGGGAAACGACTTCAAAATGTCCATATTTAAGGAAATTTTAATAAAATATTACTTTTTACTTTTTAGGGATTTTTTTGAAGTCGATTCTATTTTTTCTTTAATAATTTTTTCCTCACTTTTTAGTGATTTTTAGGAATATTATATTTTGCAGTATATGAATATCCAGTTGTATATAACATAATACAAAAAGTTACCAATAGAGAAGTAAACGACATTTTTTTACTATTATTTTTACAGAAAAACATATTAACGGATTTCAAATCAAAATATATAAGGCCACCAGAGAAACGTCCTCTACGATTTGGCGTTTGACTCATCGAAATCGGCCAAGCCGTTTAGGCATTATGCGCGAATAAACATAAAAAAATACGTACAGGTCGAATTGAGAACCTCCTCCATTTTCGAAGTCGGTTAAAAATAATGAATGCGTGTTGATTGCAAATTAAAACAAATATTTTATGAACGCCTAAAAATGGATTCTCAGAGATTTTTAATTGGTGGAACGTGGAATAACGCTTGAAAACAAGATTTTGGCAGAGATTTTCGTCCATTCTTGCTATAATTGGTGTTTTTTTTATGCAGAACCAGCTCAATATCTGGGGTCTTCTAACAGATCTGCTCACCATTCTCCCCATAACTACTTGGTACCTGTCTAAATGTACACTCTCTAGATATTTACCACCCATATACCCCTTTACTGATGTATTGAATGTGCCATTAACCTTTTGTTTGTCGGGCGAATATATAAATTTTGGAACTAGGTCTATTGCAATTTTTCTATCCATCTAGATAGTTGTGCTGTTAGATTTTTGATTTTGAAAAGCCAAAATTTTCAGGTGGAACTGGTTTGTATTGATTGACTTTAGAAAATCAGTTTTATGATTATTTTGGGATATTTGTTACATATGTAGATTGATATTCTCAAAACTGATCTTTTCCAAAAACAGCCAGGGCGTACTAGTTTTTCCTCATATACCAGGATATGCTAGTAAGTCTTAGCCTAGTGGATCCTGAAATCGGATGTTTCCTGTAACTCTATAATCTCATACGGCTCTAACTTTTTCAATTGTGACATAATGCAGTTTTTCAAGTTTTGATGATACTCATAGGCAGTGTAACACTTTCTTAACATTGCGATAAAGCAGTACCTATATTACATTGTTCTCATAGCCGCCTAAAATGATGATACTGAGCAAAACCCAGAAATGGGTTTGACCACGAAGCTGCTTTCAATCTTACTTAAAGACTTTCTCAACCAGCAGAATTGTTAATTTGATGTCCTTCCTATACAGTATTACACCATGCTCTGTATCATACAACTTTTCAGACATTATTATGTTTAGCATATTTTATCTAACAAACAGTAAAATATTTAAATCGCTTCATTTAATTATTACTATTTTATCCCGTATTATATATGGGTTTTTTTTTATTAACTAATGTGTTCTGTGATTTATGTTCATCAGCCGAGTTTAGAATTTAATTTCTCTTAGTGACTCGGAGGGCTTAATCCTGCTGAGCGGAGATATCCACTTATCGTTTTCTTGCTTGATTTTGGGACTATGTCGTCCTGATTTTGCACATAAACACTGAACAGCTAGAAGAAGAAAAGTAATTTATTGTCATTCTCTTTACAAACAGAAAGTAGTAAACTTTCACGGTTTTGGTCATTTTAGAAATCTTTGATTAGACTTTTTAATATTCAGTTCTCATGGAGTGAAAATTCCTGAAGATTGACATCGAAGGTGACCCGTGGGGACTCAATTTGACAAAGTCTTATTCTAAGAGCCATGATTTCTTAAACCCTTTACAAGTTTCCATTTTTATAATCACACTCATCATAATTTTAAGTAAATAACTAGTTATTTTCGAAGGACCACTTAGTTAGGAAAAGCTAATTATAGCTTGTATTGCCAAAGGTGCTGGTTTTGCTTAGTTTAATTTACTTATTTTTGTGAACTGGTATATCATTTCTAATTATGCTTATTTTTATCATATCATATCACATTTTCCGACACGTTAGTTATTAGAAATAACGATAAATCAGAATTTGATATTTATAGGAAATTTACTAATACTGATAGGTATATAACATCCGACTCATTTCATTGCCGTCAACACAAAATGGCAGCATTTCATTTCTTAATTCACAGGTTAGTCAATTTTCCTTTAAGTAAAGAACCTTTTAACAATGAAATGAATCGGATTAAAAATATAGTTAAAAGTAATGGATATAATGATAATTTTGTACATACATTGGTAAATAGACAAAAGCATAAGAAAATATTAAAAGGTGCCACTACTTTTCAAGCACCTGAGGCTCCCAATAAGTTCATAGTAATCCCATATGATCCCAGATATACGAGAGGTTTAAAAAAAGTATTTAAAAACGTAGGTTTTAGAGTAGCCTACAAAACGGATAACAGTTTGAAAAATCTCCTTGGAAACCCTAAAGACAAACTCGACTTGAAGGAGAGGAGTGGCATCTATAAAATTAGTTGTAATGCCTGCGATCTAAAATATTTTGGGCAAACTAAACGCCCTATAAATATTCGTTTTAAAGGAATAAATAATCTTAAGTTGATTAAAAATGTATCTAATAATAAATTATTGGATGAATTTGAGAGTATAGAAATAAAGAAGGAAAGTTTTCACTTCTGTGGTCAATTAGGAAAACATGGTTCTTGGGATTAGACCGTGTCAAAATGGAATCACTTTCCTACGTTTCGCCTTAGATTATGTGTGACCACATTTATCTATAAATAGTCTTATCCGGTCCGGTTAGGATAAGTTACTTTAGTTTATATCATCTGCTGATGATGCTAACTTGGTTACCCAAACGCGCGTCCAGAACGTAACAAGTTGTGGTGTAGTGTAGTTAGAACTCTTGTATTTTGATCTTATTTTTATGTTTACATTTAGTTTATGCCAAGAATAAAAAACGGAGTTTTACAACACAATTCGGTAGGTTAATGTTATTAAATCAAAGCTGTAATTCATCTATACGAAAAACATTTAATGTTGTGTATTCTTAAGATTTCACGCTGTATTTCATGACCTAGTGAATGAATTAAGTATTAACAAATGACAATTGAAAAAATACCATGAGGTATCTTATTGTTTTGATTAAGGGAGAACTGCACGTAAAAAGTGAAAAATCAGGGACAAGGTCTAGTCGAGTTGAAAGTGAGATGAAAAGGTACCTACGCATTAAAAAACCTTCCTGTACGTCCGACCTCAAAAAAATGTGTTATGTATAGGTAATTTAAATTACATTTCGGTTAAAAATGAGTTCAAAACGGTTCACGCGCTGCAGAAATACGAAGACATGAGTACGATTTACCATTTCAAATTTTGCAGTTATGTAGACATAGGATCAATGTAAGGCGGCAAAGAGCCACTTTGTAAAAAAAAAATTATATGCGAAGGCATGTGTGTCAAAAAGTGGTCAAAAAATGGTCGAAAATGGACAAATCTACTTTTATTTTATAACTCTAGATTTGATTTTTTCATAAAAATTCGCATTTAGCGCCCAACTATACATATTTCCCTATTAAAATCACATTGAAGCTAATACATATCTCTTATAGTTCTAACATAATAATGCAGCGGCGGAAGGCTTGCAAATGATCTTGATATTACTGCGTGCAGTTCCCCCTTAATTAAAAAATGAACTTAATAATTGTACACGATTTCCGATGTAGGAAAAGCGAAGGCTGTAAAAGTTTGACGAGCTCAATGTCTCGAACTGAACTATTGAAATGATTTTGAAACAGGGCAAGCGGCAAGAAGCATTAGTTTGACTTGTTCCAACAGGAATTTTTACTGATCGGTCGTTCAAATTAGCTGCCTTGCTTACGGAAATAGTTATATATTGGTTTATAAAGTTAAACAGAGATGAAAGTCTAAAACTTGATTTGAAATAATGGGCAAGGTACGTGGATTGATTTCATAAAAATGTAAATAGAAAGAGCTATTGCTGTCGGCATGAAGTATTGACTTGTCCTTTCAGCTTTAAATTTGCCATTGAATATTTACTGTTTCATGTAAAGGAAAAAAATCATATGCAGACACTTTTTGTTTTGACATATAAGATTCGCAACAAAATTTTGCCAATTTTGCTTAATATCACGGTTCATTTTTGTGCAAAATTTGAGGTCTATTCGATAGGCAGTTTTTAATAATGCTTTTTTTACTTTTGTGAGGCCACCGTTTTGTTCATCCTTATTGCATTGCTATTAAAATCTAACCATTCATCTTTCATTTCATTTTCCTCCGATCCTTGACTTTTGATCAAAATTACAACACAGAACGAGAGACTGATGGAACGCAAACAGACTAAATGATCTAAATTATCACTTCAAACACTAGATCTAACTGTCATAGAATATTATGTAGCAAAATAACATATTTTCTGAGAAAATAATAATGTTCAGGAGTTCTTATGATTCCAGAACTTTCATTTGTATTTTGTAAACGCTAATGATTTAGTAAATATAAAATATATTGTAAAATTTGGTTTGTGTACTGTTTAATAAAATGTTTTTTAGGGAACGACATAAACAAAATTTCTCCCGAAAATTGGAGGGGCTTGGAAAGTTCTCTGGAGGTTCTCGTCTTAGCAGATAATTCAATTACACAAATTCCAATAGATGCTTTTGGTGGCTTGCCTATGTTAGATACAATTGATTTGAGAGGAAACAATCTCCGTGATATTGATCCAGCGGTAAGACAAAAAAAAATTACAAATAAAGGTCTTGTACGAGCTGCAGGTGCTTAGTTGTGTTTTGGAAAAAATCTGTAAACTAAGGTGTTTAAAAAATTATAGAGGAACGATTTAAAATGTTTATTTTGTTACTGAAAAATGGCTATAACAAGTTGCTATGTCATTTACTTTTGTTTATTTAGATTTTTCGGGACGGCATGGGTCGACTAGCACATTTATTGTTAGGAGACAATCAATTATCAGCAATACCATATCAAGCTCTACAACCATTAAAAACTTTAAAAACTCTAGACTTGAGTTATAACAGGATAAATAAAATGTCACCTTCTACAGAACCTGGAGTTAATATCAATCTTAATTTTCAGGTTAGTATAGTTTTGAACTTTTTTAAAATAATTTAAGATTACTCTGTGAAATGTAAGTCCAAAATCGTTTAAAGGCATCATTTTAGCCAGAGGATCAAACTTACATAGATCTTTTCAAATATTAGTATTATTATAATAATATTAATTGTATATAATTAAATTTAAATTACTTTATACCGTATACTCCTGAAAATGGCTTAAAAAACTTGACAGGAATTTGTTTCTTTTTATAGCTTAACTTGGATACCTTTCGAATGGATTACAATCAATTGCGTGTACTAGAAACTTCTTCTTTTCAATATTTCAGTGTGGTTAATAAAACTTATTTAGATGGTAATCCTTTAACAGCAATTGAGGTAAGTCAGTTTCAAGTTTTAATAATAATATTAATATAATAAGAATCTAAAAGCTATAGTAAAGCCAAATTACATAGATTATTCCATTAAACCCCTTGCACAACGCTCCTGGGAACTTCGCTGAATCTGAATTAATGCTCAGCCCACCCTTACAAAGAAGTAATGATATCGTTTAGGGAATTTTCTAAAAGATAAATTTTACTGTGCTTCTAAGGTTTATTTCGGTTGTAACGACAGGCTTTGGAAGTTGGAGTGGAGTATGTTAGCTATATGGATAGGATTATTTGGTAAAATAAAGCATCTTATTGATATGAAGGAGGAATAATGTAGTAGTCAGTACTGAATCCGGTGGAAGCTTTTTCATGGAATCCAGATTAAAAGTTTAGAGAAAGGTCGTAATCGTTCCAGCTTTACAAGCTTGTAAATGTCGATGAAAACCACATAATTCGAATAAATATTTCTTCGACATCTTTTTGACATTTTATTGTCTATGAAAATATATTTACACCCACTGATATTATTTTAAACTTAGCCAAAGGAGTAAATATGCAAACCAAGTTAAGTTTTTTGCAATCAGAATAGAGGAATACTCGGTTGAAATATTTTCATACCACTTACAAAAACATATTGTTAACTGTGCTAGAAAGTACCTTATAGCACACGTGCATTGAAAAAAAATCTCAACAGGTGTGTTAAAAAATGACAATCTTGTGTCTGTTGACGTAAGGGTGATAATTTTTTCAACACTAGTGTTGAAATATATTTATAATATATTAATTTTATTGAAGATTTTGAGCGATCATAGGAAAAATAGTGTACATTAATTTTGTCAAAGTTATCATTTTCAAACTCGAAGGATTTCATGCTCATTTCAAAATACTTGTAAATTTTATAGTAGCCATGCATCACATTACATCAAATCTTTTTTTTTTAATTTTTGATAGTGCTAATTTTAAATAACAAATCTTGATTCAGGTTTTGGATGAAAAATATCTTTAAGTACCACACCAAGAGACAAACATGTCAGATAATTTGAGGTCAATTTTATAAACCGTGAGTAAACTATATCCGAACAGATTCAGATTAGTCCAATATCAATGATAAAAATAATATCATCACCCAAGTAGGTAGTCTCAATTAGTGTCGACAAATATTTATTTAAAAGTTTCTTAATCGTCAAAGAGGTATATTTCCAGGCGCAAAGAAAAATAGTTTAGCACGATAAAGTGATGTATCATATGCCAGTTTATTTCAAAGAAGGATTAATTTATGAAGTACAACCCAGTAAACACATATACGGATTCGGCAACGTTAAGATAAATAAAATTTCATCACCAAATACTTAATTTTTTACATTTAGAAAAAGTCCAGTTAATTTTTCTAGGTAACGTAAATTAAACATTACAGAAAATAAATAAACCATTTTTCTCTGTTTTTACTTCTTGATTTAACGACTGCTATTGTTCTTTGAGTTGCTTTTAAGATTTTAATTACGTTTTGCACAGGTATTACACAAATACAGTTTATTCCTATTACATGAAAGAATTTGGTTTTATTTTCTTAAATCTTATACAAAGAAATTAATACTGACGAATAGGTTTGACTATTTATTATACGGTAAAACTTTTATATTATGAGTTATATTTTCGTGTTTTCTGTAATTATTATGCAGGGTTATGGAAAACTTTGGACAATAAAATGTAATTTGATTTTGGAGTTAATACAAAAAATGTTTAGGTTAGTCTGTGAAAGAGCAGCATACATCATCAATAGCTCTTTCAATTTTATTATTTAATGGTAAGAAGCATTTCAAAACCTGGACGGCCGAGAAGTTGGAATGGCTATCACATATTATGTTGAATCATGTATTTAGAATCACTAAGAAGCCAATCGTTGAGTTATATGTGCAGTATTTTTGGTGTTTCACTTTAAATTTATTTTGGCTAATATTTATTGCTGTGACTATTTAAACTGACTTAATTTTAATTAACCACAATAACTACTCGGTGGTTTCTATAAGTTCTCAATACATTAACTTTAGTTCTAATTTGCATGTCCACTTTTTAAACTTTTTTCTGTTTATTGGCACTGGGTGAAGATATTGTTGATTAAAACGTCTTCATGCACCAATTAGAATTATTAATTACAAAATGTATAACCTTTTATTATTGTGTTGACAATCTGCATTGCTTACATGTTATGTGATATATGATCATTTATACAATTTTATACATTTTAAGCATATTCACCAAATTTCCATGGCAAAATATTTAGAAAACCGTTCAAAATAGGTATAGTTATTTTAGAAAGAAAATCTGTCAACCGGATAATACTTTTGAGCCAATCTTTATAAATACAATTGTAATCTGAAAATTATTTAATAAAATTGGATTAAAAACGTATCTCAAAAATTGCACTTTTGTGTTATAAAAAATATGTTAAATTCTATAAGGAATCTAAATTAATTATTAAACACATGACGTCTCTCTTAAGATAACAAAGTTGACTCTAATTCGGGCTCAACAGAAAGTGACGGAAATAACAAAATATTTGCCACGATAGTTTAGTTTATGCTAATTTGATTGCCTATAATATTTTTTATTTTAATGAGCATTTTAATGACCATTTTATAATATAGATATATAACCAAAATTATTCAACAACCTTTATCTATTTTATTATTCTTTCGGAATTAGTAAAAACCTAGTAGGTATGAAAAAAATGACACGCCAAATATTTATACTATGTTTCTAGGACAGCGCTTTTCGGCAAGCTAGAATCCGTGAGCTGTTCCTAAGGAGTTGCGGCATAACAAATATTTCACCTGCTGCATTCGCAGGCTTGGAGAACTATTTGGAATTATTAGATTTATCTGGAAATAATATATCGTTGTTGCCTCTTGACGTTTTTAAGAGGTAAGTACACAATTCTAAAGTAAAACTACGACTTTAAACTAAAACTCTTATAAATCATTTTTCTTTGCACATACAAACTTTTCCTCAGATTGAACAATATCGCGATAATATATCAATTTCTCAAACAATCTGATGCTTTTGTCTAGTTTTTAAGTTATCTATATATAGTAGGTCAGCGCTCTTTTAGAATTGATTCTCTTATTGATGCATACCAATTATAGAGTAAATGTGAAATTGTCGCATCTTCTTTCTCGGCACCTCTAGAAAAAAAGGGGCACTTAGCTTAATATTGTGTTTCTCCCCGATATTGTCAAGTAGGTCATTGCCATCTTCTTGCTGATATATTTTAGGATTCTTTTAGTAAAATAGTAAAAAACTCACTCACAGCGAATAAGACCGCACAAACAACACCGCACGCATACGTTTGTAATTCTGAATGAGGAAGTGAAAAGAAAAGGCCGTTGGTAGACAGCATCTATATTTAAAAGAAAATATAGGGGTATAGACTAATGCAGGATCTCGGAATTAAATGCCTACGGGAGGTGCAAGTGGTGCATGGCATATAATCCATATAAAATTGAATACTGTTGGCAGTTACGTGATGAAAATCCATGGATAAAATTTTAGAAAAAACGACTTAAAGTTTTAAAGATTTTCACTGTATTTGTTGTCAACATCACATGTTTCGCATATACAATAGCTTCTTTAGATGTTGAGATACAACTAAAACACAACAGGTAACAAAAATAGGGAAAACCCCAAAGAAGGTGGTGTTGCAATAAATGAAAAAACTTAAAATTGTGACTTAAATATCTACGACAAAAGGACGGTTTAGTGAAATAAATTTAACAAAAAAGAGCTATTTAATTATAATTGGTCATTTGGCAAAAGGTCAATCCTAGTTTAATTTGTTCATTTCCAGAAATTCAAGTATTTTAATTGTATGCCCTTATTTTCGATATGTAGAATTTCAAACTTATAATTTAATGAATGTTGTCCGAGTAACAGATGATTTGCAAAGGCTGAGTCAGATTTTTTATTCAAAAAACTATTTGTGTGCTCTGAAATGCGTTTGTTGAACGATCTCGGGTGTTTTTAAAGATAAAGGTTTAAAACTTGGTATAGTTATAATCAGCAGGAAGATATTTATTTTATGGACATAAAATAGATAGTGTGTTAAAAAGTGTAATAAAAATAATATAATAAATATAGTAATCCTATTTTCACTGAAAAATATTTAAGAAAAATAAACAAAACTGCTTATTTTATCAAACCTTAAACCATCCCCTTATATAAAAGCTTTAAGAAAAAATTGTAAAATTGACAGCAGAAAAAGAAATTGAAAAAAATATATTTAAAAATAAAAAGTCCACGTCCAGCAAGACCTATAACAATAACTATAAAATATTATTTCTTACATTTCAATGTTTTCTTTTGATGTTGGTTATATTTCTTTTTATATAAAAATGTATTTCCTTCTTTTTAGTTTTATTTATAAGAAGTTTTACTAAAACGATCAGGCTCATAGTTTTCGAGGGCTAACCCTAAGTTAAAATGTTAGACGTACCTAATAACTAGAATAGATACTCGGGTCTATTCGTTACCACCGAGTGGTAACGATCTATTAGACTTAAAATTTGGTTAGAATGCCGATAAGTAACATTATCGTTTATTATTAACAACGATATTATAATTATAAAAAGCCGTCTACATAGAAAATCAATAATAAAAATTGTTTAAAATTAAAATAATTAATAGAATTAGAAATGAACGCATACGTTCGTTATCAATAGACAATAGGCAAGGACTAGGTGCAAAGATGTCTTAGTGAATTTGTCTGCCTTGTCAGATTGCGAGACATTTACAACCAGTTCATGATATTTCTATACAGAAACTGCGTATTATATTACCATCAATGATGATTTCGTCAACAATATAAAATATTCGAGATGGGAGCGCTCCGCCATCCCCCCTATATGTTCGGTCCTCATCATAGTTGCTTAGTTAAAAAATTCAGATTTTATAGCCTGACAAAAGTCTGAAATTGACAATTTTCAAACGAAAATATGTTGAAAACAGTTAAAGCTGGGGGTAGAGTATGATAAAAAAAATTTCTTTAGAATCTCAAGGAAATTTTTCCCATTTTGCAAAGTCTGAAAGATAACACCCAAACATATATACAAAATTTGTATTTACTTTCTTTTGCATGTTTCATGATACGCCGTAAACGAGTGTTAAAATATGAACAAGATCCTGTACACTGATAATGGTAGTGAGTTTGTGAACACTAGGATTATAAATAATTTGTATCAACAAAGGTTTCGCTTAAAATTTATAGCGACGCACATACCATGATAAAACCATTTCTGGAGTGCGATCAATTTATTTATCTTCTTTAGTTTTAAAGTTAGTTATATGAACAAAAAAACAAATTGTAGGGTTGCCTAACAAGTAATAATTCAAAAAAAGTTATCAATTTTGCAAGATATCACTATAAGTTTGGATAGCATATTCTGTTCTGATTTGATTGGTATGTCATACGTTATGACTTATTCGCAAATATGTAAAGTAATATATTCCTTGATAAAAAGTGCTATGGAAATTACATTAAGATAATTTACAATTATTATGTTACTATATGTCAACATAAAAACAAACAAAAGTATATTTATTGTATTTCTAAGGCATTCTTTAACATACAATAATATTATTATGGCTAGATTAAACATAAAGTCTAATATAATAAAGAAATGAAAACATACTATGCTATTCAAATTAAAAAATATAACTTATAGTGATATTTAGTAAAATTGATAGTTTTTTGTTTTTCGTATAACTCTTTCAGTAACCTTATAATTTCGTTTTTGGTTCATTTCGATAAGTTATGCATTAATAGCTTTCTCTATGGTACGATTTGTGTAGCCATTTTCCTTTAAAGCACTAAATAATTTATGAAGTTCATGTTGTCTCGTCTGTGTTTCAGTTAATCGAACGGATTTAGATATTTGGGTACTGGTCACCGCTTCAATTTATGCTGGGTGATGATGCATTTAAATATCTGACGGTATGTGTTGGTTTTCTATACACGGTGTATTCGAAATGTCCGTTATGCAATTTTGTGACCAGGAAATCTAAAAATAGAAGTTTGATGTTATCTTCAGTCAGAAATCTTTCGAGTTCTGTATGACCATGTTGCCATATAATAAATATGTCATCTACATAACGAATCCATAACTTGCGCTTCAAACTTGCTTTTTCAAGAGCTTCTTTCTCGAAGTATACTATAAATTAATTAGCGACTAGTAGTGATAGCGAGGACCCCATTGGATCACATCTATTTGTTTATACATTTCCCCGTTAAATGAAAAATAAGTATTTTTAAGGCAATGCCCTGAGAGTTGAATACAGTTTTCGAAAAATTTTTGACTCACGTAAATTCATTGCATCTCAAATACAATTTACTCTAGAGTTAGAAGATAACAACAAACTTCCATTTTTAGATGTCCTGGTCACAAAATTGCATAACGGACATTTTGAATACACATCATGTATAGAAGACCAACACATACCTACAGATATTTAAAAGGAACATCGCATCATTACCCAGTGTAAATGCAAGCGGTGGCCAATACTCAGAGCCGTGCGATTAACTGAAACACACACGACACAAAACGAACTTAATATAATATCTAGTGCATTAAAGAAAAATGACTAGACAAATTGCACCATTTATGTACAGGGTTCCCGAACAACAAACAATAAAAATTATGAACCGGGAAGGCAACAACTGTTACCATATGTAAAAGTCTCAACAAAGGATCTGTAGAATCCTTAGAAAACACAACTTACAAATAATACACAAGACACAAACAAAGATAGGTAAACTGCATGGAAACCTAAAAGACAAAATCAAATTGGAAAACCACGAGGTATACAGCATTCCGCGCCAGGATTCTGAAAATATGTACGTAGGGGCAAACTAATAGGCGAATATCAGCAAGAGCAAAAGAGCATAAACTAAACCTAAGAAACAAACAATTTTAAGTCTATTTTTACATCAGGAAACGGCCATAAAATAATTTTAATCACTATAAGAACAGAATAAGCCGAGAAGCCATAGAAATTAAAAAAACAGCTACCAACAGTATGGAAGATAATAATCGAGAAATCTAAAAACACAACAAATCAAGCGCCTTTAGCGCAACAACAACAGCAATATCCAAAAAACGTAAATAACGACCAATGGCCGCTCAGATATAACCTTCGACTCCGGGTGGGGGTATAAAGGGAGCGTCGTAGTCACCAACCTTTCACTCTTTATTTGGACGCGATAAGAAAAGCCTCGAAAATGCCAAACGATACTAGTGAACGGATGTACACCCGGAATGAAAACACATTGTATTTTTCTATCAGTGAACCTTTTTAAATAATATTATTCACTACTCACGTGTAACGTCTAGAAAAACCAATCAAAAAATACTTTTTACAATATAACCGCTTATATTAAGCACTTAGATATAAAGTTTAAATAATGAATCCTAATTTCTCAACTACTTGCAAAAATTGTTTTGAGTTTATGTTATATAGTTCTTTTTTATTTCTTTCTGAAATACAAATATGTCAATTTTTAATTTTCGAGGAGTTCAAACAAACTACATGCACCAATTTTATTTTAAGTAATCTAAATAGCATATATACATGACCTTTAAATGTTTATAAAAAAGTTTCTATATGGCATAGTAAATTTTATACATTTACGATGTATCTACAATATGTCTTATAAATTAATATTATAAATTTATATATTTATATATATATATATATATATATATATATATATATATATATATTTTTTTTTTTGGGATATTTGATATTTGTTATATTTGCGTTAGTACATTACAGTACAGTACGGTACTTTACAGTTAATTTTTAATATCTCTAAACCAACACATTTGTTTTTAGATTTCAATTTATAAAAGCCCTAATGCTCAGAGATAATATGGTTAGCCAATGGAATCCTATAGAAACATTTGGTGCATTTCAGTTTACTCTCTATAAATTAGACTTGAGTGGCGTAGAAAATTCCTTAGTTAATATGCAAGATTTGAGAAGGTAACAATTTTCCTCTGAATTAATGTAGAAATGACCCATTTTATTGCCAATATTTATTTCAGATTAAGAAATTTAAGAACTCTAACTCTTTCACGACTTTCTCAGCCGCACCTAGATTCTGACGACTTTTTGGAATTCGGCGTCGATCTCGAAGAACTTTCGATTACGTTCGCTAATTTGCAGAGCATTAAAAACAATGCATTTAAATATGTCCACGGGTTAAAGGATGTCGACTTGAGTGACAATAACATTGGAACCATCGATAATAATGCTTTTGTAGACGTAGGTTGACATTTGGTTGTTTAATTCGATAAGCTTTATTTTACCGTAGTTTATAAGAAGTGAATAACAGTTTTTTTAATCAGAGACGTCTAGCAAAATAAACAACGATTATATCATTGTTTTGCAAAACTAGTGAATGTTTTAACAGATTGCAAATCTTGTATAAATATAAAAGAAAGAATATGGATTATTGTTACCTTCGAAAATGTGATGAATTGCAGGAGAGAGAAAATGTTACCTAAAGATTCAAATTATTCTTAGTTTATGTTGAAGGGTAGGGCCCTCCTTCCCTCAATGCGATTTCCCTTCAGGTGCCTTTCCCTCCATTAAAAAAAGTCTACATTTTTCGGTTCTTTAGCTATGCCGCGAACAGACAGACAGGTAGACGGACAGACATACTGACGGAATTGAGAAAAGATGTTTCTTGGCATCTAGGGACCGCAAAACCTGAAAATGTATAAAATACTGGAAGGGTGACATTTCACGATTACAAATATTTTATTTGACCACCATCTTGAATTCGTACCACAATTTTATAAGTTTATCTCTATATCACATTTAATTCTGGCACAAAAAGTGAAATTAAAAAGGAGTTTATCAAATTCTTTTTTTAACTGGTTTAATAAGCCGGCATTTTTTGGGCTTGTACTAAAATATTACCAGTTCATTTAGACGTAATACTTGATTTAATTTATTCCGCCGTATTTGAATTTCATAAAATTGTTTCCTTTTCATACCCAATTGGTCTTTAACTTTTGCCCAAATTCTAAAGCCAATCGGATAATATTACCTATGCTCCGAACAGACCGACAGGGAAACTTCAACTCAAACCATATAAAAAATTCGCTTCGGCTACGCTGACGATATATTGTTAAATAAAGTAATCTTAAATATGCTATACATCTAAGCGCGTACAAATAGTGATATTAATAAATTTGGAGTAACATATATATAACCATACTTATTTATTAAATTTTTAGATTGGTCACTCATTGGAGCATTTGCGCCTGGCACACGCTTTTTCCTCATCTGTTACAAATGTGCCTAGCGATGCCATAAAAGTACTAAGTAATTTAGAATATTTAGACCTAAGTAATAATAAATTCAGAACCATGGGTGAAACAAGCTTCCATTTCCTTGAAAATCTGCGAAAACTCGAATTACAAGACAACGTAATTGAAATCATCCATAAAGGAACCTTTCAGGTAAGTATCAGATATATCTTTTTTTTCTGTAACATGAATTGGTTGCTGTTACTTATTAATTTGTAGGTAATAAACGCGTGTAACCATTTGTTTAATTTAAGATTAAATCGAATATCAGATATAACAAAAATATTACATTTACTACATCTAGCACAAAATTGTTTGTGAAGATTGTTACATAAAGTCGTTAGATTTAGCCAACATTATTATATGTATATTATCCAAAACGCAAGTTGGTCATTTTTTAATTACTACTTTTAGTAAATACTAGATTTTGATTTTAGAGTGACATCCACTTAAATCTTGAGCAGATCTACTTGTCCTTCAATAATCTGAGAACTATATCACAACACACATTCGTCTATCTGCCTAGTTTGGAACAACTTCATCTTGATGACAATAAAATTGAAAATTTGGAACGCAGATCTTTTATGAATTTAGAAAGTTTGAAAAGGCTTAACTTGAAAGGTAGGCAAATTGTATGCGTATGGTAACATAACATGGCAGGAAATTTTATAAAATAAAACTGTATGGTTTTAAACTTTGGTTAGTACTATAATGAGACTAGATATAAAAACAGAAAAAATGAATAATTTGACAAAGAACTGAAATTGAAGTAAAAACTTCCAAAATAAAGGTAGTTAAATTATGGAGCGTAATATAAAATGAAGTGAAAACGAACAAGTTTTTTAAGACAGTTTTAGTTTTAAGTTTAAATATTTGCAACAAACACATTGAGTGGATGTCCTTGTTTTAAGTATAGGCGCGATAAATAAAATAGATAGACTCTGGAAATGCCAGTGAGGATTTATTAAACCATTGCGTATTTGTTGCGTTAACTGTTTGTCTTCAGCACAATTTTAATATTTGTTAATAAAAACATATTAACATAAATATACGAAAGGTACAAAAGGGTCGAAATTTCACTACGTAGGAATTCAAATAAACAGGTCAACATACCTTCTTTGGGAACCATTAATGATCACTTGAACTTGTTTACTTAATGTTCGGCATGGATATTAATGATGGTAGTGATTTAACAAATTAGTAACAAACTAAATTAGTCAAAGGTTATGATTAAATTTCATAGAGACGTAAAAGTAACTATCCGATTCTGTTTTACTCTGAGTTCTTATTATTTTACACCCATATCATGCATCGTCCCTAGAAATTGAAACAGTGTTGTTCAATTTCGTATTTGTGCCATGCTATGATCATATATAAAATCGATTTATGTTTTCTCTTGCCAGTAAATTGGTGTAGTAGTAGGTATCATGTCCATACTTTATTTTTTGTTCTGAAGAAGGTTTATTTGTTTTTATTAGGAGTTTCTGTTTGTGCAATAATTGAATAAAGTATCATAATATTCTAGTTAGCCCAATAAAATTAGACTTTTTCCTTCCATTAATTCACAAAAAGCTGGAAGCCATATTATTTCACGTTGGGCACTCCAAATAAAAGTAGCTTGAGTTCGCTATCGTTTCTAAGGTGAACTAAACTTTTGGACGCCGAAAAAAACCGCAAAATATCGGCACCTTTTTTTGGTTTTTAGCTATATATATATATATATATATATATATATATATATATATATATATATATATATATATATATATTAATATTTCTTAAAAGTGCATAGCACTGAACCTTTTATTTTTACCAAAATTAAAGAGCCTTAAATTCTACGAATGATCTCCTTAAGAATGGGGTCAGCGGTTTGGTCGTAAATGTGATAAACTGCAGGTCCCGTGAAAGACTTTTTCAAAGAGCTTTTGAAAAGTGAACCGAACTTGGCGTTGATGCTTAGGATTAAGTAAAACTTATCAAAACCTAGTTTTAATCTATTTACTGTTTTTCTATACAATATGGATAACTTCAAACCCAGTGACTTTTCTCCTCTTTTTGGTTACTCCAGACCCACCAGAGAGTTCTCGGGTAAATGATGACGGGACCTCGGCAAGTCCATTAGATCGTCGCCTTCAGTTAACTGAAATAATTACCGTTGTACAAGAGGACTTTGACTTCGCAAATGAATTTCCTAATGGGAGATACGTATTTAAGATAATTAAAAGTAGGGTCAAGTGGGATAAAAATGAGACACGTAATATTCGGGTGAAAACTGAGACACTCAAATACAATCGGTAAAATAATAAATTTCAATAGACTTTTTGTCCTAAATACATAATATTGTTTGTGAAAAAGTCACTCCTAGAACGTCATTTTGTTTTGTGTAACAAATACCGTCAAAACTGATGTTATTAAATCAATTGCATCATTTCGATCTTTTGTTGTGTCTTTTAGCCGAAGACATTCGGTCGAAGTCGGGGCGCGCCAAGTTACATTACCGATACGTCGTGTCCTATAGTATTTCAATACAATTTTATCCGTATATGAGTTACAACGTTGTTTTTGGAGCGGTAAATTTGAGACACGTAGAGAGGTAAAAATGAGACAACAGGTCTAAATATGAGACATAATTAATTATATTTTTTTCGATTTCACTCACAAATTCAAGATGTCAAAGAAATATATATCCAAACCAAAGAAATATACGGCGAGAATAAGCAGCAAATTTAGTGAGAGCCGACAATTTCAGCGTAAGATCTGCAGCCAGTGCCTTCCATATCGACTTGAAACTGAGTCGCTGCATGAATAAAAAGAACTCATCAAAATAAGAGCGAAACATATGATTATCGCTAGAGGTCGATCAGAATCCAACTTCGAAGTTGCTAACAATAGCCCAATAGGGGTTTGCACTAACTGAGCAGGAAGTTAAAGACACCGTGCAGATATACGTGCAAGAAAATAACTTGAGAACGGATTTCAAGAATGGATGTTCAGGCGATGATTCGTTTAGATAATTTTATAGAAGAAACCATCTTAGCCAGAAGAAGATGGAGCAACTTGAAAAGTCTAGACGCTTAGTTACTAGTTTCATTTTCATTTCATTTCGTTCATTGTTTATTCGTTATATGACAAGCTTCAAAAGTGCATAAATGACTTAAATATTACCTCATTACAACTTCTTGAAATCTTGACGAAACCTATTTTTCCTGGATCCCACTAGACAAAAGATGCACATAAATATTGAGGGATCTGGAAAAGAAAACGAGACTGTAATGGTTTGCATATCAGCAGGTTGGGGTGTTTTTTACCGCCAATAATAATATTTTAAGGCCAAAATTTGTAGTCCTCGTGGAAATACTGATTTAGAAAAGACGATGTATGGATTTTTCGAAAAACGTTGGATGACAACAGCTATTTTTAATAAATGACTTCCCAGGTTTTTGCACAATTGTAAAAGATAGGCCACTTTTGGTTCTCTTAGATGGACATTGGACACAACTGGATAAACATACCTACCACAGAACTAGCTATCAGAAAAAACGTGATATTACTAAAGCTACCTGCACATTCCACTGACTTACTTAAACCGCTGGATCTAGGTTGCTTTGGTCTACTGAAACTAAAATGAAATGGAAAGTTAATTGATTGGCAGCGCAAAAATCAGAGAAAGTTGACTAAAGTGAATTTTCAGATTTGCTTTGTTCTATTTGGGAAGAAGGACTTTAGAGAGGAACAACGTTTCTGCCTCTGCATCAACAGGGTTATTTCCATTTTCAAGGGAAAAATATCCTACAGCAAGATTAAATTCTACAAAACTAGAAAGATATGAAGCTATAAGACTACAGAATGAGGACTCCTTAAATATACAGTGTGATTAATTAGAAATTGATAAATATGAAATAGAAGAGCAAATTTTCAATAATACAACAAGCTTAGAAGGTTTCAGTACAACTTTGGTCTCCAGGCAGGTCAGAGGCAATCAAATACTTACCAGCCAGGAATATGCAGAAGCTGAAGATATTGATGAAGAGAAATAAAAAAGAAAAATAATAAAGGAAATAAGAATCAAATAACAAAGAAAATTGAAAAAATACCTTCTAGTAGTTCAGAATCAGAGTCAGAACTACAGGTTCAGTATGGAGATGAAAGCGACATCGAAAATACAACACTAGCTGATTTAATAAGAGATGAAACTAAAGAGGTAGACATTGAAATGACGATGAAAGTGAGTTAGAAGACATACCTCTAGTATAGCTCGTTGGGATTAAATCCGCAGAAGAAAATGAGGGAAATACAGTTATAGGCGATTTCGTTTTGGTTAAATTTAAGTTCGGGAATTATTAATGTGGTAAAAGAAGACACTGTCTTAAAACTCAGATTCGCTTTCAAGAACTTCTAGAGTAGCAGAAATGTTTGCTCTTCCGATAGATTTTGACAGATTTTTAGTTCGTTAACTCATAGTTGGGTGCAGCACTGCAGCTGTTATCTATGTTGTTACTTCTTCTCTTTTAAGTTTAGAAATCTAGATTTAGTTCAGAAATTAATCAACTTTCATTTAACGAATGTTTTCACGCAAGATAGCAACATTTCACGGTACTTATGTGTTAACTGTTGGTAGGTATTTCTCTTTATATTAATATTTTTATACTTTTAAACGGTTTTGTAATAAAAAAACAATTTGCAATTAAAAATGCGTTTTATTTTTGCCCACGATGTCCTATTTTTGGTCTAGAGGATGTCACGACCTCTAAAACACGCATTTTTTACCCGTCTCATATTTAACCTGGCACGTCTTATTTTTATACTTTTTTGAGGTTAAAAACGAGACACAGTTTTTATCTATTTTCACCGTCTTAAAGGTAATTTTCGTATGTCTTTAAGTTGTCGATAGTTTTCTTCGAAAGTTCTAAAAAATGTCTCATTTTTACCCCACTTGACAGCACTTGCCTAATGAACTGGTCAGCCGACGTCGCTTTCCTTTGCATCAAATTTATAGCGATAGCACACTCGAACTAAATCAAAACATAATTTGTAGTCAGAATCCTAGATTATTGGATCAATGGATTTTAGTACACCTATCGAAACTTATAGCTATCACAATAAAGTGAACTCTGAGACCTCAGAGTTAAACAATTTAATTAATTTGAACCAATGCAGGTCGGTTTATTTCGACTTAAAATTTTCTACAGGGCAAAATACTACCCCACATGTGACTATCGAGTTCGATTCCATTTAAATAATACTCATTTTACTCCAAATTATCATTACGATCATGCCATTATAGAAAAGGAGCATCCCTTCGAAGCGGGTAGGGAAGTCACTGCGAATAAAAGGAAGCGGGACAAGGAGGGCGAGAGAGACGAGTGTCATAAACAGGGCAGGGCAGCTGGAATATAAATGATGCCTTGGCATTTTATTTACAGAATGTTTGGAGAAAAAGGGTACGACTAGGCAACTTTTTCACCAAGTTCAAAAAGGAGGAGTTCTGTAATTCTGATGTCCACCCGAAATCATCCCTTGGGAACCTGATATAAAAACATATATTTCTTCTCACAGGACCAACTCGGTATTAATTTTAAATAACTTCAATTATTAGTAAATTATTCATAATCTTAATTATTTGTTTAAAAAAATGTATGCAATCGTTGATTTTTCCGTCAATCAAGGATGTAATTCAATTTCTGTATAGTGTGACACTTCACGATATAACTACTCTCACCTCACCCACCTCCTCAAGACCACCTTAGCTATCCTAGATAAAAAGTAACTAAATTGAACCATAACACTGCCTAGAAATTCGATTGCTCAAACCAATGTGGGTCATTTTAGCTGCAAATGTCGTGAGATCGAAGAGCCACAAAATTAGATGCCCCCTGAATGCAGATTTTCATGCTCTAGGACTTTCGTACGTTCATTTTTCGATTGGGAGCGTAATGCACTTTTCAGCCGAAATGGAAAATTTTGCTTATTTTTTACTGCTGATTTTAACCAAACTCTTGAACCAAATTTAATGTTTAAGCAGGTCGTTTGATGCAGAATGTAACGTTCTTTAATATTGAAATTTCCTGTACAATGCACCATTTAGATGTTATTAGTTGAAAACTAAAAAAAAGCCAAAATTTCGCGTTTTTGCTCCTAAAACTATAGCTCCACTCAGAAATCATCGCAAACTCATATTACTCATATTTGAAATACCTAAAGTGAATTAAAATTGTTTCTAGCTTTCTGGGAATTACGGTCTTTTTTTGGCCTAATTTGACTCAGCTGAGCCTAGGTGTATGATTTATAATTTGTATATTTATTATTACTAGTATTTCTTTTAAGTTTTGCTAGCTTTATGAAATCATAAAATATCTAATATAAATTCAAAACAACAGGATTCCTTGTTGTTTTTGTGTAGTGTGTAAAGTATGTTACAGATACTCGTTACCTTCACGATGCTCCTTCTCCGAATTACAACAAATTTAATGAATTTTGTTTTTAACTAAAACATTTCTGATTTCGTAATTGATTTTTATATTTCATTAAACATTTTTTACGACTTACATCGACTAATAGATCTTGGTTCTTGATTCAGACCATGTCAAGGTAGAATTCATTTTTGACTTCTTGCGTTCGATTGACATCGCCTTAATACTAGAGCAAATATTGTAAACCTAAACATAGTTTATAAACGAGATTACCATTTTCCTAATATATAAACCTGATTTTCTTTGTGTCTCGATTTTTTGCACTATTTTTGTTTTTATTTTTCCACATACAATAAAATAAACTAAGTGATTTAAGTTACAAGAAACCTCAAAAAAGAATAAAAATTTGACCTATCATTCACTTCTGTTGGTTCTAGTATTTATTTATGTATTGTAGGAAATAAATTGTCAACAATTTCTTATGAAGCTTTTCAAAACTTGCCAGAGCTTGAACATTTGGATATGTCCTATAATAAAATAGCAAAATTCGATTTTTCTATGTTTGATCAAGTAGGAACTCTAGCAATGTTTCATTTAAATGTAAGTCACAATAGCCTAAAGGAGTTGCTGGTCTCTATGCCTTCATCGTTTGAAAGAGATGTTGGTAAGTTTAGATAAAAGTAATAATAATATACTAATAATAAAAATTAAGTTGACTGATCTTGTAAATTTAAAAAATGAAACATTCTACAAAAAAACGGTTAAATTTTGGTATAAACTAATTTGCATTTTTTTACATGCCAAAATTTTAACTATATTTTAAGATGTTTGTAATTGTTTTAGCATTCGCGTTCCGATACTATTTTTTGGTAGCGTATTCATAGCTTGTTTGCTTGCTTTGTGGAGGATCGGTCAATAGATTACCCCACTATCTCCATATTGGATATAGTTATCCTTTCGAGATTAGACCCGGCTGATCCAAATCAAAACTGAAAACAAAGTTTCGAAATCAAATTTAACGTCAAACAACAGTTTAGTTAAATATCTCCATTCTCTGTATTTAATTTTTTATTTCCATTTCATTTTTGAATATTTAGAGTTTATTATTTTTTAGGTTAAAGAACGACCTTAGATTTGGAGTTGAAACGTAAAACAACTAATATAAAGTCAGGGATTGAGTTTTTGAGAATTTTATTTTTTCTTATTTAGGTTGGATTGGCCGAGTCCAATTCCGATGCATTATTTTTGAAACGGGCTTGTGTTTCACATTGAGATCATGGGAATTCCTCAGAGATAAATATTACTCTAAGGGTAATTCTATTGGCCAGTCAAATTGACGAAAAACCTAGTACATCTTGTCTTCTTTAACCATATTAAAGTTAAAATTAACAAAATCCCAAAACTGTTTGATTTAGCTTTAATGACAATCGAATGTATTTTGCTAAAATATCTGCCTCTATCAACTTCATTTAAAGCAGTTGTATATTGTCAATATATTTTTCCCTTGGTTGATACAAAATACTTAGATTTTATAAAGTGTATCTCACACTAAGACACTTAAATTATAAACTATTAGCGGGTACCCGCGACTTCGTTCGCGTTATAACTATAATGAAAGGGATGTAAAGGGGTACTTAAATCGCCTCAATTAAGTACCTCTTTATAAACCACGTATCTTGTTGGATTCTCTGGCTGTAAAATAGCCAAGCTACTTCGCGAACTTACTCTAGAGCATGCGACATAGAGTTGACCATTGAGCTTTGTTGATTGTCATGGCGAAACAAAGCTTTAAACGAAACTACACACGTTTAAACTGAAAAGGATAGTCTGACGGAAGTGGTATAAAAACTGTTTCTTCCAGACCAGGGCCAGAAATAATAGTAGACTCGTTATCACATTGTTTTGTAATGTTTTAACCTGTAGCCGAGTTCCATTACACAATTTTGGTGGTTTAGAATTTCGAATAAGCCTCACTGGTGCCCCCACTTTTAAAGTTAACTCATGAGGAGGGATTCCTATAGATTGTTGGAACTCGACAGGATAATTAACCGCATTTTCTTGGTCTATAACTACATCAATATTTTTCTAATAAAGCTAGATTTACTTCATCTGCTGTGCTATGAGTTAGCCAAGAAGCGGTTTTATTTTGACAACTTTCTAATCCACTATAAACATTAGAGGGGTAGTTTCACCCCCTTGGAAACTGAGTTTCAAAAAATCCCTTTTTATCGAACTTCTGCACTCTAAAATCAAACGCAACGATCGCAAAAATTAATCAATGACCCGATTTTTTCAAAAACCCAAAAATCTTAAAATATGTAATAAAATAAAATAAAAAGTACGTGTTCAAGTATTTTTCCGAATAACTATTTGTTTCTTAAATAAAAAATTTAATATTAAAGGGGTGGTTTCAGCTCCTTGAACACCCTGTCTCGGTTTTTAAAAAAATTTTAAAATATGTAAAAAATAAACTATAAAGCATATTATGTTCAAGCGTTTTTCGAACAACTAGCAGTTTTTTAAATAAAATATATTATAATATTTAAGGGATGGTTTTACCCCTACACATTGTATGATTTTTTTAAAAATCCTAAAAAATGTGAAAAAAAATAAATTAAAAAACATTTGTTCAAGCGTTTTTTCGAAAAACTAACCGGTTTTAAAATAAAAAAATATTGTATTATTTAAGGGTAGTTTCACCCCTTTGAACACCCTGTATGAATTTTTAGAAAATCTTAAAATATGTAAAAATAAATTAAAAAACACGTGTTCAAGCGTTTTTCCGAAAAACTGACCGTTTTTTAAGTAAAAAATATTGTAATATCTAAGGGGTGGTTTCACCCCCTTGGAATTTGAGTGAAAAATCCATTCTTATCGAACCTACACCCTACAATCAACCTGTGTGCGCAAATTCAGCCTTTTACCTCAAGCGGTTTGAGCTGGAGCGTGATGAGTGAGTCAGTCAACTAAGTCTTTTATATATAAGTATAGATAATGGCTATGGTATCAAATGAGTTGTAGAAGCGGAAACCTGGATCAAAATGTTTACATGTAAAAAATGTATTTGTATCTACAAGTTATTAAAAGGATTTTTTAATATTCGTTAATGCAAGAATATTTAAAATAAGGAACTTAATTCTCAACTCTACAGTAAAATGAACTTGACTTTTGTTGTGTTTTAGAAATCCTATTTCAAATTATTATTCATGCTACATGAAATTTACAATTTGCGCAGGTAATTGTCTATTTCTTTCGCTAATGGAAGCTAATTTTAAATAGTTTGTCTCTACTGCACAGGTTTCGGAGGATATCATTCAAACATCAAAGTTCTGGATATGTCTTTCAACAACATTTCTGTGATAGCGAAGCAATTCTTCAGACCAGCAGAAATCTCGCTGACTAATTTGTATTTAGGACATAACCAAATTATGAATGCAACACGGGAGGTTTTTGGAAACATGCCCCATTTACAATGGTTAGACTTGTCCAGAAATACAATTTACGAGATGGATTTTGATATGTTTAGAAATACTAAAAAACTACAGGTCAGTTACGTTATTATAAAATAACACAATAAAAACTATTATACTACAGGGAGCTGTAGTCCCATAATAGTTTCTGTATTAGTTAGCATGCCGCCTTTAAAATAAAATTCAAAAATTATTTTTGGACAGCGTCAAATTTAAAATCCACTTTTTGATGTTTCGTTTTTTTTTGTTATAGGATGCTTATTCAGTATATAGTTAATTACCAAAAATTACCAGATCAGATTGTCCTGGAATGCAATGGTATCGAATTTAGAACGAGGAAGGGAGGTCGGAGATATCTTGAAACCTAGAAGACTTACGATCTGTATAATAACACTTGCCGAGAATATTTTTCTAACACAGGCTAGCTCATTATTTTCACAATGGAAATACCCTCCCAATAATAAAATAATACGTATCATTTTTTAATAGCCTAATTAGAACCTTTTATATTGGCAGGTAAACAATTTTATTGTGGGGCGGCTAAAATGGGTCCATTTTACAACGAAAAAATTACCTGGACTGGATGGTTTACAACATTAGACATAAAATAAACGTTAAACATCATTATTCTGTTGAGTTTCGAATTGAGTGGTTCTCTGTGTATCGATAAGCAAGTGTATGTGAAGACGAGAATGTCGAGTCAAACGCGCCGAAGTTGCACAATTTCTCTTGACAAATTTGGTTATATTTGTGGAGAATTTCTGGTGAAATCACAAGCCAGGCTATTTTCCGAAAAATGTAAAAAAAACCTACTTTAAATATTTTGGTGTATTAATTGGGTGAGGCTCCCCATGTGTGCTGTGTTAGTTGTAGTATATCATTGGTGCAGTGGACGAAGGGAAAGAGAAAAAGTATGCCTTTTGCAGTTCCAATGGTATGGTGAAAACCCACCAATCATTCTGACGATTGTTATTTTTGCCTAACAAAGACTGAAGATTATTTCAAAAAGGGAAAGCACAATATAGAATATCCAAATTTGCAATCTGCCATACGACCTGTTCCTCATAACGTAAATTTACCAGAGCCGATTGCGCCTTTAAATTGGCAAGCTATTGATTCGGGAGATGGAGATAACGTATCATCAGGCAGCTCAGAAGAACAGTGCACCGGTCCCACTTTTACCACTGGTCCCAGTTCCGGCGAGCCACATTTGATTGTTCAAAGTGAATTAAATGATTTAGTACGTGATTTGGGGTTATCTATGCAAGCAACAGTCAGAACTTTTGGGTTCCCGTCTTAAGGAATGGAACCTATTGGCCAAAGAAACAAAAATTACGAATTTCAGAAAAAAAATGCTATGTTTTCTGAATTCTGCAGTATGGAAAATTCGTTGTGCGCGTGTACTATATAGACAGTTTAATGCAGGAACTTGATGAACATTCTCCCCGTGAGTGGCGCTTATTCATACACTCATCTAAATATAGCTTAAAAGCTGTGTTATTGCATAATGGAAATTTAAAAACCTCTATACCAGTTACCCATTCAGTTGCAATGAAAGAAAATTATGAAAATATGCGCACGATTTTGGATAAAATAAACTACAATAGGTATAAATGGCAGATATGTGGGGATTTAAAAGTTATAGCGATTTTAGTGGGACTTCAGGGGGTTTACAAAATTTTGCTGTTGTCTTTGTTTATGGGACAGTCGTGCAATAAATTAGCATTATGTTACAAAAATTTGGCCAGAAAGAAGCAAATTTATACCTCTTGTTGACCCCAAAAATGTTCTTTTGCCTCATCTTCACATTAAACTTGGGCTGATGAAAAACTTTGTGAAGGCTTTGAATAAAAATGGTGATGGATTTAAATACCTAAGACAAGTCTTTCCCCAGTTAAGTGATGCCAAATTAAAAGAAGGTATTTTTATTGGGCCACAAATCAGAAAATTGCTGGACGATGTCAATTTTACGGCAAAGCTTACCAGGCAGGAACTCAAAGCATGGAATTCATTTGTTAATGTAGTAAGAGGATTTTTAGGCAACAATAAGGATGAAAATTATGAACAATTAGTTAATGAACTCTTAGATGCCTATAAAGCGCTTGGTGCCAGAATGTCATTAAAAATTCACTTCCTCCATTCCCATCTGTCATTTTTTCCTAAAAATTTGGGAACTGTTTGTGACGAGCAGGGTGAAAGGTTTCACCAAGATATCAGAACAATGGAAATTCGGTACCAAGGATGATGGGATCCAGCCATGATGGGTGACTACTGTTGGTTTTTGAAGAGAGAAGATAGGACACCTCATAAACGGAAAAAATAAAGTTTAATTAGTGTTTTAAGTTAATATTTTTCTCGTTTGCTTTTCTCTTAGATGTATGGTATGTTTAATAGGCGAAAACTGTAAACATAGTCAATAAACAGGGTTAACAATTTTCTGAAATCATTTTTTCTATAGACATTAAGTATCGTAACATTCGATATGGTTCTACAACTCTAATAAGAAACCTCTACCTGCTACAACTTTCTATTTGTCATTTTCGTATTTGGATAGGTCCATTCTATTAGATTATGCTATTCTGATTTGTGTTACAACAAAAAAAAATGTTGTCGGCCAGTGTAATTAAACGTAAGGAAAAAATATGTTTCTGTATATACAGGGTCATTCGTTTTTATTATTAGTGAAGCAGGCATATTTTTTCATGAATACATATTATTTAATTTTCTGATTTTAACTCAAATTTTAAACAATATTTGTACAATCCACTATGTGTCAATATGAATTTGTTTTCGAATTATTGACATTTGGAGTGTCAATTTTGCATATTGCCCTAAAATGGTTTTTCTTGGAGCAAAACGGTTTGCGCTATTCTGTCTTAGTTTTAAATTATCTCTTTTGATACTCAAAATATTTGACACTTGGTTAAAGCGCAAGTTGGTGTCAAGAGAAAATTTAAAACCGAGATGCGGAAGTGCAAATCGTTTTGCTCTCTAATGGTTGCCAAAGTTGGCAATTTTTAAGCGTGAATAACTCGAAAACAAATGAATTTTGAGCCATAGTGGGTTATCTTAAACATGTTCAGAATTTTTATTAAAACGGAAAAATTAAATAATATACAGGAGGTAATCATTAAAAGAATATGCTCATAACATAATAAAAACGGGCGAAGTATATTAAGGTATACCTGAATATATATTTTATATTTATTTTAAATATTCAAATTTTGGAAAAAACTTTTTTTTTCGTAACGTAGATTTCAAGATATCGCAAAGCCTCACTTTTTAGTTGTACATAAATTTAGCAACACTCCTAAAAATCTTTGAACTGAACTACATTCTCCAGTATTTCTTTTATAATAATCGGAAGCTTATCCAAGAATTTTGGATTTGTTTTCACAATAATAAAATTTTACGTCCTGCTAAAGGTCTATGTTTAGATTCAGCAAATATGTCTTCTATATTCCTTGAGTATAGTACACGGTCGATGTACTAGTTTCAGATATTCATTGGTTTATTAAATATAAGCGACATTCTCACAACTCTTATTTTTTGTGATGTTAAATGATATAATAGCATGAAAGCTTACAAGGCTCGAAACAATTAAGAAATCATGGCTTAATAACTTTTCAATGTTTCCCCTGCGATTACACAAGGTATCTTTAGAGATCTTTAGTAAATAGTATCAAAATAATAAATTCAACGCTTTATTTGCGTTTAAGAGTAACGTGTGTATGTAAACATTTTAAAATATATATCCAAAACTTGACATATTCAATTTTTCTTAAGCATACTAACACTATGGACTTGATTTTTAGTATACTGTACTTATATTTGTTGTGAAAGCTAAATAATTATATGAAAATATGGTTGCCTTTGCTCAAAGAGAAAACTGATAGTATATATTTTAGAAATTATTATGCACTTTTGCACTGATTATAATAATTTTATTCTCATATCAACGCCTTAAAAGCATATAAAGTATTATTTTAAAATAAAGCTTAGCAAATTAATCTAAAATACTTATTATAAGATGGTAAATCTTTATGTAAATAAAAAATTAAATAATTATTATCGAAAAATAACAGAGAAGTTATCAGATTGGCTTTAAAAAAATGTCCCTCAGTTGTAATGTCGATAAAAACTATCCACAGAAAGTTCTCAAACCCTTAAAAGTAAATAAAAAAAAATTAATCAACGAACAAACTATTTGTAAATTTTATTAATACTCGCTACTCAACAATAAAATAACAAGAAAAAGACAAAACAAAGCGACAAAGCTACTATTATGAACACAAATATATTGCTATTGCTAAGAAATTTAAATACCGCTGCATGAGATTGGACATTTTTTACTGTATCATACTGTATGTCGTCATGGCCAATAAAAACACTTTTCGGTTTTCTAATTAAATTTGCATATTAATGCTTTTTAAATTCTTTCTACTGGCTATTCAATTCTAGCACGACTTCTAAGCGAAAGCTTTCTTGGAAAGATAATATAGCATCAATACAGTATTCTAATTCCTCATAATTTACATTTTTGACTAGCTTATCTTTTAGGTTTTAGATGTTTCATACAACCGGATCGCCGAAATGCCAAACGATATATTCAGATTTCTCAGTAATTTGAGAATGGTCGATCTTTCTAATAATCGCATAAGAACTCTTCCAGATAACTTATTTAGAGAAGAAGGTTTGCATTACTTTTATTAATTTTTATTTTTGGAATTAAGTAACATTTTCTAGGTCTGGAAAGGCTGGATATTTCGCATAATTTATTAAGTAAAATGCCAGTAAACAGCCTTGCAACTGCTTCTGCTCAAACATTGTGTGAACTGGATCTCTCCTGGAATTTAATATCATCTTTATCACATGGGGGCTTATTGGAAAGATTTAAGGTAATAAGTTTCCACTAAGTTGTAATTAATATATTAGAAGATGATATGTTGGTCGCATGTCACTTTAAGAATGGTTTTAGTGCTTAGCCTGTTAAACAGTGTACCATTGTTTCAATTTTACATGATTTTTTACAATTATTATTTTTTTCCTTAAAAACATATCTTTCATTTGCCACAATATTAATATTAAATTCAAATTATGATATATTTATTTACCTACGGGTAAATGTTTTTATTAATTTTCTGATGATTTTATTGAATACCATTTTGGTTTTGCATTATTCGTACCATATTCTTACGAGTTCATTTATTACCCTTACTATCGACGCTTTTCGAGCTGTCTTAAAAAAATTAGCAATTAGGCGCTCTATATTAGTGTCCCTTCTATTTAGATGTAGACTTATTAATTTTGTTAATGTGTCTACTTGCTATTTAGAATAATCAGTAACAGAACGAATAGCAGAGACCAAATAAAAAAGTTTCGGTTCATAAGAGGCATTCATACTCATACGTTCAAAGTTTACATTTGGTGGGACAAAGACTGTTGACATGTGTTGTTACAATGCAGTGGGTAGGACTGCGATCATTACTCAAATCTCATTCGGGATGAAACTCAGATTGCTCTATTCCCCTAATATTGCTTCATTTTATTTTTATATTTTCTTATCTACTCAACAAATCTTAATCTAAATCCTTTTTAAAATCCAAATTGCACTTTACGATTTGTTCGACTTTAAACCACATAAACAACTAAAAACTTTATGTTTTTTTAAAATAGAAATTCAGTCAAAGTGATAATTAACAAAACATAAAATTCAACAACAATATTTGAATATCGGTTGAATCTCATTTGAACCAAACCATGTCCCGATATTTAAGGAGGTGACTCATTAAATTATTCTAAAAAAATCATATAAACGTATATTGTGATACATTTTTTTTGGATTTCGTTCATATTTCCAAAATAGGTTATTTTCTACATATTTATTGAAACCTGTTAGACGGTAATAACAACTTAAGGCCAAAAATGATATTATTTTCTATAATTTGCATAA
The DNA here is from genome assembly GCA_030620095.1 of Kuschelorhynchus macadamiae. NCBI lineage: Eukaryota > Metazoa > Arthropoda > Insecta > Coleoptera > Curculionidae > Kuschelorhynchus > Kuschelorhynchus macadamiae. Next base: position 1,561,299 of record JAUTXW010000258.1, on the reverse strand, counting down.
AAGTACTGTTAACAGTGGAATATGAAACTTTTTCATGAGTTTTTAGTTTATATTTTTATTTGTGGGTCACTGGTTGGCCATAAATAAATTGTTTATGTGAAAATAAAACAGATATTTTGAGTATCGCCTGTCAAAAACTTCTCTTTCAAACCCTAACTATAATATACTCTGTTTGACAAGTTTAGTATAAGTCATTCAACATCTTAACGATTAATCGATGTGAGAATTTAATTTGTAGCTGACTGATTTGCTGTCAGTTGACGTATTCGGCTGGTTGATTCTCTGGCGTATTAACTGTTTATATTATGTATTTTCCAATTATAACTAAAGTGCTTGTTTTTCATTTTCCAATTATAAGTAAATTGCTCACATGTTTTAATAAAATTGTTTCAGAAACTAAATTTCGTAGACTTATCCTATAACCGCCTTGCTCAGATCGACAGTGGTACTTTTAAAGGGCTGCCAAGGTTGCTCTACTTGGATTTAAGTCATAATAGTCAGTTAACTCTTGAGCCAAATGGTGGAAGTTTTCAAGGCATGGAATATTCCTTACTTCATTTAAAAATGGATAATGTTTCTCTAAGTATGGTAAGCATAACAAAAATCCCTATATATATATATAATATATAAATATAATATAAAAAAAAAAAAATATATATAAATATATATATATATATATATATATATTTTTCCTATCCTAATCTTCTGATTTATTGTGTCTGAATCGAGATTCTTTAACTCGTTTTGAAAATTACTGTTTTGTCTATTTTTTTGAATTAATTAATTTCTTTTTTTCCAATATATAAAAAAATAATGCGTTTTATGTTCGAGGAAAAGACACGGGAATATGGTTTAATCTTAAAAATGTTATTGATGTTTTACAGTTTCTTTCAACACTATCGATAAGTATACCCCAATAGGTAAGTAGGTTAAAAAGTCGGCAGTGAGTAAAAGAAATGATGGCGGATTTGCATAATTCGTAGTGTATAGTATAGAGATTCCTTCTTATGGAAAATTATTGTCAAATAAGGATGACAAACAATATGGCGTCTGGTATATTGCTTATAATTGGTTGATAACCTTATGCGCTTATGTTATATGGTTGTTTGAAATCGTCTATAATTTTAGTTTTCTTTTGCACCATATATCATGTAATATCCGAAAATATCGGCCTAGATATCTATATCCGACATGGGCGAACCTAGGATGATTTCGAGGGGGGGAGAGGGCGAAAAATATTAAATACGTATATAGTAAAGTGGGAATATTTTCGAATTTTATGAAATTGTTAAAACATGTCAAATAAAGAGGATGGACCTCTAGATACCGCTGGAGAACGCTTTGGGGTTGCGGTCTTGTGTTTCGTTTTTGGAAGACGCATATTCTATAGAATTTTTGACGGATGTTTCACAACGCGTTAGTACCTAAAAATCCTTGAGGAAGTTATTCCACAACTCATGCAAAATGTTCCATTGACACTTTACAATGACGTTTATCTTAAACAAGACGGTACTCCAAGTTACACCTCTGCGTTTTAAGGGTATTTTTAAACGATAACTTTCCTCAAAGATAAATAGGTACCCATGGACCTGTAAGATGAGTCCCTCGAACTCCGGATCTTTCGAGTTTAGATTTTTTTTCTTATGGGGTTTCATGAATTTCATGCAAAATAAAACACTTTAATTTTCCGAAATTTGGAAAGAAAACCTTTGATTTTTTTAATCGCTATTAGAAGAATAACGAAAATGTGCCCATTTTGCATACGTCATTTTGAAAACCACTTTTAAAGACTCTTTGATTTTTCCAAATTCTGTTTATCTTTTATTTTTCCTAACTTACATTTTAAGTAAGAAGGTAATTATTGTGTTATTTACTATAATTTTATCATAATTAAATTAAAGTGCTGTAATAAATAATTAAGAGTTGAGAATTAAAAAATCTTTTGAATTAAGTTTGAAAGTATTGTATGTTTAGTTTAATAATTACTTCCATCAATTTTGTTTATAATATCTTTTAGCCATAGCCTACTACCTACTAATTGGACACAAAAGAAAATTTTAGAAAATCCCGAATTTTGGGGTTGTTTTTCAAAATCACTTATACATGTATATGAATATAAAAAGTAACATACAGGGTGTTGCGTTTAAAAAAAATTAAGTTGGGTCTGATGACTCTTTGACTTGCCTCCTATACTTATTCTGAAAGCAGCACTGCAATCGTCAAGAAAAAAGTCATAAGTAACAGTTTTCGCCTTTTTGATAACTTATTAGATAGCTGGGATACGAGGGGTGCCTAAATATGCAACATTTTCAAAAACACCCTGTATCTCAAAAAACAAAAGGGCTATGAAAATTCTGTCAACTATGACTACTACACACTGAAAAACATATCGCTATATTGTTGAAATTCAATTTATTCAAATTGCCGTTTTCGCCTGCGTACCAGTTTTTATTTAAAATACATTGATTTTATAACTTGTATCACGTTTAATAGAGTTTATTGTTTATATAGTCTTTACTTATGTGTTCATTAAAATTTTGTAGATTCCAATTTTACCAACACCAAACTTAGTCACTTTATCGTTGGCGTACAATTCTTTACCAAATATGCCCCCAGAAATGGCAACCAATATGACTAATCTGCAAAGAATGAACTTAAATTACAACAGTTTAACCATGATTCCCATTTTAACACATTCATTATTTCAATTAAGATATCTATCAATGGTTTCGAACCAGATAACTTATCTGAGTAACACGAGTTTGCTAGGTGTAGCCGACCATTTAGAAGAACTGGATATTCGGAATTTCGATTTAACTGTGTTAGAGGTAAGTTATATTTTTCTCTCTAACTTAAATTTACAATAAGTTTATACTATAGGAAACGAGTCCTACGAATAAATGGGTCTTATCGGAAAACATCTTTTTTGGAAAATATTTATATACATTACTGCTTGTAATTATTATATGATACATAGCATTCATATGAACACGCTAAATATGAATATTTTTAATAATAATAATAATATCTCAGGGGTATAGAGAAATGCTTTAGTATCTCTCTGTGCACGGGCACGCGCTGCTGAGGTACCCTACTGTCTTTTACCTTGTTATTTCCTCACCGTCCCCAAAATCCCATCTTTTCCCCTTACCTCGTATTTCCTATCACTCCCCGAGGAGCAAATTTCGTTCGCAGAGTATAAAAATCCCTGGCAGTAGTTAAAATGAAATTCTTAAAAAAATGTACAATTACGAAGTAAACGGGTGAATCGATATTGTACCACCATAACTCATTGTTGTGTTCAAAATTTAGGCATAGGATCCTGTATGCCAAGTGAGTTACAGTTTTCCTCGACTAGAGGATATACAGAAAGCAGCGTGATGTCGAGTATGGCTACTGCAACAATCCCACCCTCCCTTATGGTACCAACTACCGACGCCATACGCCCAGCTCTCGCTGTTTCTGAGGAGACGCATGTCATCAACCCTCATACCACGAAGACTGGAAAGCCAAGGAAGCTTATGAAATGGACACCAGCAATGAATTGTTTCATAACGCACTCTTACTATAAGATCACTAGATGTGAGACCGACTTAACCACTTACCGGACCGGACTTCATAGTGTTTTTTTTTTCAGAAATAGCCGAATCTTCAGAACATCACAGAGCAACGGATTGCTGACCAATGGCGAGTAATTGCCTAGAATAAAATTTGGCTGTATCAATCCAACTTAAAGGAAATGTGCAGCTTGAACTTGACAACGAACGCATTGAGCCGTTACGACAGAGGAGGAAGTACGAAATGAAGAAAACATAGGCGAAGAAGAATCTACAACGAACTCCAAAAAGCTGTTGCTGAGTTTAACTGCCTAGAACCAACTCAAAGACCTAAGGTTCCGCAACTCAGAACTAGTCGAGAGACTCACAGCATCAAACCACCAATAAAAACTAGTTGAGTATCAAGAAACAGTAAAGCGAAAACTAGCAGCTTAAGCGAAACGTCTGCAGAGATACAACAAATGCTTAAAGAGAAAACGACATAATTGGCTTTTCAACACCAATCAAAGACAGTTCTATCAGGGTATCAGTAACACTAAAGATTAAACCAGTACTGAGGAGATGCTGCCGACCAAAGAGCATTTGACCGAGTATTGGTCGAACATTTGGGAAAAACTAAAAGAGCATAACCGAAATGCTACATGGATACAATCTCAACGTGATCAGATTCAAACACTACAAATGAAATTTGACTCTATCACCAGGGAGGAAGTTAGCAACTTAATTAAGGGAACGAGCAACTGGAAGTCGCCGGGAGTTGAACATATTTACAATTTCTGGTATAAGAAATTTGAAGTTCTACATGAAGCTTTGGCCCGTCATTTTGCCAAAATAATGCATCATACGGAGACAACCCCCGCATTTCTAACGCTAGGTACTACAACTATGCTACCCAAAAGCAATAAGACACAAGACTCATCACCAGGTTGCCCAAGATGTACAAGATCCTGCAACGACTACCTGCAACTACCAAGGCAGGTAACCAAGGAAGAGGTTAAAATGAACAAATGAAATGAATCGAACGGTGATGCATAGTAAGCTCACCCCACTCGCATTGCAAAACATCAAAGCTATGGTAGCTGCTGAATTAAACATTCATCAACCAAACATTGAGGACAGTGGGGCAGATGCCGAACCGATCCCACATACAAACCAGCCCAACTTTGTGCAAGAGGATCTGCACCCTCACTCAATGTTCAATAGGGGCGAAGCACCCACCAACAACCCACGACAGATGACAAGCACCATATAGAGCACAGGACAAGTGAATCATTCGCCCAAAGCACCATACACACAGCTACACCTCGGACCGTCTCCCACACAAGCAATCAAAGTAGAAATAAAGTCACATCTAAACAAATGGTCAGGCTCCGATCCTACAATAAGAGATCCTATTCCTCGTGAAATCTGATCGTGATATCACACATAAAATCCTAAAGACCATCAACGAATACATAATTCCCGAGTACATAACGAATGCAAGCACAATTGTGGTCATTCATACAGTAATTTACGCAGCAGCTATGATCACGATAACACAGAACAATCAGAAACTCCCACCACGACACAGAAATACCAACAACATAAAACAAAAATTCAAATGGCAGATAGGGATCGAAAATAAAATTAACAAAATTAGAAAAGAATTGGGACATCTTAGCCAATCCATGAACGGCAACAAGTCAAAACGTATCACACAAAGTGTAGAGGAAATCAAATCTGCATCTCCTGATCACACGCTTACAGAAATCCTTGACACTCTAACGCAAGACTCCGAAGATACAAAAAATCAAATGAAAGAAAGGACGCTAACAACCTGTTTCGAAGAAGCGAAAAACAGTTCTACCAAAAAATCGTGAGCAATGAGGAGGCACGAGTAATAGAACCACCGACCAAACACGAGAATCACTGAATACTGGAAAAGTATTTGGTCAGAACCAAAACTACACGATAATAACGCTTTATGGATTAAAGCGGAAGAAAACAGACACAAGTGCTTGGAGGAACAAGAGGACTTTGCAATGACAACACAAGAAGTTGCAGAAACAATCAAATACTCGCATAACTTAAGATGTCCTGGAATAGATAACATTCATAACTTCTGGTACAAACAGTTTACCTCCACACAAGAAGTTTTCACTCGCCAAATGAATGAAATTATTTTAAACACTCCCCAGTTTTCTCACCCAAGGAATTACGCACCTTAAACCCAAAAATTCAGACGATAAGGACCCGTCAAATTGTCGACCTATTACGTGCCTTCCAACCCTATATAAGATCATCACAGCCACAATTACTAGGAGAATAGAACAACATCTAGCACACAAAAACATTCTAACAGAAGAGCAAAAAGGGTGCAGGAAAAACAGCCGAGGATGCAAGGAGCAGCTAATTATAGACAGCGCCATCATGGAACAAACCAGAAAAAATTATAGAAACCTTCATACTGGTTATATAGATTATAAAAAAGCCTTTGATTCAATGCCCCACAGTTGGCTAACCAGGGTGTTAGAATTATATAAAGTCAATAAAAACATCAGGCAATTTCTTACGCAAATCATGAGTACGTGGAAAACTAAAATCAACCTGGGAACACAAAAAGAGCACATCGAAACAGAAGAGATCTACATCAGACGAGGAGGTATATTCAGGAAGATTCACTAAGCGCTTTGTGGTTCTGCCTCTGTCTCAATCCACTCTCAAACACACTGAATAATACAAATTTCGGATTCCAAATTAAACACCAAAAAAATAACCTACACAAGATAAACCATCTCTTGTACATGGATGACATAAAATTATATGCAAGCACAAAGGCACAGCTAAAGAAACTCTTTAAAATCACAGAAACGTTTACCATGGACATCAACATGGAATTTGGTATAAGTAAATGCAAGCTACTTCATATCAGCAAGGGACACTGGAAAGACCACCCTACGAGGGAAACAATCAACAGTGAAACCATAGATAACATTCTCAGAGGAAAAACATACAGAACAGATACCTAGGCTTCCATCAAAGCACCAAAATTAACCACACTCATTTCAAATCAGAGCCCAGGACGGAATTTAAAACCAGACTCACAAAGCTACTAAAAACAAAACTGAATTCCAGAAATCTAACGAAAGCTATTACCACCTTCGCCATACCAATTCTTACGTATTCGTTTGGTATCATTAAATGTTCACACACAGACATAGAAAACATTCACATTCTCATACGCTCTGAATTCACTAAACACAGGAAGTTACATCCCAACGCATGCAAGGAAAGACTCACCATGGAGAGAAAAGAAGGAGGGAGGGGAATTATAGATATACAGTCGCTAAATAAAAAACAAACTTACGAAAATTCTTTCACAACAAACAAACTACCCTTCACAAGGCAATAGTGAAGGCAGACAAGAATTATACACCGCTCGACCTGTCTCAAACGAGCCACGCAGCAGACGCACACAGTCACATCCAATCACGACTAGAAAATATGAACACCTGGTCTGAAAAAACACTTCACGGAAGACGCAAATACCACATAAAGCAAGACCATATACATAAAAAGCTTTCATATAGGTGGTTACAAGAAGGGCAGCTGTTCCCCGAAACAGAAGGCTTCCTGCTTGCCATCCAGGACAAAGTCATAGCAACCAGAAACTACAGAAAGCACATCATCAAGGACACAACCATTGAAGACGAGAGGTGTAGGAGATGTCACCAGCAGAGAGAAACGATCGATCATATAACGAGTGGATGTAGAATAATGGCCGGGACTGAATACACCGCGAGACACAACTCAGCAGCGAAGGTCGTTCATCAAGCATTAGCCACAACATACAAACTAATGGAGAACACAGACCCTTACTACTATTATACACCAACATCCATACTTGAAAACGAAGATTACAAGCTCTACTGGGACATTGACATCCACACAGATAAAACAATCCCCGCAAACAGACCCGATATCACCTTTCAATCCAAAAAAGAGAAAATCACTTATTTAATTGACATGACTGTCACCAACGACGAGAACATCCAAGCGAAATACAGTGAAAAGATCGCCAAATACACCGACTTGGCAATGGAAGTAAAAAGGCTGTGGAAACAGGAAAGAGTCATCATTGTTCCTCTCGTCATATCAGTAACAGGTCTCACCTCAACAACGTTTACACCGCATTTGGCTCAATTAGGACATAATACAGACATTCAAAGGAACATCAAAAAATCGGTCATTTTGAAAACATGTAGCATCGTTAGATCATTTCTTAATACACAATAGTTGTTTTTTTTCCATTTCTTTTTTTTTTTTTTTTTTATTCTTTGTACTGACTTGGTATAATCCCGTCAGTATAAAATACAACCACAGGAATATTGTGAGACAACAAGTCACAAAAATAATAATAATAATAATAATAATAATATTAACCATTTTATCGTAGAGGGGTTAGAAAATAAGACATTTATAAAAGATACAATGGTAAAATGCATCATTTCGATAAAATTACTATGGATACATTAAGCGTACATCTTTGATATATTTATGGAATATAAATTTTTTAAAAACATATATCTTAATAACGCGTAATGCAATTTCAGGCTTCAGACAAGTTGAATGGAAATATCAATATTTTAAGATCAAAAAAATATGGAAGTTATTGGCGTAGATACTTGGTTGTTTTGATTGTATATATTTAACCAAAATCATAACAAGACCGCTTAAATTAGATTAGTAACAGAAATAGTGTTTTTAGGTGTCTTTGAGTGTTATTATTGTAGGAGTTATTGGCCTAGATAATTAATATTTTTAGGGGTACACGGCATCATTGGTGCAAATTGTTAGAATAAGAATAATTAACAAAGTAAAACTGAGGTAAAAATATGGCAGGTATTTCTTGTCGTCCTAATTATCGAGTTCAGTGGCGTAGATACATGATGTTTTTTTGAACATAAATTAATAATATACATGCGAAATTACGTGTTTTGATAAAAAAGACGGTTAACATCAAAATGTATGTATTTGCGACACTTTATGAAATACTCTATTAGGATAATCTTTAACCTTTTTAAGGCTATATCACTTTCTTAGTTATTCTACTTTCTGACATTAAAGGTGTAATTGTATACTATTTTGAAAATTTAACTTCTTACAGGCTGGCGCATTTTGCAAGATGTATTCTCTTAGGACACTGAAAATGAATTTGTATACTGGATTTAAAACTTTCAATATTCCGGCGATAATTCAATGGAACACTGGTCTTCGAAATCTGGAAATACACGTAATACTTTAGGTCTTTATTATTAATTATCTTTCTGGCATGTATTTATTTTAGGTTGACAGACAAAGTGATAGCGATTTGAGTAAGGAAATGGCTGGAGAGCTGCCGCCAAAACTTAGAAATATAACATTTTCTGGAAAGGGTCTAAAAAAACTGGGTTCCAGTGTACTAAAGGTAAAGCTTGTTGAGCTTGAATATACTTAAAATGTGTAGCTTATATTTATAAGTTTTAAGAATGTTATACAGTGTTTCTATAAAGGCCTGCACAATGTCACCGAAAAAGTAATTAATTATTTTTGACAAAAACTCTGAGACGTAAAGCGAATGAATATTTTTTTATTTATTTTTCAACACATGTATTTAGGTATTTTTTTAATACCTGCTTAAAATCTATGCAAAATACTAAATATTTTTCGTGTAGCATACCCTACCCCTATATTGAATTGGGTTTCGGGACATTGGCAAATTAAGTTCTGTAAAATCGAAATAGTTATATTGCACATTCCTATCTTAGTTTTTTTTGCTTCGATTTAGTCCCTGATACTGTAAATAAGGCAGGACCTATTTTTGTCTATGGTGAGCCATAAACCTTCATCCCTCTCCCCTAAAAATAGTTTTTTTTTCAACCAAATTGCATTGATTTAAATATATTTTATGAAGCACTATCAAGAAACCATGAAACATGAAATATATAAATAGGAGAATAAATAAATATCTAACAATTTAAAAACACTAGGTAAGCAAGCTGAAAAGTGTAAAATATTGGTTTACATTTGCATCTATAAATAAAAAATATAATATATCTTGTTTGAACAATAACAGCCACTGGCAGGCAGAAAATGGGGCCCGTCTGACTATGGGGCCATATTCCCGGGCCTATTTGGCCAATTAAAGAGAAAGATCTATAGAAAAATAAGAAAAATATCACAGAATACTAAAATAATAATGTGCAATTTGTTTTGCTTTAAGTCGAACAATTAAAATTTTACAGCCTTTTAAAATATTAATTTGATCAATCGTAAATACATAAAAAATAAATGAAAATCCCTTATGATTTATATTTAGAATTTTGCACAAATTTTAAATATACAAATAGGAGTATTCAATTTAAAAAATGCCTACCAATATCACAGCTACTAAATAACTATATGTTTTATTATCCTTGTCAAAATTAATTACCCGAGTTTTAATCAAATTGTAGGGTATTAGATTTCCCGAGTTACACATATGCATAAGAAATACAAGCATCCTGAAAGTTCCGGCAGATTTTTTTAAAAATATTGGCCGAGCTAAGAATCTTACCGTAGATGTGAGAGACAATGGTGACCTAAAAGGACTGATGAACCCATCGACAGGGTCGAAACCAAATTTGTTTAAAAAAACTTTTTTGAAGGATCTGAAAATGATAGGAAATCGATGGGACTGTGACTGCGACTTAGGGTACGTATGCACTGATTGTAGTTTTTTTGTGTTCAAAGTCAAATTTCCATTTAGAACAATCGTATTTATTCTTTTTAATAAAAAAATTACGTATTTAGATAATTAGTAATATATTAGTATAATTTAATAATAATTTTCCTAACATACAGTGACGTAGCTACAACCACTTCAGTCCCCGCAATGTGGGTAGCCCACTGATGCTAAGGGGCCCGGCCCAGCGATAACGTGTATCAGCCCAAGGAAAACTATGGAGGACCTTTTTTGCCATTAGTTATTTTCCTGCCCTGTTATTGAATTTGTGTATAGGGGATTATGCAAAACCCTGAGCACGAAAGGACCTAAAATTTGTAGTTATGCCACTGCTTGCATACGAGAACTAATAAAAATATCGTTTTTCAAACCCGCTGTAAAAAATATGGTTCCATTTATTTTTTTTAAGAAGATATCTTTTAGTCTATGATACTTTTCATGTTTATTTTAATTTATGATAAAAATAAATTTACAGATAAACTGCTTTTTTCGATTTACGTTGTTTTTCAATTGTAAAAAAGTACGATTTTAATTAATTTTCTATAACTTAAACGTGTTATTTAAATATAAAATAAGTACATAAACGTACTTTTTGTTCAAATCCAGTGGTTCTATTTCATTTATTCGGAGGGTTAAAGTGTTACCACACTGTTAACTTATATTTCCGTCGAAAAGTTTTTTTTACATGAACTGCAACAAATTTGAATTTTTCTGTTCTGATTCTAAGTGCACCTACTGCAAGCCATTAGAACAATGCACGTTTTCTTTTTCAGATTTTTGTTATTTTTCATACAAAAAATCTGTTCAGTTTCCTGACATCTTTCAGAGACTTCGAAATAATACAAATTTATTATTTCGTTTGTTCATTTTATTATCCGAATTCGCTAGAGCAAGCAAAGTAAAAACAATTTTCTTTTTATTTAAGGATTTTAAAAACATTATTTCCAACAAAAACATATCCGTCTGAAGAATGCAGACAATGGGGTATTCTGAATAAAATTCAGTTGTGGGACTTGAATTGTGTTTAATTTAAATAATTCACAACGTTTCGATCAGTGATGTATCTCCGATCGTTATCAAATGTAAACTTTTAGACAGTCCAGTGGCGTAAACTAAAATGATAGAAACAGTATAAAGTAAGGACTTTTTTTCGGTATTGACGGGTAAACCCCCCAGATCCAGTTATACCTATATCTAAATAAAGTAGTGACCCCTTTTTAATTTTTTTTTGATTATTCACTTATGTTTAAAAGTTCGGAACGTGTACTTACGTAGAAAACAGAAACCGGAGACTTCTTTTTGGTCTCCCCGCTCCTAAATTACGAAAATTTGGAAACTTCCCCAGAATCAATGCCTATATAAGCCACTGAGTCCGACAAGAGAATTTTATCCAGAAAAACATCTGGCCAGATTTTTTCTTCCCACTAGAATTACATATACGACAATTCAAAATACTAACGATTTGGAAGTAGACAACCTAACTTTCTGTGTAAATTCCGTTCCATTATACTTATATTTAATTGCGTTTATCACCTTGAATAAAACTTTTATGTTTTAAACCATTTAAAGACAACGATTTAATTAAAGATTTGAGTCAATTTTAGATCTCTAATTTCGTTAGTTTTGATAGACGTCTGTCACTAATTTCTCAAATATATGGGTGTTGAGCATGTCCTTAATTTGACAGTTATGTTTTTTTTTCCTACGACCACTTACGAAACTCACAAAAAAGACACTGTTAACCGGGCTAGAAAGTGCCAAATATCACATATACAACATATACAAAATATAAAATACATCGTGTAACAAAAGTAAGGAGACGGCGAAATATTTCAGGTACACATATGAAATTATGCCGGATCCAATGGCGAATTCCGCATTGCTCTCATGTTTACCGTTTTTCTGTTATAAAAAGAATTTTTTTTCTATGTCTCTATCCAATATGATAATTCTTCGCTGTGTTTTTTAATTTGGGGTAGGGATCCAAAAAGAAAAGTCAAATATTCAAAAAGTCTACGTTTCGCAATTTATTATTGCATCTTCAGGACAATTTTAAGGATTTGACTTTCATAGTGATATAAAAAAATACACGAACAACACATAGGTAAAAAAAGTGAAAATGTTTGAATTCTCAAACAACCGTTGAACGAGCTGGGTTGAATTGTTTTAATTAGTTGTGGTGTTTCATTTTATTGTTGTAACCCATGTATGTGTGTGATTTTCACTTTTTTTAATGTATTGCAACGTTCATGATTTCTCAAAATTCCAAGCGCCTATCGTGATCATCCTCAGAGAGTTCTTGCACCAAAAATATTTTGTATGGATGAAACTTTTGGGTTCTAGAAGTCGGTTTACGGACATATGTGAGACGTCATTTTCATTTCCTAATATTCTGGTAGAAAGGTGTGGTTTTACTTCTAAACTGTTTAAAACATTTAGAACGTTATTACTATCTTTTTTTACCTTTCCAGATTTACGAAATGTTTTGATAATTTTACTTAAGGTAGATATAGTTATTGGATTTCTGTTTGGAAATTTGTGATTAAAAAAGTTAGAAATTCCATTAAAAAAATAATTTTTCTTTTTATAACAGAAAAACGGTAAACTTGGCAGCAATGCGAATCGCCCCTGGATCCGGCATAATTTCATACCTAAGTGCACATATTTTTCTTAAATTCAGATAAACAGTACTTGAGATATTTCGCCGTTTCCTTACCTTTGTTAGACGCTGTATAATACTTCAACTGAAAAAAAATTTTGAGTGGTCGTAGGAAAAATAGTGTACATTACTCGTGTCAAAGTTTCCGTTTTCAAACACGAAGGACTTCCACACTCGTTTAACGCCTCGTTCTATTTACCTCCTCATTTGAGAACTACCACTTTCAACACTTGTTATGTAATATACTAATAGAGCAGTGGCTGGATTTATGTACATTTTTGTTTGTGATTTTAGGCGGAAAGTTATTTTTCATAAAAAGTTTTCTTATCTCAAAAATAAGATTAATTAAAATTAGTCTTTTTATATACATGGTACGAAATACATACAAAAATAGAAGTTTACAAAACAAAAAAAAATGTGACATTCTCACCATATGTTACTCATTTTCGACTTTACTAAAAACACCACCTCGTACAAAAAACTTTAAATTACTTTTTATCTCTTTAATTTGGCTATCTTAGAAAATTAGATTTTCTAAAAAAACCTGTCCTTATGTTACCCAAATCCACGCATACGTATATTTGATTTTCTTTATGAACCTTTCTAGGTGGATTGAAGTATGGCAAAGAAAACATCGCCAGTATATATGCGAGGACAGTCCAAGTGTAGCCCCATTTTTAACACACTTTGATTACACTTGCAGGCATACCCATGACGAATTCAGAATGTCTTTTTGTGCTAACAAGAATAACAATTCAGTCATAGAAGTATTGAAATCCGAAATTGAATGTGGTTGGAGTTCGGCGAATAAAATTAAGGATTTATCTTTATTTTTAGCTTTTGCGGGCATAGTACTTCATTACTTACTCTAATTCTTTTAGAGAAAGTTTGCATATTTTCGATAGAAGAAACCGTTTATTTTCATATGAATTTCTTTCGGATGAGAGTTATTTGTGAAAATCTAAAATATCTGGCCTTGGTAGTATACATGAACATGGTGATGAATACCTTTAGTAAAAGGGACGTAGTAGTCTGATTTTCAATCTCTTAGCAAGATCAACATAAATAGCTGTTAATATCTGTACGGTTTCGATTATCTAAAAATTAAACATAAAGAAGATGCAGGACTGTGAATCTCGTATTGCTCTTTTATAGAAAAATTATATGTTATGTGTACTGGAGCAGTAATATTTCTTTTCAAAATACTTTCGTAGCTATCAGATAAAGTAAGGCAGACATGCGCAAAAATATCTGGCAGTCTATACTTCTAAATTTTTACTTATATTTACAAATCAAGTCTTGCTAATTGATCTTTGAAATAGTGCACACTTATATTATGTGTTTACGCTCTAAAATATCCGTCCATATTTAACTTCATAAGTTACTATTTTACGATTTTGTATATTGATTTTCACGATCATTCTAGAATTAAATATCATTATGTAATACTGGGCACTGCCATAGAAAATCAAAATTAATATTTATTACAAGGAGTTATGAAGCGAAGACGTTTTATAAAAGTGGTTAAAACTATTTTTACAAAAGTGGTTAAAATTATTTTTACACGTATTTGGCCGGTTACTACTATTATTGTAATATGTTACTATTTTAGATTTAGATTAGTAGGTACCTCTAATTCCTATATTTTTACAATTTAATCGTTATCAGTCTTTCTGGTTAAAATACCGGAAATACCTTGAATTCCATCCTAGGTTATAATCGCTATTTACTGAATGTCTGTTTTATTTAGATGTTTGTGGGATAATTTAGTGAAACATGTGTACCTAGAGTGTGTATAAATATTATATATTATACTAAAAATAAAGTAGTTATACGAGGAATTTTTGTTCTTTATTTCTAATTTATTGCCAATTAAAACTTCAAAATTAATAAATATAATTTAAGTTTTAATTTCTTCCAGTTGTTTCGAAAATATGCAAAAAAGCCCAAAACATCAACTGTACAGTTACTTTATTCCCTGAGAGATCATTTCGGCAGTATAATATGGGATTAAAATAAAAAATGGTTCTGTATAGGTACCAAGCTTCGACTAGTGTAATCAACGAGATTATTTGCGCTTTTGATAAAAAGATAAATATTTTTCTAGAATTTTTAGATTTTTCTAAAATATTTCATAAAATAAATTAAACTGATTGAAGTGCTCTGACCTTTCAAACTTCTACAAAATGTCTTTAAAGACTACGTTTACGCTATAGAAAACGACACTTAACTAGCTAATCTAAACACAATTTTTTCAGAAACTCATAACAAGGAACATATGGAACTCGGGCTGCCAGTACTGGTAGTCATATTACAGTCCTTTTGTCTTAATGCTTAAAGACCTATTATGTTTATTCAGATTCCTTCGTTCCGAATATATCAATCTCTTGAAATAAAGTAGGCTTGTAAAGTTTTGGATGGCTTTAAGGTCTCATACAAATAATTCCAACAATAACTATAAGCCTATCAGCAAGCTGTGCATTTTAAATTATTTAAAAAAGTATATATAAAAAACTTGTAACAGATCATCAAATATGGCTTCATGCTAGTCAGATCAATTTAGACAAATCTAATTTTATTAACAAAATTTTTGTCAAAGTCAGTAACCAGTGGACAATAGAATTCAGGTGGATGTAATTTATACCGATTTAAGTAAGGCTTTCCACAATTTTGACCATCGGACACTAATTCACTTTCTTGCTGAGGTCAGTAACTTCTAAGAAAGTATGATCATATCTACAGGGTCGGAATTGCAGTTAACGTCTATAGAGTCCAAATAGTCTAAGAAGAATTTATTATGCACATATTGTTGATGTCACTGCTATAAGCGCGACATTGTTTGTCTCTGTCTCTGTCTCTGTTTTTTTTTGCTTTTACCTTAAATTAATTGAGCATTACCCTCAATTGCGGGCATGATAATCCCAAAGTATAGGCTGAAACGAGTAGTGGCGACTCGTGGTGAATTATATTGGGAGGTCAATAACAAATTTAAAAATAGGCATAGTTAAAATAAAAATAAATATCTTTAAATTCTCTTGAAGTTCTTCGTTCTTTAGAATTGGGAAAATGCTGAATGACACGTTCGTTAAAATTGCACGCATATTCCTTTTATAAACGATTTCTCGATACTTAACATTGCTAAAACGGATAGTCTATCTTGGCCCAACTCCTCAACAAAATTTATGAGCCCTCGAAAAACCCCTGGATTTTCAGACAAAGCCGTTTCATCATTGCCAAGTAGTGCCAGCTAGAATGCCTCACAAAATTTTACACAATCCATAATTTTGTTCAAAATATGACGATTTTTGGATACATTTTCATTAAAATCTCTAAGGGATTTTCTATAAGCTGTGTCTAGCTGAGTGTGAATATCAACACTTCCGATCGTAGTATAGTTCACCGAACATTTCATGTGATCTGCAGAAAACGCATGTTTTTTTATTTTTTCTTTGAAGTGTTTTAAGTCTTTAACACCGGTTTTGCACCATAATGAGTCCCACGAGTCCTTAGAAAACAACAAACAAACATAACAGTAAAATGAATTAGAGACTTCACAACCACATATCCAGTTAGCTAAATCGTACATACTTTTGCGAATGTTTCGATGAACCTCCTTATTTTTGTCTTCACTAGTTTGTTGTATACTAAGTTCTGGCAAATTGCGACCATTTACCTTGAATTCGGTTATTTTCTCAAAATTAAGTTCGTTAGCACTCTTTAGTTGTTTAATTTTTTTGTACTACCGACAGTTTATTTCATCTACATGCACAACTCAAACATAGACCACCTTGAAATTGGTTATTTTTGCAAAATTAAGTTCGTAAGCACTTTTTAGTTGTTTATTTTTTTGCACTAGTCACTACCAACATTTTATTTCCTGTATATTCCCAACTCACACATGGATCATGAAAATAAAAAAATATATATTACAAAAAACAGTATATAAATCAATTTTCATCGATTAAAAAATCCGAAAAAATATCGAGAGAATATCGACGAGCGCGACCTCTGAACAATTGAACTTCCGCATGCCCACGTGATGCCGCGACCGATCGATCGAATTATGAGAAGAGACCGGCTGATGACCCAAATCGTGATTTTATATTCCATTTGCTATCACGTTCGGCTGCCGCTCGGTAGCTGTGAAATCTTCGGGTACTTTCGTCAAGCTTTAAGGTAAACAAGACAATTCGGACTGCCCAGCCTAGCTTAGTAAAGCTTATTTTATTTTGCTTAAGGAACGCAACGAGACCATTCAAACCGCCGCGCGCGGCTAATAATGTAGCGTATTTAACTTTTCCCAAGGTTCGCGTTTTATTACAACTATTAGGAGGGACGGTATATTTTAGACTTCTTTAAACATTTTTCATTTGTTCTTTGTGCTAACGACTAAAACTTTTTCGCAATGTCTTTTATACTAGGAAATTACGGTGCTGAGCAGTGTAAAGCCAGGTGCATTCCTAGACCCTTGCTGTTGAGAAGAGCTGGGAGGCGGTTTAAATAAATGAAGAAAAGGTTTCCGCTTTTGTATTGGTAATAACCATCCAACTAGTATCAAAGATGATTAAAAAAATCATGACTTTTATAATATTACCGCAATTTTGGTGAGATACCGGATTGAAAAGCTGACCCGCAAGCCAGTTCGGCTTATTTGTAAATGTTTCTCGAAATTTGCTAATTAATAACCAACTCAATCACAGCATAGGTAACTGCTCAAGATACTCTGTCCCCCCGCCCTTAGTGACACCAGTGTGTAAAGCGTTCCCCATCGATATGTGGTTTCCTGCGTGGCTGGTTCGAATCCGGCTGGAAGCACAGACTTTGTTAAATCGTGCGGTCGAAATTAAAAGTAAAAATGTATACAGGTAATGAATGTAAAATGTATCTGCCTTATGCGCCATCCCATTTACGTCAGTTGGAGGTCAGATATCTAGTCGGATATGATAGAAGTTGGCGCAGAAATATACTTGTTGGTAAATATAGGATACTTGTTAAAGACCTAAGGCTACACCGAACTCTCTCTTAACTCGAAAGTTGAGAGTTCAAGAATATAGGTTGAGGGTCAAAAAAGTGACCGAGGCCTGTGGATGAGAGCCCTGACATTTTAATACCTTGAAGTGTTTTGAAACATTAAAATAGTTTATTTCAGGCATAAGTTTAATTCTCGTTTTCTGAACGAACTATGATTTTGTTTTTTCTCTTTTCTTATCCGAATATTTTAAGATTTTGATTTTTTTATATGTATTAACACTTGTTTTTTATTTTTAATTTGGTTACCCGTTAAAATATTGTTTTAAGTAATGATTTCCTTTTTTGGATTGCATATTTTGTTATCCCTGTTGTATATAAATAAATAAAAGTACCTTACTCTGACTGGAAGGTCTAATTCGTTGGCAAGAAAAGGTAAATAAAACTGAAGACGATTTGTTAACGTTTTATTACGTCATGATACACAATACATCCCTGAGTAACCTAATCTTACACATTTATGTACAGCACTATTTACATAATGTAATACAATAAAATTCATTTCTGTTTCCACCGATTTTTTTATTTAACAGCTTACTGATTTTTGTTTGTATTTTGAAGAATTTCTATTTTATTTATGAGTGTTTGTATTTCATAATTGCAGAGTATATTTCTTCTAAATTCTAGATAAAACATTATTTTAAGATTTTAAGAATGTAGTTCAAAAAGCAAAAATTGGGATCCCAAGGTGCTTCTAAGGTTCCACATCCGGAAAAATGCGTGGATTGATTTCTATTTAAACTTTGGAATTTATTGTTCGCTTAAATTTTGTAACTCTTATTGATAACTATTTTTTTTCCGAATTTTGACAATTTAGACTGACCTCTAGAAAATCATTAAGGCAAGAAACACTGAGCCTAAGGAGGAGCTATCCTAGCAAAGGCTTCTGTGCAAGGCTTTATTTGAATATATGTTTTCATAGACTTATATACTAACCAACTTGATTTAATCAAATAAGCTGTTAAACATCAGAATTTTTATTATGGAATGTTACGAAGATTTAATCTCATTTTATGGATGGACACTAATTTATTGACTATACAACTAGAATATACCGCTAAAAATATATATTAAATTTACAATCTTTATATCTTAAACAATTTAAATATAATTTCCCTTTTATCACTTGACGTTTCATCAAGGTTTTGTCTTTGGCTGGAATAACATGCAAACAGCATTCTTACGTGAATAATATTAGTCAAAACAGTAAATATAAATTGAAGAAAAAATACGTTTTTTAAAGATGTTTAATAGAAAACATAAGTTAAGATAATTAAATTTTCAGAATACATATTAAAAGAGTAGTAGGTAATTAACCTGCAGTCTCCGTGTCTGCCGGAATCGCTGATGTCTCTCAATCTCGAGCATTAAAAGGATTTCTTTAAACTTCACAATTCATACTAATTTACCAATTTAAAATAACACTTGTCATTATTTATGGGCAAATTTGCAAATCCATCAGAAGTAACTGATTATATAGATGTACGTTAATAAGATTAATACTAAATTATATACTTCAACTCTACAATTATTGCCCATTAACTAATGTATTATTCATTAATACTCATCTAATTTAGGTTTTGTTACAGGCAAAAAAATACAATCTTTTATTCTAATGATTGCAATACTGATTTTGGGACAAGTACAGCACTATTCCCCCTGAATTAAAGTCTTCTGAGAAGCCAATGGGGGACAATAACATATATGTATATAGATCAAAAATAACTGATAACTCCAAAAAAGGTCATCATAGGAATCTTTGGCTTTAATTGGAAAATGGAAACCTCAAAGAATTGGGGGCATGGGGACCGCATGTCAAAAATGGGAGACTGTCTTTGTCAATGTGGGACGGATTGTCACTTTAGAGAATATGCCACACAACCACGAAGTTTTAAACATGTCGAAAATAATTTGACTTTTGGCGATTTTCTGGAATAAATCCTTCCAACATATCATGCCAGAATGACTACTTTAAATCAGGTCCGAACACTGGAACCTGTGGTGGAAGATAGATCAAAATACAAGAGTTCTAATCACACTACACCACAACTTGTTACGTTCTGGACGCGCGTTTCGCTAACCAAGTTAGCATCATCAGCAGATGATATAAACTAAAGTAACTTATCCTAACCGAGACTATTTATAGGTAAATGTGGTCACACTTGGTTGCACCCGACTGCACCGTTGTCAAGTAAACAATAGAGGGGACTATAGGGAATAGGCCCTCTGTCTTTATTTAGTGCTTTCTTACCACATTTAACTATTTCTATACTCTCAAATGCATCCAATAATCTATTATTAGATACATTTTTAATCAACTTAAGATTATTTGTTCCTATTCGGTGATCGTTTTCCAAAGCATGTTGGGCAACGCTTGACTTTTCTGTTCTTCCGTATCTTAAATGTGCCATGTGTTCTTTAAAACGAATGTTTATGGAGCGTTTAGTTTGCCCAACATATTTTAGATCACAGTCATTACAGCTAATTTCATAGATGCCACTCCTCTCCCTCAAGTCGAGTTTGTCTTTGGGGTTTCCAAGGAGATTTTTCAAACTATTCTCCGTTTTGTAGGCTACTCTAAAACCTACGTTTTTAAATACTTTTTCTAGACCTCTCGTATATCTGGGATCATATGGGATTACTATGAATTTATTGGAAGCCTCAGGTATTTGAAGAGAAGTGGCATCTTTTAACATTTTCTTATGCTTATGTCTATTTACTAGTTTATGTACAAAATTATCATTATATCCATTACTTTTAGCTATATTTTTAATCCGATTCATTTCATTGTTAAAACGTTCTTTACTTAGTGGAAAATTGACTAACCTGTGAGTTAAGAAATGGAATGCTGCCATTTTGTGTTGACGGCAATGAAATGAGTCGGATGTTATATATCTATCAGTATTAGTAAATTTCCTATAAATATCAAATTCTAATTTATCGTTATTTCTAATAACTAACGTGTCGAGAAAAGGTAATTTCCCATTGTTCTCCTTTTCGTACGTAAAATTAATGGAAGGATGTTTATTGTTTAATGTTTCTAAGAAAGTGTCCAAATTTTCTGTTTTAGTATCAAAAATAGCAAATATATCGTCTACGTATCTATACCACACCCTTGGGAAATACTTGAGTTCTTTTTTGAATTGGGTTTCTAATCTGCCCATAAACAAATTTGCAAGGAACGGAGATAAGCAATTGCACATCGCAGTTCCCTCTAGTTGTTTATAATATTTATTGTTGTACTGAAAAAAATTTTGATTCATACATAATTTTGTGAGAAGTAAATACTCATCAATAATTTCTTTCTTCAAATTATTGATTTCAAGTAGTTCCTTTAGGTACTCTAAAGCTAGTGGTATGGGTACACTAGGAAACAATGAGCTTACATCAAAAGATATTAAAATTTCACCTTCTTTTAAGTGAACATTCTTAATTTTATCTAAGAATTCTAACGAGTTAGTAACCTCAAAGTTATCATACGAGATATTTAATTTGCCGAATTCTTCTACTAACCATTTTGAAATATTGTACGTTGGTGATCCAACAGCTGAAACAATAGGTCTCATGGACTTCCCAGGTTTATGAATTTTGGGAAGGCAATACAGTTTAGATAACTGTGGGTTACTATGTGTTAGTTTGAATTTTAGTTTATCGGACACAAGGTTTTTACACTGTTTTAAAGTACTTTTTACTTCTGTTATCATTTTTGATAACGGGTTTTTCTCAATTAAATCATAAGGACCAGTTTGAATCAAATTGTCTACTCTTTCAAAATAATCTGTTTTGTCTAGTATAACAATCTTATTTCCTTTGTCAGCTTTTAAATAAAAACATTCCTTTTTCTTCAGTCCCTGGATAACTTCAGTGTTTTTACGAGAAACATATTTTGACTTGTTGTTAACAACGTTTTTTGAGATTTGATTTCTGCAAGCCTCTCTAATGAATCCCTTAGTTGACTCTGGCACGTATTGAATGGAACTTTCGATATTCCCTATAATAGTTGGTAAACTATTTTTTACTGGAGGCTCTGCAAAATTCAAACCTTTATTCAAAAGGGCAAATTTGATAATAGAGAAATCGCCCTTTTGAATAAAGGTTTGAATTTTGCAGAGCCTCCAGTAAAAAATAGTTTACCAACTATTATAGGGAATATCGAAAGTTCCATTCAATACGAGCCAGAGTCAACTAAGGGATTCATTAGAGAGGCTTGCAGAAATCAAATCTCAAAAAACATTGTTAACAACAAGTCAAAATATGTTTCTCGTAAAAACACTGAAGTTATCCAGGGACTGAAGAAAAAGGAATGTTTTTATTTACAAGCTGACAAAGGAAATAAGGTTGTTATACTAGACAAAACAGATTATTTTGAAAGAGTAGACAATTTGATTCAAACTGGTCCTTATGATTTAATTGAGAAAAACCCGTTATCAAAAATGATAACAGAAGTAAAAAGTACTTTAAAACAGTGTAAAAACCTTGTTTCCGATAAACTAAAATTCAAACTAACACATAGTAACCCACAGTTATCTAAACTGTATTGCCTTCCCAAAATTCATAAACCTGGGAAGTCCATGAGACCTATTGTTTCAGCTGTTGGATCATCAACGTACAATATTTCAAAATGGTTAGTAGAAGAATTCGGCAAATTAAATATCTCGTATGATAACTTTGAGGTTACTAACTCGTTAGAATTCTTAGATAAAATTAAGAATGTTCACTTAAAAGAAGGTGAAATTTTAATATCTTTTGATGTAAGCTCATTGTTTCCTAGTGTACCCATACCACTAGCTTTAGAGTACCTAAAGGAACTACTTGAAATCAATAATTTGAAGAAAGAAATTATTGATGAGTATTTACTTCTCACAAAATTATGTATGAATCAAAATTTTTTTCAGTACAACAATAAATATTATAAACAACTAGAGGGAACTGCGATGTGCAATTGCTTATCTCCGTTCCTTGCAAATTTGTTTATGGGTAGATTAGAAACCCAATTCAAAAAAGAACTCAAGTATTTCCCAAGGGTGTGGTATAGATACGTAGACGATATATTTGCTATTTTTGATACTAAAACAGAAAATTTGGACACTTTCTTAGAAACATTAAACAATAAACATCCTTCCATTAATTTTACGTACGAAAAGGAGAACAATGGGCAATTACCTTTTCTCGACACGTTAGTTATTAGAAATAACGATAAATTAGAATTTGATATTTATAGGAAATTTACTAATACTCATAGATATATAACATCCGACTCATTTCATTGCCGTCAACACAAAATGGCAGCATTCCATTTCTTAACTCACAGGTTAGTCAATTTTCCACTAAGTAAAGAACGTTTTAACAATGAAATGAATCGGATTAAAAATATAGCTAAAAGTAATGGATATAATGATAATTTTGTACATAAACTAGTAAATAGACATAAGCATAAGAAAATGTTAAAAGATGCCACTTCTCTTCAAATACCTGAGGCTTCCAATAAATTCATAGTAATCCCATATGATCCCAGATATACGAGAGGTCTAGAAAAAGTATTTAAAAACGTAGGTTTTAGAGTAGCCTACAAAACGGAGAATAGTTTGAAAAATCTCCTTGGAAACCCCAAAGACAAACTCGACTTGAGGGAGAGGAGTGGCATCTATGAAATTAGCTGTAATGACTGTGATCTAAAATATGTTGGGCAAACTAAACGCTCCATAAACATTCGTTTTAAAGAACACATGGCACATTTAAGATACGGAAGAACAGAAAAGTCAAGCGTTGCCCAACATGCTTTGGAAAACGATCACCGAATAGGAACAAATAATCTTAAGTTGATTAAAAATGTATCTAATAATAGATTATTGGATGCATTTGAGAGTATAGAAATAGTTAAATGTGGTAAGAAAGCACTAAATAAAGACAGAGGGCCTATTCCCTATAGTCCCCTCTATTGTTTACTTGACAACGGTGCAGTCGGGTGCAACCAAGTGTGACCACATTTACCTATAAATAGTCTCGGTTAGGATAAGTTACTTTAGTTTATATCATCTGCTGATGATGCTAACTTGGTTAGCGAAACGCGCGTCCAGAACGTAACAAGTTGTGGTGTAGTGTGATTAGAACTCTTGTATTTTGATCTACTTTAAATCAGTTTACGCAAACTATTGCTGTAGATGATGAAAAACTTTTAACATTGGCTTTTAATTTGGGAAATATCACTTCAAAAATATTATTAAATTTCTTTATTTTTTTTAAATCTTTATATTGTCAATTTTTCCGTGACAAAAATAAAAGCGAAAAGAGAAACTGGAGTAAGCTATGTTTGTATTTCGAATTCGAATATTTACGTTTCCTTTTTCTAGGCAATTGGCGAAGAATGGAGGTTTGTTCCCAAATAATTTTTCCTGTTTTTTTCTGTTTCAAAAAGAATAGCAATCATAATTGTACCATACATGCAACAATGTGCAATATTATACTGGTGTATACTGTATATACAAATATACCTCACATACTAGTCTGTGAATTCCCCTATTTATGATAGAACCGTACATATGCTATACTTTCATATTCACTTTTATACGGAGTATGTCGGAGACAATTGTTTCAAAAAAGCTTGGGCATAGAGAACACAATCACTAATGCTAAAACAGCTCAAAATTTATTTGATAGTTATAGAATTTGATCGAGTTTTTATATTGCAAAAAGTAGCCTATGTGCTAGTGTTGGATACATTTTTCTAAAATTT
The DNA here is from genome assembly GCA_030620095.1 of Kuschelorhynchus macadamiae. NCBI lineage: Eukaryota > Metazoa > Arthropoda > Insecta > Coleoptera > Curculionidae > Kuschelorhynchus > Kuschelorhynchus macadamiae. The sequence goes on along the minus strand of JAUTXW010000258.1, from coordinate 1,536,580 downwards.
GTCATACATGATCTTAAATAATTTAGCTATTGAGTGAATAACAATGCAATTTTTATTTTAACGTAATTTTTATAAACTTGAACATATAACAAATAACATTTGTATGACATCCGAAAGCAATATAAAAATTCTGTTTCCCCAGTCAGTGCACTCACCAATTTCGATTAGAAATACAACAATGTCTTCAGCCGTTTCAAAATCGAAAGATATCTCTCTGAAGAAGCTGCATTAACTAACAGGCAATGATATTAAACTTTTCATAATTACCTCGACATTAAGAGAAGTGACATGAAATTCTCGATTCTGCTGCTATCCATAAATAACATGATATTTGCAGCGTGACAGGTTGATCTGGGATTACCAAACAAAAATTCTAGTGAACGAGCCCAGTGTTCAGCATATCTTAAAATATGGAAGTCGGCCTTAAAAAACGCGTCGTCGTTTAATAAAAAAACGTTGTCCTTGTTGAAAAAAAGTTCAAATAAATACTATTTAAATTTTACAACAAAATATCGAAAAGTCTATAGTTTTTCTATAAACAGAAAGATAATTTTGAAACAAAAAAAATATGAAAAAACACGGACTTTTGATAAATTTTTCCTTGGTCGGTAAATAAGACGCCTTTTTAGAGTTACATTTTTAGAAATCTTAATGCGGAATGAACTAGGGAAGACAGAAAGTGAAGTTGTTGTCTACTTGAGGTAAATATCAATTTAACTATTTTTTTTCATAAACAATATTTTTGTTGATGTTGTATATCTAGGATGAACCTAGACAAATAAGTTCACATGTTTAGATAAATAATTCGTATATTTTATTAGATGTTTTACGTTGCGAAAAAGCCAAAAAGTTCCTTTAAAACAATTTACTGGAGAAATTTTACAAAGACTTCATAACATTAATCCAGAAAAAAAAATTGCGAAACATTTTGTGACTGTTTTGCTCTTCATTTTATAACCTTGAAAATAATATCGGTAGAACTCAGCTCAAATTTATTATATTTTTAAAAATTTCATCAGTAGTAGTAGTTCGTAGTAGTTTTATGGCTTAAAAATATACAGGGTGTTCAGATATGGGCTTTCACTATCCATATCTCCGTATCTCGAAAGTCCTTCACGTTAGCGTCTTGAAAAAAAATATAACAAAAGTAGTAAGAGCAATTTATTAAAAATATCTTTGTTCCTAAATTGATCGCAAAGGGGCACAGTTGCTAGGGTGAACAAAAAATTTCAAAAATTCTACAAAAACTCCTAAACTAGATATAAGTTATTACCTCATGGGAAAGAGTTATGTTCCTATTACTTTGGTTCTAACTTTCCTAACTCATATCACTCTTAGTAAAGGCGGGGCGGCGGGAGTAATTTAAATCGCTATATCTTCTAACCATATTCGAATTCAATGAGCTTAGGTGTATTTTAAAAGGAATCTCAAGCTGTAGGATTCTGATTGACTGACCCTCACTAGTTCTTTACAAATTGGTTAGATGGCGTTATTTATAACGATTACAGTTCTTCTCATTTTTCTTAAAATTTTTATTATCTTTTAAAAGAATATCGGAGAAACTCTAAAACGCATCGACTTTTCAAGGTCTGTAGATAGATTGGATTATTGGAAAGTTAGTTTTTTTTCATAATTTATTTTTTCTGTTTCAAAAGAATTGAAAAATTGTAGACTTTCCCTTTAATCTTAACGGAAAAACAACATATTTTTACTCAAAATATTTTTTTCGTCGAAAAATAAGACCTTGAAAACTCGATGAACTTTTAAGGTCAGGTGCCATATATCTTGCATTTGGTTATCTTTCGGCTCATTCATTATATTAATGAGGTTTCTCTTAGAGGCCAACATCGACCTGTCTCACTTATGTGATTTGTGTGCAGCAGCAGAATCGAGATTTTTAAATTCACTTCGATAGCCTCGTTATAATTCATTTCTTCCGGAGAATACGTATTAATTCAATTATTTGGCAATAGCTTAAAACTTTCGTCTATATTACTCTTTATAATTAGCGTAAGAGAAATATAGAGCCTTCCATTTAAAAGTTTTATGAAACTTGAAAATAACTATAATCGTTACAAACAACGCCATTTTACCAATTAGTGAAAAACTAGGGAGAGTGACTCGATTCGGATATTTTAAACGGCTTAAAGAAAGAAAGAAAAGGCTATAAAACATACATTTGTCAATATAAATAAAGCTTTAAATGTAATAAAATTACAAATTCTAAAAATATAACAAAATCAACGCGATGGCTGATTAAAACCTCTTAAAATAACAACAAAAAATCAAATTATAGAAATATTTTAAAAGATGATTAAGTAATTAAAGATCCAGAAATACTTGAAATGTTTTGAGTAATAACAGTACAGGCTGTAACATTCAGCCAGCACCTTACTAATTTATCTTACCCCTACTACACCTGATGAGCTGAGTCGGATTATCGATATGTTGTCAACGAAATATTCAACTGGAATAGGTAAAATTCCAATTGTCGTATAGTTAGATATGTTTCAAAATATTCCCATGTGCCTGGTTATAAATAAGTGTTTGGAGAGTGGTGTTTTTCCCCAAAAACTAAAAATTACGAAAGTAGTACTTGTTTATAAAAACGGCTTGGATTACTTAAAAAATAGATTATTTTATAGTGGGTAACATGGCTTTCTTCCAGATCATTCAACGATTACTGCAATATTTCTAGTTATTAAACTATGTTCTGGGCCATAAGTAGCTGATCTATAAACTAGAGTGTTATGGTATTCGCAGAGGGCGCACATTGACTTGAGAGATCATAGAGCAATAGGAAGATAATAATTTGTGTCAGATCTGGAAGCAGTAAATCATACTCAAAATATAGGTCCGTTACTGCTGGAGTATCCTAAGGTTCAATACTGGGGCCTTTCTTATTTTCAATTTTTGCTAATGAGTTGACTTTGTACCTAAGTAACGCTGATGAAAAGGTAGCCCAGACACATTTTGTCAAATTTCTGGGCATTACTTTGGACAGTAATCTACAATGGACTAACGTGAATAACGTTTTGTCTATGACGTATTTGTCTTAAAAAATTTTTATATGGTAAGTATTCAATCCATAGACTCTTATAACATTATGTTTTAACACCGGTTTTCTGTTGAAAATGCAAAAATAGTATTTGTGACCCAGAAAAAAGTTGTAAGATCTATTTGAAAGCTAAAGTATAGAAAATCTTGTAATGTTAAATCATTAGGGATGATGACCGTACCCTCTTTTTTGTTTGTACATGTTCTTGGCAAAATCGAATTTCGGTATATTTGTTAAAAACGAAAATGTTTCCAAACATGGTGATAACCCTACGCGCCAAAATAACTTGGTGACTCCATATCTCCGCACATTTCTTTTTTATTTGTTTACTTTTTAGTTTTATTATGTTTGTTTTGCTTTGTATTATGTATAATGATTACCTTAATAATTTTAAGTTTTTCTCTGTATTCTATGATGATGTCTATGTTCATTTTGAAGTTTTACGACAATAAATAACAATAATACGTACATATTATTATTATTATCGATATTGACAATCAACTTCTCAACAAATGTTGGGTTTCAAGCCCATCCCGGATGCATGCATCAAAAGAAGTGTGCAACAGGTTGTTATTGTTAGGTATAGCAACCTCTACCAAATAAGCTGTCTTTGTGTCCTTATTTAACAGTACCACACTAGGCAGAGCATTCGTCACCCGTCTGTCGGTGATAATTGCCCGGTCGTAGTACAGTCTGAAGGCATTATTTTCAAGCACTGAACGTCTCTGGGAATAATTGTCCATCCTTCAGCCACCTGTTGGATGCTTCCTTATCTAGGTGTGCTTGATTCAAGTTATTATGATGTCGGCCGTGCAGTGCCACTTGAGCCCACTGATCTTGTTTGTCGGGGTCTGGAAGTGACTTTAGGATGATGTTCTCATTTGCGAGATTAAGTGGAGAGTACGAGTTGTCACTTAAAGTCAATATGTGGTAGAGGCTTGATGTTTGTGCCTTGTTGGTGAAAAATTCTCCAAATTTTTGCAGCTGTCGGGAGTGCGAATAGGTCAAGTCAACAAGGGATCTTTCTCTTTCTCTTCGTGGTAAAGTCATTCGGAGAGTTGATCACCTTAGTTGGTGTGACTTGTACTTTTGGTGCTCCGTGTTAGTCCATTTCAAGATTCCGAAACTGTAGTCAGCCCGGGCACAGCATAGGTGTTGTTCGAGCTACTCATACTTTTGATGTGCTAAAAGACTAAACGTGACAACCCTGTAAAATAGGAAACAAGAACTGAAGAGAGAAGCGGGGCAGAGTGCTACGTGGTTCGACGAACAGACACGTTTTGTTTTCAGACTTTAATTCACGTACCTACAAAAAGCTTGCAAAATGTAATACCTATACCCGCTTGTTTAAAATTCTAATTAAAAGTTGTTTGTCAAACCAACGTCGTTGTTATTTAACGTGCTTAATGGTCCTTCGAAATATATATATATCATGTGGTGCTCGAGAATCGAAGATTAGAGGTTAAGGGCGTTCAGTCAGGTAATGGACGCTAAAGCACATTTTTGGTCACTTCGCCCGGATGAAGAAATCAGAAAACCCTATGGAAATTGAACGTTGGTGCAGACATCGAAGTAGTTTGGAATTGAAGAGGGAAATTACTGGGTGAGATCGTTTTATTTAGCGCTATCCTTTCTTACTCCTTCCTCAATTTTCCTTGGCCTCGTAGTTTTTTAGTTTTGCTTAAAATTTTAGTAGCATAGAATTTCTCGTTATTTTTATATCAAATATATATTTCACGTTCAAGGATAATTTGTTATTATTTGGTTTCTCGTATTGCTGTATGTCAAATAGACATAGGTATTTCACGTTTAAAACATAATTTCTCGTATCACATCTCGTAATATCTCATATTGAAAAATCTCGGTTATTATTATTGTACACGCAACCACCTATTCTAGGTAAACGAATTTTCATGCAACAAAAAATTTAGTTCTCGCACATTTCTAATTGTAACATTTATTCTCGAATTTCTCGACACGTCACCATTTAATAGGTACCTAACTCTCGTCTTTTGCTTATTGATTTAATCGTTTTCTCGCACGGACTCGCTCGAATATTATGTTCTCGAACCAATTTGAATAGCCAGTTTATACAAATCGTAAGCCAAAATGTCAAAGAAAAAAAAATCAAATCCTAATGATCCAATAATCAATGATGAAAAATTAGAGTTCATACATGCACGAAAGGTTATTTCAGATCGTTTGTCTCGTTTTTCCCAGTATTTACAAACTCAAAAGGATATCGAAAATATTTTGGATATTGATGTATTTCAGATCGAAAGTAGACTGAAAAGCGTGGAAGAAGATTTTAGTGAATTTGATAAAATTCAAACCCGCCTCGAATATTTAGTACCGATTGAAGCTGATCATCGCTTGCATTTGGAAACACTATTTTACTCGCAAATCTCGATAGCAAAAAAGCTGATCTCCGGTTATAACAAATTACAATTACAACAGGAAACAATTATTGGTAGTCAAATTAATGTCAATCCTGTTGCGCCATCTTGTACTCAACCTCAACAAGTTTCTAACGTAGTTGCAAGGTTGCCAGATTTAGGCTTGCCTACATTTTTTGGTAATTATGAAACATGGTTTAGTTTCATAGACATTTTTGACTCGATTGTTGATAATCGCACGGATTTATCGGACATAAATAAATTTTTATATTTGAGGTTATGTTGTAAGGGAGATGCGTTAAAGTTGATAGAATCTTTAGACGTCACGGCAAATAATTATTCGGTAGCAATAGACTTATTGAGAAAACGTTATGAAAATCGAAGAGCAATAATAAACAGTCACGTGAATAATATATTATTTAATCTTCCAATTATTACGCGCGACTCAGCATTTCATTTGCGAAAATTATTAGACTCGTTACATCAGCATCTTTCAGCGCTAGATAAATTACAATTGCCAATTAGTCAGTGGGATGTACTTTTAATTCCTATTATTTTGCAAAAAATCGATGACAAAACCAAACGTGAATGGGAGTCAAAACAGAACGATCAGCATTCACCTACATTAAAAGAGTTTACAGATTTTTTAGCGAAAAAATGTTTTATGTTGGAAGCGGTACAAAGCGATATTCATAAACCAAATCTAAAAATTCAAAATTTTCGCGAAAATACTAATAAACAAAACTTAAAAGATACCCCGAATGCATCAAACTCGAATTTTAAAAAATTATCATACGCGTCCGTAGATTTAAAATGCCCGGTATGCAAAGAAAGTCATTTTATTTACCAATGCCAAAAATTTAATAATTTATCAATCAGTGAAAAATACGACGAAGTAAGAAATCACAAATTATGTGGTAATTGTCTACGACCAGGACATTTGAAAAACGACTGTCGTTCGCAAGGCTGTAAAAAATGCAATTCTAAACACAATACAACATTACATGTAGATAGAAAAAATTCTCGTCCATCCGAACAGCAAAATAGAATTGGCAACAATGCATCTCAACGGCAAATCCATAATACCGACCGCTCTGGAAATGGCACGTCGACGACAGAGATGGGCGGAGACGGGTCCCAAACAAGGGATGACGCGAATTCCCGAGAAACAAATGTTAGGCTTGCTATGTGCATCGTAGACCGGAATACTGATAAAAATGAAACATATTTAAATAACATAAACGAAAATATGACACATAATAGTAACGACGTTAACTCTTTTACGTATACAAGTGTAGATACAAGTCAGGTTTTATTATCTACCGCGAAAATATTAATTCAAGACTGTGATAATAAATGGATAACTTGCAACGCAATTCTAGATTCGGCAAGTCAATCGAACTTGATGAGTGAAAAATTATTTAATTCACTAAAGCTAGGTTATGATAATGTGAATATAAGTTTGTTAGGAATAAGTAAAAACGAAACACGTATTTTTAAGAAAACGCAAACAAAAATTAAATCACGATTTGAGAATTTCGAGAGAAATTTGATATTTTTAATTAAACCCGGTCTTGTCACGGAAAGATTACCGACTGTTCAATTTAATAAAAATTTATTTGGATACCCAAATAAAATACGCCTAGCCGACGAAAGTTTTAATGTGCCTAAAGATATCGATGTATTATTAGGTGCAGGGATCTTTTTTGATTTACTTAAACAGGGAAAGATAAGACTCGGGAACGATTTACCAATTATGCAGGAAACCTACCTTGGTTGGGTGGTTGCAGGAAATTTTAACGTTGAAAATAAAAATATAGTTAACAAAAAATCTACTTGTAATTTTATCTCGGAAATAACTAACCATGATCTTGATAAATCTTTAACGAAATTTTGGCAGATTGAAGAGTTAGAAAATAAAAGGCATTTTTCTAAAGAAGAGAAATACTGTGAGGAGTACTTTAAGCTCACAACAACGCGAAACTCAGCGGGTCAATTCATAGTAAAATATCCATTTAAACAAAATTTAAATTGTCAATTAGGCGACTCAAAAACATGTGCATTAAAACGTTTTTATAATTTGGAAACACGATTTAAGAAAAATAAAAAATTTAAAGATCTTTATTCAGAATTCATACACGAATACGAAATGTTGGGTCATATGCAATTTAAGTGTTACTTAGAGGATGATCAATCGATAGAAAACGAATCGTTCTTTTTACCTCACAGTGCGGTAATAAAAGACTCAATTACCACACGTTGTAGGGTAGTATTCGATGCCAGCGCAAAAAGTGACTCAGGTATATCTCTGAATGATCTTATTATAGTAGGCCCGACCGTTCAAGACGATTTGTACAGCATTTTACTTCGATTACGTTTAAGAAAGTTTGTTTTAAGCGGGGATATAAAACAGATGTATCGTTGTATTCTAATTGACAAAGCTGAGCAATGTTTTCAGAAAATATTATGGCGGGATGACACAAGCGAGAAAATTAAAGTATTCGAATTACAAACCGTGACCTACGGCACATCGAGTGCTCCTTATCAAGCCACACGTTGTTTAAAGGAGCTCTCAGAAATTAATAAAATTAAATATCCACGTACTTCGGCAATAATTAACCATTCATTTTATATTGATGACTTATTGATTAGTGTTAATTCAGAGCAAGAAGTCATTGAAATTTACCACGAAATAACAGACATTTTAGCGAGCGCGAAATTCGAATTGCGGAAATGGTCTTCTAACAGCGAAATGATATTGAATTATATTTTAAATACAAGTGAAAACCGTGATGATAAGCTAGTCTTATTTCATGACGACAAAGAATTAAAAACATTAGGTATCGCTTGGAGTCCTAATGAAGATATTTTGAAATATTCGATAAAAATTGCAAAGAGCGAACAAAGGGTAACAAAACGAACTGTCTTATCGATAATTTCGGGTATTTACGATCCTCTTGGATTGATTAGTCCTGCAATCATTAGGGCAAAATTAATAATGCAACGCTTATGGCATCTTAAAATTGACTGGGATCAAGATATCCCGGACGACCTAAAGGAAATTTGGACACAATTTTTATCAGAAGTTGAATATCTTAATAAAATAAAAATCGATCGTCATGTTTTAACACCTAATTTCGAGAAGGTTGAAATGTATGGCTTTAGCGATAGTAGCGAAATAGGATATGGTGCTTGTATCTATTTAGCTTCAATAAAAAACGGCGAAAAGGAAATTAAACTTTTGACAGCAAAATCACGTGTTGCTCCGCTTAAAAAACAAACGATACCACGACTTGAACTCTTAGCGGCTCATTTATTAGCCGAACTAGTTTCTAAGATAAAAAACACGTTAGATATCGAAATATCTAAAACACTTTACTTCACAGATTCCACAATTGTTTTAGCATGGCTAAAAACTGAGCCATGTAATTTAAAAACATTCGTGGCAAACAGGGTAGCAAAAATAATCGAAATTTCAGACATTACCGACTGGAGACACGTAAAGAGTAAATATAACGCAGCGGACATTATGCGTGGTGTTAGCCCAAAGGAACTTTCCGAAAATAAAATGTGGTTTTTTGCACCTGAGTTTTTAAGGCTAAAAAATTTAGATAGTGATGTACATAGTAGTTTTGATTTAGAAATTTTACCCGAATTGAAAAAGAATACAATAAGTTTAAACGTTACTGAAAAACCGATACTTGACAACAGTGTTATGACGCTTTTTACAATTTTCGAAAAATATACGTCGTTTTGGAAATTAGTACGCGTTTTTGGATACGTTCGTAGATTAAAAAATCGTTGTTTACTGAAAATCCCGATTACATCAGAAAATCTTAGTATAAAAGAACTTAATGAATCTCAAGAAATGTTAATACGATTAGCTCAACGCGAATGTTTTAAAGAAGAAATATCAATACTTGAATCGAAAAACACAAAAAACGTACATAAAAATAGTAAAATATTGAACTTACGCCCATTTTTGGATTCGAATGGCATTTTAAGAGTGGGGGGCAGATTATCAAACGCAAATGTAAGTTACGATCAGCAACATCAGATAATATTACCCTACAAACACAAATTAACGGATTTAATAATTTTAGATTCACATATTAGAAACTTTGCTCTCGATTTTACGATTAAAATATTGGCCGGTGAACGGGAAAAATGCGATAAAGCGCATCATGAAATTCTGCCTTGCTTGTTACAAAGTGCAGCCCAAACCTTGTGAATTCCTAATGGGAGAACTACCGAAAGCGCGTGTTAACCCTAGTAGAGTATTTTCTATTTGTTCTGTGGACTACGCAGGTCATTCATTCATATTGAATTAGTTTTCGATTTGAGTACACATAGTTTCATCAACGCCTTAAGACGCTTTTTTTCACGACGTGGTAAATCAAGTCAAATTTTTAGTGATAACGGACTAAATTTCGTTGGTGCAAATAACCAATTTTTAGAACTTTACAAATTAATTAACGACAAAAAACATAATTTAGAAGTAGACAATTTTTTGGCTCGCGATAGTATAAAATGGAATTTTATACCCGCGAAAAGTCCCCACATGGGAGGCCTCTGGGAGCGAGCGGTTAAATCAGTAAAGTACCACTTAAGACGTACCCTTGGTGACGCTTCTCTAACTTATGAGGAAACATACACTATTCTTGTCTCTATCGAAGCGTGCTTAAATTCACGGCCTTTAACTCCCTTGTCCAATGATATCCTTGACTTTACTCCCTTGACTCCAGCGCACTTCATCATAGGCGATTCTCTGTAGCATTCCCGAAAAACCAATTTCTGAAGAAAGAATGAACCGACTCACTCGATATCAAAGGATACAAGTCCTATATACTCAGTTTTGGAGAAGATGGTCTAGAGAATATCTGTCTACTTTGCAAATACGAAATAAATGGAAAACCGATGTCGACCAGAAGGTTAAAATTGGTTCTCTTGTGGTGATGGTCGAAGACGACGTCGCCCCACTTAGATGGCCCATGGCGCGAATTACCGAACTGCATAAAGGTCAAGACAACATTGTGCGGGTAGTGTCGGTGCGACTGCCAAACGGACACGTATTAAAACGTTCTATCAAAAAAGTGTGCGTTTTACCTCTTCCAAATGAGGACAAACTTGATTATTAACTGTACAATTAATTTGTTGAAAAGCTCGGATCTTTTCAAGGCGGCCGGCATGTTCGAGCTACTCATACTTTTGATGTGCTAAAAGACTAAACGTGACAACCCTGTAAAATAGGAAACAAGAACTGAAGAGAGAAGCGGGGCAGAGTGCTACGTGGTTCGACGAACAGACACGTTTTGTTTTCAGACTTTAATTCACGTACCTACAAAAAGCTTGCAAAATGTAATACCTATACCCGCTTGTTTAAAATTCTAATTAAAAGTTGTTTGTCAAACCAACGTCGTTGTTATTTAACGTGCTTAATGGTCCTTCGAAATATATATATATCATGTGGTGCTCGAGAATCGAAGATTAGAGGTTAAGGGCGTTCAGTCAGGTAATGGACGCTAAAGTACAGGTGTTAATAGTCTTTTTCGATGTTTAAGGCTTTACATTTTTCCATTCCAGATTCCATATGGAAGTCTTTCGAGAAGGTGTATTTCATGTCAATAAGTTTTTTGAGTTAGGTATGGTTTTCACAATAAAGCTTAATATCATCCATATACAGAAGGTGGGATATGGTTCGGGAATCGTCTATATTGGCTTTGATGTTGAAGCCATGTTCCGTATTGTTGAGTAACGTGTAGAGGGGGCTCATCGCTAAACAAAACCAAAGTGGACTTAACAAGTCTACTTGGTAAATTCCCCTATTGATCTCATCGATGGTAAGAGAGTGATCGCCATTATAGGGTGAATTATAGGGTGAATATTGTATATTCCTAGTACGTCTATGTGCCAGGAATGTGGTAAACTGTCAAACGACTTTTTATGGTCTATAAAAGCAGTGTATATCTTGCGTTGTTTTTTCTATGCCTGCTTAAGTACACACTTTGCACCCTTGATGGTCTTGAATGCATCTTTTCTGTTTCTCGGCTAATAGGTTATGACTGTCAATATGATGATAGATACGATTTGCAATGCATCCTGTTAGGATCTTGTACAGGTGATGGGCCTGTACTGGAACGGGTCCTCTGTCCTATTGCTTTTGGGTAGCATAGTTGTAGTGCCTCGCATTAGAGATGCGGAAATTGTCTCCATATGATGAATTATTTTAGTAAAATGACGGGCCATAGCTTCATGGAAGACCTCAAATTTCTTATAGCAGAAATTGTAAATATGGCGACTTCCAGTTGCTCGTTTCCTTAATAAAGCTGTTAACTTGCTCCTTGGTGATAGAGTGAAATTCCATTTGTGGTGTTTGAATCTGATCACGTTGAGATTATATCCTTGTAACCTTTCGGTTATGCTCTTTTGGTTTTTCCTAGATGTTCGACCAATACTCGGTCAAATGCTCTTTGCTCGGCAGCATCTTCTCAGTATTGGTTTGATCTTTGGTGTTATTGATAACCCGATAGAACTGTCTTTGATTGGTGTTAAAAAGCCAATTTTGTCGTTTTCTCTTTGAGTATTTGTTGTATCTCTGCAGATGTTTCGCTTTAGCTGTTAGTTTTTGCTTTAGTGTATCTTGATAGTCATTTAGTTTTTGTTGATGGTTGAGATCGGTGGGTTTGATACCTATATCTCCTTAAATATCTTTTTAATTCACGTCTTAAGTCTGCTCGAGGGGTGTTCATTCTTCCGAAATTCTGTGATTCTTCCTGATCCAGGAGTGATTCTTCCTTCTAGATTGTCAATTATTATTACTATTATCATTAATAACATTACCATTATTATTAAAACAGTAAAAATTTCATTTTAAATGAGCCTAAGCTCATTCAATTGGGATAAGGGTTTCAAAAGATTCATTTAAATCTTTCGTGAGTCAACTGCTCCCCCAACCTGATATGACAATAACTTTAGAACCAAAGTGAGCAAATTAACTCAGCTTTTCATTGGGGTAATAAAAGTTATATCTAGTTGTGTGAGTTTTTGTAGAATTTTTAAAATATGCTAATATGAAGAATTTTCGAGGTATGGATAGTGAACGCCCTTAACTGAACATTCTGTATATATTTGCCCTATTAGCCAGCATATTCCTAATACGAGGAATATATATACTAAAGTTTATTTTTTGTTGGTGTGATAGGATGTGGTTACACATTCTTCAACAATCTTTCATTAAATTAAATTTTATTGGTGATGATCTCAGCATTACCCTAACCTATTCTTATTGCAATAAACCTGAAAAATTATTAAAATTTTTTGTTTCCTTTTAATTTTTTTTTCAACTAAACCCAAACATAATGTATGATTTTTTCAGTAATATTCATAAAGTAAACTGTGCTGGATGAGGGCATAAAATTTCGGCTGCAAATTTACAGCGTTACTCACGTCCTATTAGATCAACAAAAATAATTGGTTGGACACATATATTTGCACATTTTTGTATTTTTGAATTACTTTTAAATCTACGGGTTGTCTTTAAAAAAGAAGCATAGTCCATTTTTTAATTTTTTTAGACGAATCATTCCATTTATTTTTTTCTATTTTTAGTTTCATCTAACTCTTTTCTAGACATTGGGTCTATTGAATAAAAAAACATTTCATTTTACTTCCTGAAATTTAAGTATTTGCTGAGTATTAATTGAATAAAACATCAGTGACTACTCTTTCTAAAAGAATTTACTTATAGCATAAAGCATTATAATGTAAATTTCAGTAATTGCATAAGGTTCAAATTTTCAATGAAAAGTTATATCTAGTTCTGTAAGTTTTTGTAGAATTTTTGAAAGATGCTAACATGAACAACTTTCGTGGGATGGATAGTGACGCCCTTAACAGAACATTTTGTATATATTTGCCCCTAGTTAGTTTATTCCTAATACAAAGAATAGATATACTAAAATGTATAAATATGATTAAACATTCTTCAGCATCGCCCTAACCTATTCTTATTATATATTTGTACTTTTGTATGATTTAAAATATTTTATTTAAACAATACTGTTAATATTTTTTGTCATCAAAGAGTTTTCCCTATTCTTTTTTGTAATTAGAGTGAAGCAAAATCAAAATAATATTTTAAAAAATGCATGGTCATTTGCTCAGTAGCTACATTTTTTACTCAAGGTTGTATGTAGCAAAATTTTGGCAAAATGTTTCGAGAAGTTTTGATGCATTAGCGGCACTTGTGAGCTAAGATATAAAATTTGTAATATTAATCTTCGGATTTATTTTATAAATTTTTAAGTTAAATTTTGGTTACAACAAATTGCTTTAAAAGTTTGATTGTTTAGTATGATATCTCATATCTGCCGGGTTACCCTGAATTAAGTTGTATGTCCTTTTTGGATTGTTTTTTCTAAAGACAGCTATTTTCTTTGGAATTTTAAAAAACAGCCTGTCGTACGATTCGTCTCTTGTCATTTCCTTTTGGCAAAGAAGTGGTTTGTTGTAGTAATTTTTTAACATTTGATAAAATACATTTTATGTACATTTCTTATTGTGGTAAGCACAATGAAAATTGAAATAACCTAAACAATAAAAATATAATATGTAGAAGTCTTAGTGTGGTTACTGAGTGAGCTTTTAAGAAACGCATTCTAAGATATATAACGAGTAAAATTGTGGAGGAGCAAGAGAGTATCAAAGTAGTATCAAGCTACCAAGCTTACCGCCAATGTTGTGTACAATATTTGGATTCTTATTATAAAAGCTAGCTTTATTGATAGTATATAGTAAGTAATGATGGTAAAACTTGAGTTTCTGTTTAAGGTTTATAAGTAAGAAGTAGTAACTCTTGAATAGCTGCAGTGTCATTTATAATATATGGAAGGTCAATACTTACCTATAAAAACAAAAATTAAAAATTATCCCAATTTATCTTGTAATGATGGTAGATGATTTAGTAATATGGATCATATTGAAACTAGAGTAGCAAAAACTTACAAGAAGGCCGGTTTTTAAGTAGTAAACTTTTATACAAAATTAGTAAATAATTATCGATTATTTGCATAATAAACTAATGAATATATTAGAAACAAGCAATACTTTTAATGTTAATATATATAAAGAAATAAATGAATTGAAATAAACTGGACATTTAAACGAAATTATTTTTATATCCCAAAAATATTCCTTTTAGTAAATAATTATCGACCATTTGCATAATAAACACATGTATATATTAAAATATATATATATATATATATATATATATATATATATATATATATATATATATATATATATATATATATATATAATCGGTAATTTTAATTTCACCACGTAGTAGCAAAATAACCGATAATTTACGTTGAAGCTTAAATAGCTGGCTTGAAATCTCTCTCTTAAAAGACATATAGTAATATTTTTGGGGTATAAAAATAATTTCGTTTAGAAAATCCAGGTTATTTGAATTCAGTTATTTCTTTATATATATGTATAAATATATATATATATATATATATATATATATATATATATATATATATATATATATATATATATATAAAGAAATAACTGAAATCAAATAACCTGGATTTTCTAAACGAAATTATTTTTATACCCCAAAAATATTACTATATGTCTTTTAAGAGAGAGATTTCAAGCCAGCTAGTTAAGCTTCAACGTAAATTATCGGTTATTTTGCTACTACGTGATGAAATTAAAATAAACGATTACGTTACCAATTAGAAATTGGGAGTCTTATTTGCATTGGAATTACATACCATACCGTCTAATAACCGGAATCAGTTAAGTTTTTGCAACGTTGCTATTGGAATGTTTTGTTTATATTTGTAATCAAAATAATTAAATTATAAAAAGCAAATGTTAAAACCGTTAGTAATCCCTAAAATCCGTATGAACCAAATATCATGCTTAAAATTAAAATAAGGTTTTAATAATGTATCATTTCCGCCTAAATTGAGAAAAAAGTATTTCGAAGCCTAATATTTTTAACAAATTTTGGTATAATTTGTTAGGACTTTGCCTTATAATTGCCTAACATAAAACTTCCTGAACTTTCACACTTTAGCCAACTAAGAATACATTTATAAATAAAAGCAAATTACTAACCCTTGCCTTTCCTAGACTCCCCGTTTTAGAGGCGGCGCGAGATTTTGCGGGGCCGGCCGACTTCGGGATAATTAAGGAGGAAAAGCGATCAGTTATCAACTGACGAATGAGAAAAAGTCCGTCAAGTGGTTTGTTCTGGATAACAACAAACAACTACCAAAGAATGTCTAAAAAAGGAAAAAAAGGTCATGCCTTTTGAATTAGAATAATGTCTAGTATTATTTTTGATTCAGTAAAGTCAATTGAATCATCTGAAAGGTTCAAAAGCTCTCTTGAGTACGAATCGTATACAGTTTTTTTGTACTTCAACAGTTCATCATAACTAAACCGCTAATAACGTTAGAGTAACATAAGAGGTTTAAAATGTTTATGAAATGAAGGTTAAACGTTAATAATAATTTTGGCCGTCTCGACGATTTCTCGCATATCATTGAAGCTTTGATGACTTTACAAATATTTGATAAACGCTCTTCTAAATTAAGATAAAATTGATGGGTTAACAAAGTTACAGTAGTATAATGATCAACTAGGTTATTATTTTGTGAGGTACCTATTTGTGGATATTATAATAGCTTTTGTTGGCGAGACTCTTATTGAGAATAAATCTTTTTAACAATTTTTTTCTAGACGTTTGACCATTCAAATTTATAGGGTTTGTAACAAAATTTACTCTAAAATACCCATGACTTCAAAATTTTCGCTAATTTTACACAAGAAAAATATTTATAGATGCAAAGAAATTAATCTATTAATTTGTTAGACTCTCTGCTGTTCTCATTACTCCCTACAACATTTTCAGGTTGAAGACAGGTGCTTGTAGACGTAGGAGATGTACTAGTACTTCTAACGTTTACAATAGGTTCGGGTGGTATTAGGCCCTCTTTCATACGTTTTTTCTGTTTCATTCTTCGATTTTGGAACCAAATTTTTACTTGAGTTTCATTAAGTTGGAGAGCCGAAGCTATCTCTATTCTTCTTGCCCTAAAATATTAAAAAAATACTATTCAAAATCGTCAGAAAGTATAAGGTCGTAAAGTGCTGCTGTTAATCGACTAATGTAATTATTTTTTTATTATCGTTGGTCTTCGGAATAAATAAACCTTGATACAAAAATAATAAATGGAAATCATGCCTCACGTTGGGCGCCAATTCTATATAACGTGAACTCTGTTTTTCTAAGCCACGCCAAGTTAAGATTTAATACGTATGTGCTGCTACAAAGTGTTAGTCGAAGCACTTACGACCCGTAGGCTAGCTTATACGATGATATTGCTTTGAGAGAGTCCAATTTCTTAATCCTTTTTCAAAAGTGCAAGAAGGAGGAATGTCATTTATATAAAAATGGCACCAACACACGTTAAAAATAAAAATTACATTTCCTCCTCCTTATACACCTTACTCGTGTGTAAGTAAATGTTGCTGAAAAAGGGGTAAAACAAATTTTTAAAAGAATATACCTTTTTTATTAAAAATACTTTGAAAAGCTACAGAATAAACCCTTTTGGGTTATGAAATCAAAACTTTAGTAAATAATAAAAAAAGTACTCCGAAAAGTTAAAATAAGAAACTTTAACCGTATTCACTAAAAATGTTTAAGAGTTAAACCAGGTCTAGTTGCCATGGTACTTAAAATCCTTAGTTCACCAGTTATGTTTAGCTTATGTCAATGTCCTTTTGTAATTCTGACATTTAGAAAAATTATTTGTTCAATTGTTAGAAATGTCATCTTAAAGACCTGCGACTGCTATACCTGCAGTCTGGAGTCGATGTTTTGCTTAAGTCGTGGTGTCCTTGGACCTGGTTGCTCTTAGTACTGGAGGCAAATGTAGTTTTCGTAAAATGTAGTTTTGTAAAAACGTTCGCCAATTATGAACCAAGGAATTTCATTTACTGCTTCTACTTGAAAGGTTTGAACTTCAGAGGAATTCCTCAAGGAAACAGTATTTCGGACATTGCAAATTAAATAGCCCAATAAAAGCTTTTATAAATTATAATTAATACAAAACTTTTGTGCTTTAATAAACAAATGTTTGCTTTTTAAGTTTGTACCTTTTAAGAAAGTGTCTTTTCAAAGAGGTTCCCTTTCTAACAAATGGACAAAGTGACTTTTCAGACAAAAAAAGCAGCCGAGTTGTAAAGAAAGAAAAAATCCATTGTAGCCAGAGATTGCTTGTAAAAAATGTATTAAAAAGGTAGAAATTTGAATAAAGACAAAACAACAATAAGTATTTTAAACTGGTCCTTATATTCGTCGTCGTTCCCCTCATCTATAAAACAAAAACAATCAATATTCAGTGATTCACCCCTGATTTCCAAAAAGGCAACTTGCACTACTAAATGTCGGCAACTTCTATTACATCGTAATCGTAAAGATAAATAAATGTTTTAACCATACTTAACCTCAAATATTCTAATGAAAACAAACGATTTTACATTTTTAATTTTAAATCAAAATAGGAGAAAAGATAGTATTTAAATAAAACAATCTCTTGGTTACTGAATGTTTGACATTATTCTACAGGGAATTAAGGGTATCATAAAAGGCAAATCATTTTGTGACAAACTAAAAGTAAATCCAAAAGCTAATAAAGAATAAAGCAAATTTTAGTTACATTTATGGTATATTTAATTTATTCTAACTGTATGAGATACAGGCTAAAATGGAAATGTATGGAAATTCCATATTTCGTAAAGGTAATCATTCAGCTTGACTTCAATTATATTCTTATATGCTTATAGTTAGCAATTCCATAGACTTAATAGACAGTACATTATAATTGAAAATATATATGACCCTTTTTTTCGGTGTAAAGAAATTCTTGAGCAACCAGATTCTTGGGAACTGTAAAATTAAATAATAGTATATTAAAATACCAGGGTGTCAGTGGTCTAACAGATTATTTAATATAAATTAAAATGAAAAATAGAAATTGTAAACTATATTTAGTAAAATAAATTTAGATAGGTGACAAAAAAGTATATCCTGACATCTTGGCGAGTAAAAATATATGAAGTATTAATTCAAAATTACATAAATTTGTGGAAGTGTAACTAAAATTCAGTATTGTAAAAGTGTAACCTTACAATTGCAAATACCCCGAGAAATTGTTAAATTTTTTGTTTTCTTTTAATTTTTTTTCAACTGGACATAATGCAAGTTTTTTCAGCAAAATCTATGAAGAAAAGGGTGCTGGATAAGCCCATAAAATTTCGGCGGCAAATATACAGGGTTAGTCACGTCCTAATAGATCAACAAAAATAGTTGGACAAATAAATTTGTACATTTTCATATTTTTGCATTACTTTTAAATATACAGGTTGTCTTTAAAATAGGAGCATAGGTCAACTTTTATTATTTTGGATGAATCAATCCATTTATTTTTTGGATATTTAGATTCATCTAGAAAATGTTTTCTAGATATTGGGTATAGTGAATAAAAAAGTATTCCTTTTTACTTCTTGTTTTTTAAGTATATTCTTTGTATTAATTATAAAAGAATTTACATATAGCATAAAGCATTCTCATGCAAATTTCAGTAATTGCTTAAATTGTAAGCAGTAACTATATTTTTCCAGCAATTACGTCTTTTCAGTTGATAAAAAATCATCTTAAGTCATAAATTATTAACTTAATAATTGTTAAGGTACATAAGAAGCATACTTTGAACACGATGGATGTGCGTTTTGGTTTAATTTATCATGGCAGAGTCTATAAATATTGTTAATATGAAATATTACAGGAACAGGAGAAGAAGATCTAGATCTAGATGTCATGGATGGAGCAAGAGAAACATGATCAAATCGATTTCAAATACCTACAATTAATGGTGCTTTGGACTGCACTCATGTTCAAATTGAAAAACCAAGTTATTTTCGCGATGACTATATTAACAGGAAAGATCAGCCAGTATAAATGTGCAAGTAACATGTGACGCCAATGAAATGAATTAACTTCTTTCGAAAACCTCCAAAATAGACACGAGGAATAATTCAATATTATCCTTTCCAGGAAAAGGGTTATGCTTGAAAGATTGTCGGGGAAAGTGAAGCAAAAGTTTCCCATTTTGGGACAAAAAGTGAAAGTAGCTTTCGAAAAAGGATGACTTTGGGTTTCTAGAAGAGCAGTTTTATAATCATTGTGAAGAGAACTGTAACAGTGAAATACAGAACATTCATGAAAAGTGCATGATAAAACGTAAAATAATAATAAAGGCAATATTTACTGATAACATTTAAATACACTTAAGTTAAAGCTATGACTAACTTAAAATTTTTTGGTAAAACTTTTGTAGTTTCTTTCTATTTTCATACATTTCTGATCACACGGTAATTGAACACAATTTTCTTTTCTAATAATAAACAAAACATATTTCCGTAGTAAAAGTATTTTTATGAAACGATTATAATTCCAAAAAATGCTTTTATTTACTACATACTTAATAAGTAATGAAACCAGAATTTCAAATTCATATTTTAAGGATTACTCCAAGTTTATAAATTCTCGTAGTTCTGACAACATTGCCTTCGGTAGATAGTAAATGTGTCCCAGAAGTAGTTGTTGTTTTCTTTTCGCTTACAATCTAGACACTTTTAATTGTTCAAGGAGAACTAGACTCGATTTCAGAGATGAATTTTCGTTTCGTCGATTAAATTTACCTCGCTTGTAAATGAGATGTCTTGCCCAGTGTGTTGTGGGATATCCCTTTTTTCGTTTATCTCCATCCAACTGTATAAGCTCCTGGAATTTTCACGAAAATTGGACCTTTCTCAACGTTCAAAACTTCTAAAAACACTCTCTCGCACTTCGCAGCTTATTCTTTTGTTACTAGTGGCACTTTTGTCAGTTTTTTCTTTACATGTGTTTACATATTATTGAGAAATGTTTTAACTTGTCAACAGTAATACTTGTCTAGAATCTCTTATAAAGTCATCAATAATATATTTTTTCCATGCTTTGTCTATCGCCTGAACAGTTGTAGGAATCGTTGATTTATTTAAAACAACCTTGTGACTTTTCAGCAACTTGGCAAATATAAGCATTTGGCAGCCAGTCTCCGGAGAAATTTTTTCACTTGATAACATGATTACAGAGGGAGGTATAGATCTGCTGAGAGAAGTCTGAATAAGAATCGCATTAGAAAAACCGACAGAAAAAAATATGTTTAAACCTACGTACACACATAAGTATATCACAACAACAATCTAATATAATATTAAGTAATCACTTACAGTATAAGTAAATAATTACAAGCCATCACTAAAAATGTTCTAAAGTTTTTCCGGTATTTGCTTTTAATCAAATCGTCCTTTTAATTAAACAAAATTATTATGCTTTATGCCTTGTATTTAAAAGTTTTAACTTATCTTTATAAGTAACCACTGATAAGGTACTACTTTGTTTTATTTAATAGACCCATTGACGTTTGAAAATAATAATTGATAACTTCTGATTTTGAGAGGCTGTAAAATCTTAACATTTCGACCTAAAGCAAAACGAATTGCACATTATTGCATTATTAGATTATGTCTTTATAATATTTTAATTATGGTATCAATGATTGTGGCTAAAGCAGAAGTAAAAGCTTTTTGGTTATCAAAACAAACGGCAAAAAAAGCTACATGTTGTGTCGGCCTTAGTTGAACCATGTAGATCTTACATGGTTATTATCTTGGTTATCATGTCATGGTTAGCTTATGTCATTCAAAACTTAACTAAGATATAGAACATGCTACATAAAACATATTTACAATCTCGAAGAGAATTACATTTTGACAAATAAATGAGACATTTCACTTAAATGGAAAAGTTGGCCCATGTTCTGTTATTTGAAGTAGTCTTTATGTTAAAAATGTCTTGGTATTTTGATAAATTCATATCAAATAGAAGGACTGAACCAATTTTTATTATCTGCTTAAATTATTCAAGGTAATCGCACCTCATACTCCAGAGGCGGTGCACGAACCGCATGAATCTTCCATTCAGTTTCCACCCATATAATACTTTCGTGTGGTATATACTTTAGCTGACGCTGTGATAAACTAGGTATGGGTGGTCCGCTCCAGGCCCAGTAAGTCAAAGGGCATGTGTTTAATATGTATACAGTTAGGGGTACCATACCATTCCCGACGGTCTCTAGCTTCTTAATGGTATTTCCCTTCTATATATAACTTGGGTGGTATATGCAGATTAGATAAAGCTACAAAAATACGTAGCATATAAACAATACCATTTACCGGAATACCCTGGATTTTATTGCATTCCTGAATTTTTCATAAACGTTTAGGTAAAATTTATTAAGAGATACCTAAACCTTCCTTGCAGGGTTTTTCAAATACATATTTTAATTTTTTTCATAGTGATGAATGACATCGAAAAAAATTTTATTATCGTAATCAAATGAACAATAAACTGCAAGGACTAGATGTAACCTGTATTAAGGTCCCCTGTGATATACTTTTCGAAAATTGATTTTTAGTTGAGATTCCAGGAGAAAATATTTTTCCCCCTCCCTGTATTGTAAGCAACCTATTTTGATACTGCTTTGACAAACGTAAGTGAAAGTTACTCAACAAGGTATTGGTTGCTCTTAACGATAGGATGTAAGTCAACTTATATCCCTAGGGAAATAATAATCTAAAATTACTATAAGTAGATTTAATTTTTAATTTCATCAACATATTACAAAAATCCGGTGATATTAATTGAAATGAATATGAATGGTACAATTATTACAATTATTCACATTATTAACAAAATTTGGAAAGACGTTTTCTCGTTTCTTCTCGATGGGTATTACATTTTTTGACTCCACAAATCCTTCACTTCTAACCAATGTTTCTGCCACTGTTGAAGCACTACAAGAGACTTCTGGCTGGGTCTTATTGTATAAAATTTTATTCCCTACTTCCTTGTTATTATTGAGGCTCTCAGCTACGCTCCATCCACCATGTCGCTTGATAGCTAATACATCAACTCCAGTATTTGCTAATAAAGTTGCCGACGTTCTTCTAAAAGAGTGTCCAGTATACATTTGAAGTTCTCAAACTTTAGAAATTTCGCAATTTTACTTGGAATTGACGAAAACGTATTTTTCCCGACAGGCTGGTTTAAGCACTTTCCATTTTGATATCGCATAAAGCAGCGCGGATTAACAGTCGTCATGTGGGATCTTGTGTCAATGTACTTTTGAATTATTTTGAAATGATAAACCTGACACTTTTTGTCTGAAGTTATGAATGATCAAAATTATGACTTCTTGACTTATTTTAACATTGTCCATTTTCATTTCATTAGTAATCATTAGTTCATTAGAACGACACTCTGCAGCAACTCCCATTACCATTACGACCTTCATCAATAAGTATATATCATCGGGGGCTTCAAGCCTGAACTTATTTACATCTTCCCGGTTAACACATTCG
Organism: Kuschelorhynchus macadamiae; assembly: GCA_030620095.1. Lineage (NCBI taxonomy): Eukaryota > Metazoa > Arthropoda > Insecta > Coleoptera > Curculionidae > Kuschelorhynchus > Kuschelorhynchus macadamiae. The sequence goes on along the minus strand of JAUTXW010000258.1, from coordinate 1,513,570 downwards.
ATTTTTTGGGTGTATAACCATCATTTTGTCTTTTTAAAAATACTCGAAGTTTTGGATACTTAGAAATATCTATATTTTCCTCTATAAAAAGGGTGGACTTCAACATCGAATACTCACACCATAGGCTTGATGGGGACTTCAATTTAGCACTTTTTTCTTGGAAATACGCCAAAAACAAGGTTTCTGAGACAGGATTTATATGCTGCTTCATACCTTTTTTTCGTCTTTTCCCGTAGTAGAGATAAACAAGCAATATTCGCTGATTTTTCTATGTCTGAAACATCCATTTTCTCCAAACAAAATCAAACAATTTGACTTCTTCAAACTTTTCGCTATGAATTGTCAACTTGACGTTGATAAAATAAAAACTGCTTATGTTGCTCTGGCAATGGATCACGGCTGCCTTCATAATTTAATGAGAATGCTAATGAAAATCCAAAAATATATCCAGCATTTTCTTGTAAAGATACGTTACAGGGAGGGGGAAAATGTTATATACTATATGGGATGTAAGTACATTAACCAGTCTCGAACGTTTTTGCCAGTTCTCGCTATCGCTCGGGCGCAAACTCGTCCTCGACTGGTAAATGTTACTTACATCCCTTATAGTATAAATAACTATTAATTCCCTATCAAACTACAGTATGATATCCTACATTCAAATGTTATAGCTTTAATTTACGTTTTTTTTTAAATATGGAACTTTATATTAAACATATGTTTTGTGTCTCCGCAGTTTTTGCTATTTTTTCATGTATTTTACTACAACAAATTCCCAATTTTTCTAGTGTCGTGAAAAGTGTATCTAATCTCACCAGATTAGATAAGTACTTTATCAATATTGTATCCTGCTTGCTTTTGAGACTTTGTTTCTGCTGTGGCAACTTAAAATTTTTAAACATTTATTTCTCTGAAAAAAAAAATATAAAAGTGCAAAAAATGTCATTTTTTATGTGTCTGCTCGACGATTTCATATTACTAAGGTTAACATGGTGATCCAAAGTGTACATTTTAGTACAATTGATTTTTTAGCAATTTTTGTTATAAAATTTAATTCTGAGTGTGTAGTTTTACCATTGCAAACCACGTCATTCCTAAAGAACACAAGCTGTTCCAAACAATGCTCTCTGAAAGCCAGATCCAAGGATGACTAACTATTTGGAACCCCAGACGATGGTTGTGAGCGCTGATTTTGTAAAAAGTGTGCTTAACTGACAACCACGAAATCTACTAAATCACTTTGCCTCAAATAAATATCTTATTTTACTGCCGGCACTGTGAGCCGCTAGTAAACGACATGCTCAAAATCAAAAACAAACAAAATGTACTGGATAATCTTAAGACGAAGGTTTTAAAGAAAGACATCATCGAAGAACTGGAACGTAATTACTCTGATAAGTTCCAGTTCCTTCCTAACAACATAACAAAAGATGACCACATAAAGATACTGAACCGGGAACTCAGGGCCTTGAACATGTTGATGAAAATGATAGTTGTTTATTGTAAAATGTCATATTGCCGATTTGAACAAAAAAAAAACATTTTACAATAAACATATACAAATAAAGCTATTCTTACTCATATTAAGAAAATCCATTCTAAAAACGAAGTGCTGGAGAGTGAGCTAATTGTGACCTTAAAGAACAACTTACTAACTTGCATTGGAGTGTTAAGAAAGGAAAATGAACTTTAACATAAACGAGCTGAATGGATCCAAATTTGAAGTCTTGAAAGTAAAACAAAACTTACAAGTTACACACCTGCATCAGAGCTCAAGTCAAAAGGGTCATGTTAATTCAAAAATGAATCCCTAAATATTGTAAATATTGCTGTATGGGCAAATAAAGAAAAACATAAAGTGCCTCTGGTAACAGATAACTTTAGTACGCATCTACCGACATATCTTCAGTTTATCCTTGGTGATAATTACAATCTTCAAGTTATGTGCAAACCTAATGCCCCCATTTAATGATCTTGTTTTAAGTGTGTCTAGCATTGCCAGAGATTTTATCTATTCTGAGTGGGTAGTTCTCTTAAGTGGCATGAACTGGGATTATATTAGGAATAGTGTTTATTTAAGCAAAACTGGTCCTTTTAAGGTTTCAAACTCAATTAAAAACGAAATTTTATTATTTGATTGTATTTGTTCATCACTCGACACATTTGTCCTTGCTGGTTCCGACAATCTTGGGGATTTGGACGCTGAAGTGAATGGACCCTCGGTTTTATCCTGCACGGATGATACAAGTGGATCAATAGTGTCTCAAAAAACGTTCTTGCTGTATACGTAAATATTAGATCCCTCAGTCCATCATTGGCCGATATAAAGGAGTTGCGTATCTTTAAAAATTTGGATATTTTAGTAATTACAGAAACATGACTATATTCTCACTATTCAGATTCTTCATTAAAAGTTCCTGGTTATCAGATTTTTTGTAGTGACAAAATAACACGGAAGGGGGAGCAAAGTGCTTGATATTGTCGCCCATCGGTCAGGTTTAGGCATTTTTATTGTATTGAAAACGAATTGTTGCCTTTTTTTCATTATACCCTTCTTATGGGTGACTTGAATGTTGATGTTTTATCTGGGATGGTAGTGAGCAATTAGTTAAGATCTCTTACATATGTTTAACTTAAAGCAAACTATTACCAATCCAAAAGAACAATGAGGAGCACTAATCGATGTTCTTTACGTAGACTTAAACTTAGGGAAGGAAAGATCTGCTCAACCTCACAGATTATAGATTACTTTACTCTATTATAGAAATCGATGCACTCAAAAGGAGCTCAAAAATGATAATCTATAGAGATTTTCGTTCTTTTAATCAAGAAAATTGTGTTTTTTTATGATGTTTTTTTTCTTGGTAATTTGTTCTTAGATTAGGAAAATTTTGATAATAATTGCTAAGATTTTTAATCTTGTCTTTCAAATATATTTCCCGAAAAACCTCCCAATACTCACACTTTTCTTAATTACATATTATCCAAGCATAAGCTTGAAATAGAATTTCTTGACATTTTTTTAGAAATATTACTTCAATAAGTAAAACAAAATAGTTCATTTGTCAGACGCAGTAGTATCCTGTTTAGTACTAAGAAGAATATATATATTTGAAACACTAATCCAGATTTTTCAGCAAGTTCGTGAGAGAGTTGTACTCTGAAATGATTGTCTGCTTACCGAGACCGTTCAGCACTATTTCTTGTATTATTTTATTGCGTATTTTGTTTATATAACCAATAAAATTTCTGGACGATGGAGCGAATGCGCCGCATATTCCTATAATTCCACTGGAAACTCATCACGCCGGTTACTGTATAATTTCCGAAATGGTACAGTATAGTATCTGGACATTTTAAAAATTCAATTTTATGTTAATTGCCATATTTACCTTAATTTATTTAAGACAGAAAAAAATATTTTTTTTCGTCGGATGCGGTCTCAATATTAATATTACTTTCAACTCCAGCTCTAAAATTGCTTCTGACTTTCTTCTTTCTATCCATATTTTAAAAATAAAAAGCAATTGTCAAGCTTAAAAACTCAAAAGCCTCGAAATAAACGAAACTACGGACTATTTTGGGTCTGTGTTCTGTCAAACCCATTAAATAGGATTTTTTGCCTTTAAAATAATAAAAATATTGGGAAGATTTATTAATTGTTTTTCGGAAAAGGATTTTTAAACGTTCAGCCTACTCTATATACTAATATTTTGGATTTTGTCACTTTTTTTGATTCACTGCTCTTGGATAAAGCATTTTTTCTCCAAATGGCATTAAAAGCGGCTTTTCAATGTCGATTGACTGGCTCAAAAGCTGTACTTTTACTGCCTAGGGCCTAGGCAGTAAGTCAAGGAGACGGCACCACTTTCGCCCAAAAGACGTCTTTAGACGTGTCATATGGATGTCCAAAAGACGTAAGTAAGTCATAACCAAATGACGCCAATTTTTATACGTCTAATAATCGTCAATATTACACGTCCACTAAAGGTTAGTTTAATGTATTCAGCACGTGTATTGTATGCCATTACAAATGACCTTCGCATTTTTTAAATGCAGCTCTTGCACTTTAAGCGTATTTTACTGACCTATTGGAGGGACTAATTTGGCATTTCAATTCTAAAAATTTTTGAAATGGGATTATAAAACCTTTTTTTGGAATTTAAATTCTCCATTAGTTCTTTCGAAATGCGACTAAAAATTATCTAAAAGTGCATAAACTTTAGTTAAACAAAATGGCGAGGGTCATTTTTTGGCTTTAGTGTTCTTAAAATAGTGTACACATATTAAAACTAAACCGAGAGTAAAGAAATTAAAAAATTATATTTAAAGCCTCACATTATTTAGTAGAGTATTTTTTTTTATTTTAGTATAATCTTTCGTAGATTTGTACAAATATATAACACAAGGAACGTACGTACAGGTAAAGGTTTTAGAACCCAAAAATGTATTCATATTTTATATTTAAAACAATATTAATGCTTTGCAGTTTTTCTTTAATATTATACCTATGCTTATCAAGTATTTCTAATTAATAAAAAACCTATAAAAAGTAGGACGGCAACCCAAAGCAGCTAAATATTTATTTGAGTAGTTTATTTCATTAATAAAGTTATATAACATATATCAAAAATAATATTTTGTTATAACAATGTAGAAATCCTGTCAAGATTGTCAAATTTTAATTTGTTATGAGTTTTAGACTTTTTGCAATAATTGAAAAAATATAAAAAAACCGAAATATGTACAACATTTTTCTCAAATATAAATCTGCATACCTACTTTTTATTAATCAACTTTAAAAAATGTTGTTATTTCAAAAAGAATTTTCACAATAAACTAATTAAAATACTGAAATTAAATGGACAATATCACAACTCGCAGGGTGATTGCCAGAATTTGCAAAACTAATAACAGTTCATTTAGAAACAAATGAATAATAAGCAAAAAGAAATATGGCAGGAGGTAACCACTCTACCAGATTTTACTTCTGTTGTTTAGAGACGGCCACTAAGTATTTTGTGATTTTGACTTATGGCCGACCAAGATATACATGATCTGGGATAGCCAAAAATGCATTTGGTTAGCCCAGGGTTATGTATCGATGGAAAAATGTGTATTGATCCATACAATCAAATTAACTCCCTCGGCCTTAACAGGTCAAATTTTCATTAGAGTAATTATTGACCTAATAATTTTTGTTTAGTAAATGTCTGTGTCGTGTCTATGTAAGATAGACAAATACTTGCAGTCCATGAATTCAGAATTTAAGTCCAGCAATATAGATCTGCAAAGGGTTAGTACTAAGTTTCTCAATAAAGTCATCCTTAAAGCCATAATAAAAATATGATGGAGGTTTTGTCGTATAACCTTGAGATTGCCATTAAATTCAGCAATGGGTATTGCTAGGTTATGGGACATGGGACTGTAATAATCTACCCTAATACAGGGGCGAACTTGTACGCGTCTATGTGTCTCAATCTAAATCCGATACGGGGGCGGGAATTATTTTTTACAAGAATGTTATTCTTGGATTAAGCAAATAAATTTCAAAATTGACTTAGTCTATAATTGTCGCCTTGTACGCCCAAACCGCACGACGATAGAATTAGTATTATAAGTTTAAGATCACCGATTCTTAACTACGGTATTTTAAAAATAAAGTGAATTTGAGCAATCTCCGATATTATATTGTAACGGGGTAATTACAGAAATTGGTAAAAAATGATTTTTTGCAACTGTTGGGTTTTTTAACTTGCGAAGCAGTTTAAATCCTGTCTCGTTCAAAAGAGCTCTCAGAGAGCTACAGTTTTAAACAAATGACCTGCCTGCTTTTTTAACGTACATGCCATTCGTATGTGGAATGTACCAAACACTGACAACAGGTAATTTTAATACTATACAACCATATTTACCTTGTAAGATATTTATTAAAATGAAATTCTTTTTCCAGTTCAGTAAGTTGCTTGTTGGTAAAATTAGTTCTGCCTGTATTAAGACAGTTTATGCTGAGTAGACTAGAAGCATTGGACCCCAAACATGAGTTCCTGGTTGCTGGATTTTGGGCTTCCAAACTTGGGCCATTTTGACTTGCGTTGGAATAATCTGTCATGGTAACTGGAGGTACTTTTGCAGCTGAAACAAAAGTCTCTGAATGTATTTTATTTTATATTTTAAACAATTATTATAAAATTAAAAGATAATGACTTGTAAACTAAAATTAGAAATCATTTTACAATATATTTCAAATTAATAGATATTATTTACATACAAGTTTAAAAAAAATGTATAATTAAATAATTTCACGTATAACTATTATCGATAACATCCAGTTCGCATAGTGTTGCCTCATTAGTTAACTAAAACCTGATAACTGAAAAAATGTCCTCACCTTAAAGATGAAGAACGACAAGCAACTATCATGTGTTGACTAAAATAAAAAGGTTCACAATGAAGAGAGTGATTCCGGAACGCCTAATGACTAAAAAAAAGTCCTCGCTTTGAACTTTTGAAAAAATATGAATAAGTGACATCAAAGCACTGTAAGCCTTTTGTAACTGGATAATTAGATATAACCTGCAATTCCGAGATAATTCCAGTGTCCCTGTTTAATTATTTTTTGCTCTGAAGGCCGGACGTCTTTCCGGATAATCCTGGCCAAACCGGAACGAGTGGTAACCCAAAGTTCATAATTAGTTAAATAATAAATTAAAATAGAAATGCTAGTAAAAAAAAATCGGTAAAATCCCCTTTACCCAGAATTTCCTTCGGGCAGAATTCTTCTACATACAGGTAATCCAGTCTGTAAATACATACAATTGTTTTGTAATATATAGCATGTTTTATCTTTGTATAGTGGAATCCTGTACAAGGGAAGTTGGGAAAGGTGATTTAAAGCGAATACAAATACATATATTAAAAAACAGACTATAAAAAGTAAATTATACATCATTTATTATTATCCTCCATAAAATGGAGGTTTAACTCCAAGAAACAGAATTTTACTGAATATTTAAATGATTTATTAGGCTGCGTATTTTGCCATATATGATTCGCACCAGAATTTTACCAGTTTTTCCTTGTTTCACACTTGATTCTTGTGGAAAATTTAAGATCAATTTGCTAAGCAGTTTTTGCACAAAGATTGATAAAAATCTCGGAGGCTGATTTTTCCACGATTATAATACTTCTCTCTTAACAGGAAATTCAAAAACGAAATTTAAGAGGAAGGCCACAACACACCTTTTGTGCAACTTTTTACCAATGATAAAAAACTTGTAGTTCTATGCAAAATTTCATCGAAAATGATTCACAATAATCTTTAAGTCAATAGGCATCATCATTTATAAATATTCATTGTTATACTCAGTCTTTTATACTTTCTATAGCAAAGCGATTTTTTTTACAAATTTAAATAAGATAAAGACTTATTTTTCAGATTTATAAAAACTTTGATCCTAGTTACTTAAAAAGAAATATAAAATTTCGACAATAACACAAAAATATGATAAAAATTTTGTTACTTATAAACTTCACGCTTCATATATTTTACCTTTTTTTCTGCATACTTTTAAAACAAGAAATACTTATTTTTTAGATTTACAAAAATTATGATCCTATTTAAAATAAAATACAACATTTCGAAAATAATATAAAAAATATGATAAAAAAAATCGATAAATTTCCTTTACCCGTAACTTCCTTCGTTATGAGTCATTCCTTTTATTAAAAATAGTGAAATGCAAGCTAATTTAGTTCAGCACATAGTCATTTAGTAACACATACATACCTACTGTCTTTTCAAAATTTATTATAGGGCTATATTTTGTTCCATCATATTGGATTCTTACTAATATTTTACCAGTTTCTATCTAAGCCATACTTGATTTTTGGGCATAATGTAAAATACATTCAGTAAGTAGTTTTTACATTGACAAACCGCCATTTTGTTACGTCATATTGAATTCGTACCAGATTATCTCTATATCACATTTAACTTTTCTGCAAAATCTAAAGTCAATTGAATAAGATTTTTTTTACGTTAATTTATAAAAAATATTTGGTCGCCATCTTAAATTCGTACGTTCGTAAGTTCGATAAAACATATTTTTTGGCATCGAGAGAATCTAAAAAATGAAGAAATGTAAGACCTGAGAGCGCGATTTTTTTCATGGTTACAAACACTTTATTTAGCCGCCATTTAGTTATTCTATCTTGAATTCTATCAAAATTTTACTAGTTCATTGCTATACCACAATTATTTATGGCACACAATTTGAAATCAATCCACTAAGTAGTTTTTTCAGGCTGAATTTTCAAATAATCTATCTAAAATTATACCAATTAATTCCAGCCATAATACTTAATTTTTGTGCAAAATTTGAGAAAACATTTCACTAGGGGCCATTTTATTTCACCACATTGGATTTTTACCATAATATTACAAAATTTCGAATAAGTAGTTTTTTTTTGCTAAGCTGTGATCAGACCGACCGACAGAGCGACAGGCAGGTAGACAAAATTGAGAAAACATGTTTACAATTACAATACTTCCCTTTTATGAGGGAAGTAATTATGCTTTTTAAAAACTTGATGCTTGATGTATTTTACCTTGGTAGAAAATATGGATTTTTTACACATGTTTAAAATAAGTTTCGCAAACTACCTCAGCTCAGCTAGTTTGTAAATCATAAGGGCTTATTATAGGTTCTTTAAAACACAGGTTTTTTCAAAAAATATTCATATAGGCAAGATAATTTAGAAACACGGTATTCTAATTTTTTTCTGCAATGCTGAATTCTGGGAAATATTCGGTTTTAATTTGTTTTTAAATCAATCTATTTTATCGAAAAAAAAATGTAATTTTTTTGGTTGGGGTTTCTTGGCACGTTACAAAACTTTCCTCCATCGACGTAATAAATCGAAAATCTGAAATAAAGAATTGAATAACGCAGGGATCTATATATTCAAAACAAAGAGAATTTTTTTCTCCAATTTGCCAGCAGCTCTTACTGAAACAATTTGGATATCTTTTTTATTAAAGCCCTCTACCAACAGACGTGTTAGCATACTTACTATGAATTTTTATTATAATATTCCCTTGAAAAAACAAAGACTAAATGAATTATTTAAGGCTCGTGGCGGAAAGCCATCACAGAGGTTTCCCATGCGAAAGATACGTGAGGTGAAAATTTTCCATACTTGTACAAAAAGACCCATTAAAATTATAATATTATATTTGAGTTCAACTGTTTTTATTGAGATCGGACGGAAAACTTAAAACACGATGTAAAACAATCCCATTTAGAGGCAATTCTAAGGAGTTTAGACAGTTCGGTTGTTTCTATTTTATTAGTTTTATCGAGATGGGTTAGTTATTACAATATTAATAGTTGATTTTGCATAATGCTGCCAAAAATATATACTAAGCTCGCAAAGAAATGATTTAGTAAATATTCACACCTTCAAGTCTTGGGATATAGGGACAAATTTTTATTTTAAAATTATCAGGCATAATTTTAAAATAATATGAAGTAACCGTTTTCTTAAGATTTGATATAAATTTTAGTTCAGTGAAGACGTTCTAGAATTTTATAAAAAAAATTAGAATATTAAGTAAGGTAAAATGTGAAATATGTATTTTTGCCTTCAATTCGATCTAACGAGAATAACATATCTTAGTTTAAGTAAAAATCGAAATGCGAGAGCTTTGTTATTACGATTGCTTTTTTGGAAGCATATGCACCATTCTTGACATTTATTTATACATGTTATAATTTTATCTCGAATAGATCGCTATTATACACGCAAACATCCTAAAATGGCTTTTGATGTGAAAAAATAAATTACATATTTATAAAATGTATTCAGTTTTTTTGCTGCTAAATGGGCTTTATTTTTAATTTTAAGTTATTATTAATCTTACTTTTTCTCAAACTTAGCTTTTATCGGTAGAAAAACACGAAAAAAACATCTAGTGAAAATAGCATTAGGTTTCAGCTTTCTCTTTTATAAAGTAACCGGGTAACATGTCACAACTTTATCTGGCACGTCGAGTAAATTTTCAGAAAAGTTTGCGACATGAAAACCTATAACGATATCTCGAGAAAAATCTATAAACTGTGTACGACTTAACGGAAATTTCTTTGAAACACGCTGCAAATCTGACAGCGATGATGGGGTAATACATATTATGTTATCGAAAGTACGAAAGTTATTTAAATTGCGATAACAGAAGGCAATGCATCATCTCCTCTAGTAATGTTGAAAAAAGAGGTACGTTTACGTTTGTTACTTGTTCTTCTATATATATTATAGTAGAAAATGGATCTTCATCAGTACAATCAATTAGTTGAGAGACCAGTACAACTAGCGGCAAAACTTAATCCGAAATCTTCTCCGGCCTTGATACTCTATTATCACGGAGCAGCATATAGCCACCTGTGGCAAAACTCATAAACCAAAAGTAGTTAAATCGAAAGTTGGAAAATATTAACGTACCAAGAACTAGTATATAGTAGAAAAAGGATTTTTTTGGGATGACCGTTAAAGCAATGAAATTTGGCTAAATACAGAAACCTGTTTCTGACTTAAGTTCTTCATCAGTACAGTCAACTAGTTAAAAGACAAGAGACCAGTTCAACTTGTACCAACAGGAGTACTACTTGTATTTGTCTTTTAACTAGTTAACTTCTGCTGATGAAAACCATTCAGAACCAAGCGTATATCCTTGCCAAATTTCATTGCTTTAGCGGTTATCCCAAAACAATAATTTTTCTACTATATACTAGTTTTTGCTTTTCCTACTTTCGATTTTATTACTCTTGGGTTGTGAGTTTTCCTACAGGTGGCTATATGCTGCTCTGTGGTAAGTATCAAGTGCGGCGAAGATCTCGATTGTTCTCTTGGTAACCACGCATATCGCTTTCACTCCTGTTGGTGTCTCTGGTGTGATTTTGTATATTATAGTTGGCTAAATTTCATTACTTTAGCTATTATCTCAAGAAAATCCTTTTTTTAGTGTATCTGATATATCTATATATATATATATATATATATATATATATATATATATATATATATATATATATATGTTGATCTTATCTAACCTTTAATTGTTAATTTGGAGAAAGTTCTTTTACCACTGGCAACAGTATACCAAAAGTGCAAATTGCAAATTTGTCAGTATTTAATAATGGTAAGTTGGTCGGTATTTTTGTTTAATGGCTACCATCAACAACAAATTGTCAAACAAATACAGACAAATTGTAACAAAATCAAGATAATTAAGTTAACGATTTTCAATTAATTAAGCGGTCACGTACACAAAAAAGTGTTCACTTATCTGATTTGTATTTTATTCTCAGCTGTCCGCAGTCTCTCCCCTCCCAGACATAGGCCTCTCCTAACCACATCATCCCAAACACGCCCGTGACTGTTTCACGTAGTCACGTGTCACTTTTCCGATAGTACCCTATTTCCTCGTTTCGTGCCCAACCTCTTAGAGATTCCGAGTATATTCCTTTCAATTAATATAATGTATAATCCATCCATTCTAATGCCACTCTCGTCCCAAATGAGCCTCGTTCAAACAACTTTCAGTGCTTGGGGTATCGTATTCTCTTATTCTAACTCCTCTCTTAATATCTATTTTTCATATTGTTGTTATGGTGGATTATTTTATGCTTTCGGAGTATTTAGTTTCATACAGAGATTCTAAGTATTGCATATAGAAGAAAAGATTATAGAAATCGTGTGTATCAGCAAACTATATTTGATATTTTGTTCTATTAGTGCTGTTCAGATAATGGTCTGTATTAAAGCCTTTGCGGAAGAAGATTGTTAAAAATCCAGTTTACTTGTTAGATGGTTGGTAAGTAACTTTCTAGATAGCTTTAAATTCAGCAGTCTTTTGTATATATTCGTTGGGTGTTTTTGTAAATTATTATTACCCAGAATTGTTTCAGTCGCTTCGCGCTCTCCTTTCTAGTAGGTACTTGTTTGCCAGTATATACAGTAAACTTTCGGTTTTCACCAAACTGTTTAAAGGTTTCTCTTGACATTCTTAGGTTAGTTCTGGTTTGGCATCTCCTCTAATCCCACATTTATTTTAAATTTTCAAATGTCAAATAAAATATGATAATATACAACGCAACCATCTGCACGCTCGGAATTGCTACGCCTATAGCATATCAACGGGTTTTCGCATAATCAATAAATCAATCTTAAAACTTAGTTATTCGAAGTCTATTCCTTTAAGAATAATGTGAGGTCCTACCTTCCTGAAACAGTAGCACGTCTGTGCCATTATTACACGAGCTACTATCAAGAAACTGCTTAATTTGACATGTTCGAAACAAACGAATAAAAACAGTGCTTGCTTTGTTTCATGAAATTTTTATACAAGTCACTTATAGATAGAATTATTCTAACCGTAGTGTTAAAACTGTTAAGATTATTTTATGAGATGTCGATAGTGTCTGTTAACTTTTTGATAATAATACAGTACTTTCAAATTAACATGTTTTGGAGCATGTCAGGCGTCACACTAAGGCAGCATCAGATATTCTTTATTGTAGATCTTATAAATTATACGCTTCATTAACAGCAAGGTCTGGAAACCATGCAGCCCATTCTAAACTCCTCGACGTCCAATTCATTTATTAAAAGTGTGGTCTCTGACAGGTAAATAAAAGTGCGGAGGCTCTTCATCCAAACTGGGCATTAGTCAATATCGTAGTCTACAATAACAGCTACAGTTGCAGGTATGACAATTTCTTCCAAAATGTCCGATGAGTTTCAGTACTAAAAATGAACTAATTGCCTTATTTGGCATAATTCTAACCCCTACGGTAAGATTCTAAGGGTGCTGTTTATGAGCTCCTTGAAACCAGTGAAGATTTTCATTTTTCCAATAATTGTCTCTTGATTGCCTTTTTGAAAAAAAAAGCTTCTTTTAGTTCTTATATAAGATGAACTTTCTAGGTGTGCGCAGGTATGACAGTTTCTTCCAAAATGTTCGGTGAGTTTCTGTATTAAAAATGGACTAATTGCCTTATTTGCCATAATTCTACCCCTAAGGTAAGATTCTGAGAGTGCTGTTTCTAAAGTCCTTGAAACCAGTGAAGATTTTGACTGCCTTTACAAAAAAAAGCTTCTTTTAGTTTCTCGTTGAACAATCTGGCAGCTAGGTTTCAACTTCGATTACGTTGTCCATAAAAAATATTTTTCTTTATTTCGAAAAGAAAAACAAATTACATAAGGCTAATATTTGTCATTTATTTATTTATTTTTTCTCCTTTATTTTATATTATATATTTTTTTAGTAAGAAGTTACTTCCAGGAATTTTTTAATATAGGAAGAAAATTAACGAGCTTCTTGGACTACTTTTTATTGCGAATTGTTTTTTCGATAAATGTCGACGTCTCGGTAGTTAGGTTTTCTGCCTTCCTCAGGGCTGAATCGAAAAATTGGCAGAGACGGGTACGATTTTTGTTAAAACTTATTAAAAAACATAGAACAAATAACTTGAAAATATAAATGCACTTTGAAAACATCAATATATCACTAAAACGAATATTTTTTTGTGTTGGCTGGCAACGTTGTCAACTTGCAGTTGTTCGCTTGGGTTGACAAGGTAGCCAGCCAACACACAAAAGTATCTAAGTGACTTTTTCATTTTTTGATATTTTGATGAATTTATGTTTTAATTTAATCTGAAACTATTATCACCTGATTTTTAATTATTTTATTTGAACTCAAGATTACATATATCGTCGAAGATAATATCACTGATTTTTTTTAGGAATTTATAAATAGGGACTTTTTAATAAAAATTATACAATATTTAAAAAGGTTTCCCAGCATTTAAAATTTGCCAGGCGCCCTGTATAAGATATTCAAAATATTTTACTCTATAGTACGATATTATTGCATTGCCACCAAAGTTACATAAACAATTTTTTACAAATCCTGTACAACTTATTTATATTTTTTTACGCCAGTCTTAGTTTTGGAGCAAAACTTTTTATGAAGAATAATTTTTTTGCTAAAATCAATAATAAATAAGTTGCCCCATATTTCAATTTCCTAATTAGTTAAAAAATGCAAAAATCTTTCCGATACGTAAAAGGGTGACAAAACAGACAGACTCAGTGTCACAAAATTCTAAACCGCATCGATATGTTTCATGTTTTTCTGAACTGGTAATTCAATTACATTATATGTTAAAAAATGCTACTTGGAAACAAACTGTTTATAATTATTTCGAAGGATTATTTCACATAGGAACTTTTTAATAAAAATTACACAATAATTAAAATTAGTTTCCCAACATTTCAAGTCTTCGACGTACCCTGTATAATGTATTCGCAATTTTTTACTCTACATTCGAAGAAAGCAAGTTGCAGTAATGGCGTCGTCGAATATCACTTAGGTAGTTTTTTTAAATAAGGTACTTTTTCCAAACTGAAGTAGTTTTTGCACAGACCCCAGCATGATAGATAGGAATGACATATGATAAATATGACACTTTTATGTGAAAACTATCTATGGAAAGTACATGAAAATTAACTCTAGATGGCTGGTTTAGATTAAACCAACTAAAATGTCACTAAGGGACTTCTTGCATAGGGCTCTTCACTTAGAACCTTTATCAAAATAATATATATTTTACTTTACATTTTCTTTGCTTTGTTAGCAAGAAAGTACCTATAGCGCAAACAAAAAAATATATTTTTTTAGACAAACAACATGCAGTTTAAGACCCTATTCATTATTCCTTCGATATTATTATGTAAAATATCTACTTATTTGTAAATTTTTGTAATACTATCAGGGATCAAAATTTTTCCAAGAAGTACCTCAAATTTTGAAAAAAACAGTGAAACTAAAATTGGCAACATATTTCAGTTTGTTACGTTTTCAAAAACAAATCAAAATTTCTTTTCGTGAAATAAACAAATTATCTCTATTTGGTTAAATCAATTTCAACCAAGCGCTGCTTGTAAAAGGACATTTTCTTGTTTGAGAAGGCTTAAGACATACCTCAGAAATACCATTACCAATGAGAGGCTTTCAAACCTAACTATTCAAATCTTACAAAAAAACTGGACGACTGGATAGAAATTTCGATATTTTTGTTTCTGGATGCCGAAGATTAGACTTAATTCTCTAAAAACTTAAAAAATATATCAACCAATAAATAAACTTGAAGACGTCGATTTTGAACGACGGAAGACTAAAATCACAAAATACAAACAGGTTAGGTCGGTTTCCCCCCAAACAGATAGTCTTGAATTAGCATTTTGTTTTATTTAAGAAATACATAGTTCCTTGTATAAAAACGCAACAAATAAAAAACCCAGTGGCCATAGGGTAGGAAAATAAATTGATGATAAAAAATAATGGGGACTAATATGCCCCTCACACGGCGGTATAGCAGTTCCGCCACTGCTGCAACGATATGTGCGCTTGAGGAAGAGAAAAGTCCTTCATTTATTGTTAAAGTTATACTGTTTCATTTTGTAACGTGTATTAGTATTTGACTCATGCTTTATAAGTAACATTTTTAATTTTTTTTTAATGTTTATTAATTCTAATAATATATTAGTAGTTTTTTTATAGAACACTATTATTTTACAGAGAAACATTGTGACAGCTAACACTGTGAACAAAAATACCTTGCATTCTATAAAGAAAAGAGTGTTAATTCAAACATAGCTAGAACCTCACTTTGTACCTTTGGTAAAAAATATCCTCGAAACAAAATTGGTTTTACCCAAGGAGAGACACAGCAAAAACTATATGATATAGTTTGTAAAAACAAATATGGTTTTCCCCTAATTGTTAACTTCTACATTAAAACATTTTTGATTAATTAATTTCTTTAATGTTTGCAAGTTTATTGCATAGTTCGACCCACCACTACTGATTGCTAAGCCTTCTTCTATTCATATAGTCGGTCACGTGACCCTGTCCACGACCATTATCTTTGCTGGGGACGCTCTATCTTGGAAACAACTTATAATTTCAGTTATAAATGAGTATACAATTTTTGTGATTTTCTTGTCTGTTCATATTCGTGATCAGAAAAGGTGTTTTTATAAGGAATAGACACTACCGAATGTCAAATTAATTAAATAACAGGATTAACAGGAGACAAGTTTATTATGTAAATTAAAAACAGATCAACGAAAAAACGTGGATGACGTTGGTATTTAGATTCATGTTTCAACTGATTAAGTTAATATGTAATGGTAATGAACAAAATACTATTATGGTATGACAAAAAAACTAGGATGGTTTAGGCTGAGAATTTAAAATTAGCAGCGTATATTTATATCAAGGCCATGCTTCTGCAACATAAATCAAATTCAGTTATTTGCGAAGTGTATGTAAAAATGGAATGATTTGCATTTTTTGTCGCAAAGATGATGATATCAGCAATGTGCTTGGCAGGCCGTCATTTTATACCCGTTTCCGTTACTACGTTATCCACTTGGCTGTTTTGCTGTGCGGTGCTGCATTATTGCAACAAGCACTTTGAACGAAATGTGCTACGTTCACAAATTGTAAAATAATTGAAAGTAATTTAATTTAAGGACGATTTCAACGAAATATACATTTTTAAAATATTTTAATTTGTAGTAAGCAGTTAGTAATCGCCAATAAAAAATAAATATTTTTTAACTTAATTCAAAAAAAAAAAATACTCAAGAAGCAAATAATTTTACCATAAAATATATCTGATACAGTTTTTAAGTATTACAAAAAACTGTGCTGAAAATAATTGTCAACGTAAAAGAAAATTAAATTACAGAATTCATTTATATGTGACGGCTACTTACACAAAAACTTTAATTACAAAAGTCCTAGGATTCTTTATGTACTCTCTTTTTTTTGATTTTTTGTAATAGAACTCCGCGTTTCTTCCTGCTGATTACAAATACAGGGTCCGGCAAAATGATCTCCCACATTTTAATCTTTAATAAAAACGCCATTGTAAATGCTATTTAATTTTTTTTTATTATTAAATGGAAATCTACACTATGTCATTTGTTTTCATTAAGTTTTGAAAATTATAGAGTCCAAGTGGCGACCATTTTTTTCGATGCACATTCGAAGCTGATTTCTAAAGGTTTCCATCACTTGAGCAGTTATTTGAGGCGATATTCCTGCAATTTCTTGGCGTATTGCTGCTTTCAGTTCGTCAATGGTTCGGGGATGGTGTTCAAAGACCTTCGCTTTCAGGTAGCCCCAAAGAAAAAAGTCGCATGGGGCAAGATCGGGAGAACGCGCAGGCCACCCAACATCTCCACGTAACGAGATTACGTGTCCTGGAAACATTTCCCTTAAAACGTCCATTGACCTTCTCGCCGTATGAGCTGTAGCTCCATCCTGTTGGAACCACACATCCGGTTGTTCAAGTTCTCTAAGTTTTGGTTCCAAAAAATTACGTAGCATGTCGATATATCGATCAGCAGTTACGGTAACCGTTACGCCACCCTCTTCAAAAAAGTAGGGAGCCCAAACGCCAAATGATCCAACAGCACACCAAACAGTAACACGTGGGCTGTGAAGTGGCTTTTCATGCAGCTGCCGCGGATTTTCTGGTGCCCAGTAGCGAAAATTCTGCTTGCTCACACAGCCAGATAAGTGGAAATGCGCTTCGTCACTCGTAATTAAGACAGCGTTTTGTGGGACGTTTTGAAGAATGTCGTTAGAACATACTCTGCGATTTTCCCAGTCTCGTTCACTAAGTTCTTGCACGATCATAATTTTGTATGGGTGAAACTTCAGTTCTGCGTGTAAAATTCTTCTCACAGAACGATCTGACAAACGCAAAGCAGAAGCATGTTTACCAGCTGAACGGGTAGGAGATCGTTCCACTGCTTCTCTCACAGCTGCAATATTTTCAGGTGTCCTAGCACTTCTGGGTCTGCCAGTTGATTTTCTTTTTAAGGCTGAACCTGTGGCTCTAAAGTTTGAAACCCACAACAGTATTGTTTTGCGATCTGGAACCGGAGCATGTCTACCAAGTGCGAAGTGAGTACGAAAATTTCTTTGCGACGTCGTCACAGATTCGTTATTTTTCATAAACGATTCGATAATGAATGCACGATGCTCGCCCGTCCAATTCATGGCGACAACTGAAATGGCAAGGCGCGAGCTACCGGCTAAATACACTAAGCTCCCCTTCTCTTCAGTGATTTTGCCGGACCCTGTAGAACCAAGATCAGGCTTGACATCTTTATCTTTAAAGGGATCAGAGAAACTGACAAAATTATGCTTTAAGAGGCAATATATTCCAATTGACTTTACATTTATGTGTTAGAAATTAGAATTTTCCCTACCTTTCTGACGTATTGTCTCTTATGATAAAGCCTTTGTCAGTTTTTCGACTGTTTGTAAATATAAAGATATCTTACCATATATGTTTGTAATCGGCAACGAAGATTGGCTTTAAAAGCTCATGGGACCTAAGAGGCAAATTTTGATGGGCCCTTGTAGGCAATATTAAAAATGTTTCAAACTCCTATTCACACAAGAATATTTATATATTTCACATATAAATATTACACTTTAAAGCAGAACTGTCCAACATTAGATAGCTGGCTGACCAATCTAAATAAAAGTATCAAAATTGTAACAAATATTTCTTTGGACGTTAGTTTTTTATAACTATTTAGTAAGTGACATTAATTAAAAAGAAAATAATACAAAACTCTTAATATAAATATAAAAAAGTTACAATCGCAAGTTGATCAAGGTAACGAGTTCGCTAGTAGGTACTTATACTTTCGACAACTCCAGTAGTACTTTGTATCACAGAGGTACTCTACATAACAACGTAGAACATCGGATAGAGCCCTTTAGTATGTTACAAAATGTAGTCGTGGATTGTACCAATACATCCAATGCTCGAAAAAAACTATTAAAAGGAAAGCAAAAAAAAAACGTCCTTAATCGAAAAAGCAACAGGAATAATAGTGTCATACTGACTTAAGAAAAACTAAAATCCCAGTGTTCGATCGATAAGTTAGCGTTCAACTTAATCAAGCAAAATAACGTTCATTTAATTCTATAAGTGTTTCCTCTAGGTGCACGAAAAGTATTGTTACCTAATACCAATTTTACATTATCGTATTCGGTATTATTTCCAGTATCGAATAATCTTGTCAATGTCTGTTGTTGATGTAGATATAGGATGTTCGTTTATAAAGAACTACGTTGGCTTGGAAATTACAGATGCTACCCGCAGGAAATGTATTTTTTTTTGATTTGTCGGTTTTCATGGCCAGACTTTCGACGTTTCATTGGAACTTAAATAATTCCACTTTCAACAGTTAGGCGATCATACAAAGAAAATTTCAGAGTCACGACGTGCGAGTCATTGATAGAGTCTATACGATTAACACGAAAGAAGGAGCAAATAGACATACTGCCATAAAGGGCAAAGGGGTATAATTAGGCATTAAGAGCATACCTGTCAGCGGTCTAGCATGAGCCTTAATATTAACCTAAATACTCTTCTCTTACGGATGCGAACAGGAACGTGAGGCAGTTTCGCAATTGTTTCGCCGCCTCACCGATATGGGAATCCATTCTGGAAGCAGTGGCGGCTTGTGGATATAAGAACGGGTGAAGCGCAGGTAGCTAAGTGGACAGCGCCGTCGACAAAAATTGCGCCGCAGCCGAACATTTTTCGGGGTGCCACGCCCAAAATGGCTGTTTTTTTAACCTTTTTATGCTGTTAATTATCTATAGCTTTGGAGCGTTTTTTAATACTTAGGGGAAATAATATGAATTTATAAGATTTTAAATATGTTTTTTTGTTCTTAAAAACCAGTTATGTACCTATATCTTAAAGTTAATTTCAATTCGATTCCATCGATGTAAAACTGCTTCCGCCTCCGATGATCCGAGCGCACTAATTTACTATATTTTTATAACAAGCGAACAAGCAAGGGCTTGCAGCCTGCAGCAGCAGTTTATGCCGATCCCCATCTCTATTTGGCTTACGGATATTCACCATTGCCTTGCATAGCAACTGCCGTAAACAAATCTAAGCGCGAAAGCCGGCGTGCGGGGGAAGTCCCAAAGTCAAAGTCAAAGTCAAAGTTAAATTATGCTTTATTGTCAGTTAAAATCAAACAATTTTGTTGACAAAGCTAGTTTCAATAAGGAAACACAATCAAAAAATTCATCTGCAAAAAATAATTCTTATAGAGAACTTAATAAAAATAAAATTAAAACACTCAAGATTATAACAGTTTAAAACACATACTTGAAGTCAAATAGTTTAAAATTCTTGAAGTAAAATAATTTAAAATTAAATTAAATGTAGAAAAACAACAGAAAACGATAGTTACAAATAAAGACAAACAAAGAGCATCACCAACAATCTAAGATTTCAACAAAGGACAAAAACAATATAAACATTTTAATAAGGAAATACAAACTAAAAAGCAAAAATAGCATCGAAAAGCACTTTTAAGCAAAGTTTTCGTAAAAAAATTCATTAACATCATAAAAGGGCCGCACAATTGAACGGGTCGCTCTTATGAAAAGGTGTTCAGTGCGCTACTTTTTTAAGTCAATATAATTTTTTGAGTATATAACACACTAGTTTTGATAGAAAATAATGGTATAATTAAGCAAATAATGTGAACTTATATAAAACATACAGCATTTTTATAATAAAATGCTTAATATTTAAAAAATATTTTTATTTTTAAGTAAATTGATTGTAAAATGTAGGTGAAGCGGCGCTTCATCCGCGTCCCCTGGCGAGTCGCCACTGAAGGAAGTTTACATATGCGTCATCACCTATTTTCCAATAATATGCTGGACGATGTCTAAAATCGGAACTATACATCCGGTATTTGAGAAACACCGAATAATCGGCATTTTGATAGGGATTTGGTACACTGCTCGCCGAGTGCCGAGTGCACATAAACACACTTGCGGTTATTCGCCGACACGTTTATTTTCTGCTTTGACTCAGCATAAAATAGCGAATACCGAATGACTTCCATTTTAACTTGTCCACACAAGTAGAAAATAGCCGATTCACAATTAATCGTTGCTCGTTATTTGCCGAATGCCGCATATGTGACGCCGGCATTATAGGTTGTGTCAAATTCCCACGAAGGATGTTCAAGGAACCTAATGCGAGGCATTCTCTGAAGGCAATTGGTGGTAAATACAATTTGGTCCTAAGTTAACCGTCATACTGCTAAATTGTTAAGAAAATATATTTTTTTAAATAGTGTTTATTGTTTTATAAAGAAAGTATTAAACAATAATGCAAGTTTGTAGAAATGCACTAGAGGCAACTTTTATTGTTCTGTCTCCGAATAATTGCTACTCGACAAATTGACGTGGAGCCTGTAATTTTCTATGATACATTCGGAGATATTTCCTTTTATACATTCTTTACATTCAGAAATACTACGAGGCTTTAGTAACCTCATGTTTCCGAAAAGAAAATTTTTGTTTTTGCTTTTAATTAATATAAAACGGCTAAAATTAGAACGCAGGCTAAACTTTTGAAGCTCTGAGAAACATGCTCTTCCAAGTAACACTATCGCATTTTCTTATTCATTTCGTTATCGTATCCTTTATTTCTGCCCACCACGTCGTGAAAATATCTTTATTAAGGTTCTGGAAGTGTACGGTCGTTAATATTTATGAGAAATGCATAACGTATTCGCAGAAACTAGCTGTCAAGCTTAGCTGACACTGATAAAGATATTAACAAACGGGAGTCCTTCGTATGTTTATGTTATAATTAATAATTAATATTAATTTGCTTAAATGTTGCCCAAAGGGGTGAATATATTTAAGATAATTATCATTGCTGATTAAACTTTGTTTTTGCCAAACATGATCCTGTTACAGTTTCTATCTTAAGCTTATAAAATCCAACAGGTTAAAATACAAATTATTTACCCACAAGTTTTACAAGAGGTATAGCTAAGACTTTAGATTTTAGACACCTTAATTCCGGTAAGATCTAGTTGGCTATTTTTAAATGGGGCGCTCTAAATATGTTTTGTAACACATACTATAAAGAGTAAGGAACTGGTTACAGTTCATTATTCGTCTTGTACTGGAACATATAACCACTGGGCTCGGCCCTTTAACGCATGTCATTAAAAACAATGACTTTATAATATTAAAAAAAAACATCGGCAGTTGGCAATTAAAAGAGTGCGATTGCACTAGTACGTCATAACCTCTAATTCTAAAAAATCGCTGTTTTTGTAACGTCGACATCATGCACCCATCGCTACGTCATCCATTCTCGTTGAGTGATTCGCGTGCATTACACCAGTCCGCCACGCGTATCAGTAGGCTCTCTCGCGTACAGATAATTTTTTGTGTTTGGTTGTTTAGATGACTTTTTATAATTTATATTTTCTGTTTTAATAATTATATTAATGAGTAGGATATTGATGTTTCTTTTTTCGGGTTTTAGTATAGGTTTAACGTAGTATCGTTCTGGTACTTCCCCCAGTAATTTCTGGCTGGGCTACTGTAACTTATTACTATCAAATGTAGTACCTTGATAATTATACTATTATACAAATTATTTTCAAGAATATTAAAATACGTTGAATTATGTACAAGTTTCTAACAACCGTCATTATATATGAAATATAGAATATTAAAAATCCTAATACTAAATTAATTTTTCATGTAACAGTGAAAAATTTCATCTTCACTATATGAAATAGTAACTAAAATACAAAAATGAATTATATCTGGTTATTTAGAGAGGGCATTGTAATTGGCTTATTATGGTTGTTTTAAAACAGGGTTCGAAAATATCACGATATATTTGAAGATATCATATCATATGATATATATCGGATATATATCCGATATATATCCAATTTGTCTAAAGGAAAAATAAGTTATTAAACACAAGAAAATGATGTATTTTATACAAACACATTAATTCAAAGGAACAAAAAACCATATTCTACATAAAAAAATACAGGAACACAACATAAACATTACATTTCATTAAAAAAAAAACAAGGAACAATTGAAAATATTTCAAAAATAAATATAAACACTGACAATCATTCTAAAAGTGTGGCCAGTGGCAGATCCTCATCTGATGAATCCTCGATGACGTTTACAAACTTATTGTTAGAGTCAGTTTCAGGATGCTCAGGTACTGGTTCGTCCCATGCCCAACCAAGATTGGATTGTTTTTTGTTGGTATCTTTATTCATAAACTTAAACATGAATACCAATTTACTGGCTTTTTCATTTCCCAAACGATTTCGTAAATCAGACTGAACCAAACCAAACAATGAAAAGGTTCGTTCAATTCCAGCTGTGGACGCCACTGCAATGTGCAACTGTTTACATAAATCTAAAAATGCTTCTTTATCAGGCCAATCTGAGTCCGATACAGGAACCGATTTCCACCACGTTATTGGAGAAGTAAGTCTAAAGTGATCTCCAATAAAGTATTTTGGAAATGGATTTTCTTTTGCCATGAGAGACATTACAAAGGGAACAAAAGAACTGTTGATGTTATTTAAAAACTCAAACGCTTGTCCTTTTTGAGTGGACGTAAGATGCCGCCCCAAGAACCGATGATCCATAATATTTGCCAGATAGTGCATTGGTCCCAGTGCCATATTTTTTCTTTTTATGGAACATGTCTTTACTGGTTTAAGTGGTTGTTCAGACAAATCCATTTCTAATTTATGCCAAACCTCTACACATATTGATATGGTCGTGTGATCCCGTTGAACTCTATCCAGAGCTATAGCGATTGGATCTAGTCGGGCAATCAGGTCATTCGCATTTAATGAAGTTTGCGTATCGTTTAAAATTTTAATGATGTCACTTTCTATTATGTCTTTATGGTCCTGACATAACTGAACCATAACACCCCTGTTTTCTAAAAAAGAGTTCAGTGCATTATTCATTGTGCTCTATCGTATTTCCAATGGCATAACCAATTTTTTTCCACCGGCTTGATTGTACAATGCAGATGGTACATGTTTATTCCGAAAGTATTTAATGACACGAAGAATATTTGATGTGGCCCCGGGTATTTCCAGGTCTTTGGCGAGTAAGTTTAAGATATGTGCTGAACAGCCATATTGTATAATATCAGCTTCTTTCTCTAATTCTAAACGCATCTTCTTGACATTTCCTCTGTTGTCTGTTACAAAACTCCTTACTTTCACGTGGAATTGACTTTCAGTTTTCTTTATTGCCTCAAGTGCTGTTTTCTTTAGATACTCTGCAGTGTGTGACTCTGTTCCCGTTTCTGCGGTGTCAACCAAAAATGACTCACCATTTTGATTTACGATGCTGCAACATACCAGTGGCTCATTGCGCACATTACTCCACCCGTCCAGTGACATGCATACTATTTGCCCCTTTAAGTTATCTCTACACTCTTTTAAAAGTTTCTCATACACTTCGTTTAAAATCGGCCCTTCAATCTGATATGGAGAGGGGCCATTATATCCAGGTCTTAGTGCATTTATCATTTTCTTAAATTCAATGTGATTGGCATGCAAAAACGGTGTATTTGTTGCAAAGAAAAATCTTCCTATTTGAAGGTTGAGTTCTTTAGAGTATGATTCTGATTTGGCAATTACATCCGCATTTTTTGCCATCGTTAAGGAGTGCTGGAAATTGGACCCTCTGAATCCGAATACTCTGAAAATAAAACTAGGTATAGGTATAGGTACAGCGTCATCCAAATAAAAGGTAAAGGTACATTTTTTCCATTTTCTTTTTATTTAGAGTAAAAATTAAAATAGTCATTTTACGTAATTTTTTCCGTAGAATACGAAAATGACAACCAAAAAATAATTAAAATTAAAACACAAGAAATATGGCATAAACTTTGCTTTTTTTAAATGGAAATACTACTTTTTACTTCATATTTCAAAACTTTCTAATTTTAAATGTTTAAAACAATTATTTTCTTTTTACTACATTGATAAAAAATATTTTAATTTTTTAAAAAGTATTTTAATTTTTTAAAAAGTATTTTAATTTTTATTTATACCTGCAATAACCTGTCGTACGTTGTCACTTCTGATATTATTATTGGTATTAATAAAAAATAAATATTTTAAAAAAATTAAATTATTTGTAATGAAATTACTAAAAAAAAATAAACCTTCAAAATTATAAAGTTTTGAAATATAAAGTAAAAATTAGTATGTTCCTTTTAAAAAAAGCAAAGTTTATGTCATATTTCTTCTGTTTTAATTTTAATTGTTTTTTTGGTTAGCATTTTTGTGTTCTGGCTATTTTGATTTTTACTCTAACTAAATAAAAGGAAAATGGAAAAAATGGACCTTTCCTTTTATTTGGATGACCCTGTACAGTAACACATACAAATTAACATAAGACACGACACATTTTAAAAGAATTTATAACCCTGGTATCTCTTCAATTTTGAAACTGACTGTTCATTTATCTATACGAGTAAACAGGTTGTATCCTAATTTTTAATTACCTACCTGAAGTTCTTGACCCCTGCTTTGTAGTAAAACTAGAACTAGAAGAAGTAGAAGCAATTCCAAAACTAGTAGAACTGGAACTAGTTGAAGCGAAGACTTCAAGAACAGGCTCTTGTGTGTCAGCTGAAGCATTTTGTTTGTGTAACATAATATGTTTTTCCATTCGTGACGGTATACCCTGCATCTCTTTTCAACACTCTCTACATTTTGCCCATTTTCCAGTACTGTTGGCCTTATTGGATATACATTCAAAATATCACCAAACCCGATGCTTTGGTTTTGGCATATTTATTTGATGATAATTAATATTAAATAAGTACAATCAAAATCACTAAACACCACTACACTGATTCAATAATAAAACAAAAACGTAGAATAAGTGGAGCTAGGAAACAAACAACTGGCCCTGGGAATTTCACCTACATATACAACACAACAAAACCGCGGTGATTTCCCGGTTACGGAGATTCCCTGATAACGGGGATTCCTCGGTAAGCGATCGATACCGAATCGAATGTAGCGCCGCCGTTCACTCTTGCTGTTCGTAGTTAATGCAGTTAACAGCTGAGGCGTCGGCGTCAGGCCGTGGGACCATTTTCCGGAGAAATTAAATTTTTTTGAAAATATCGGATATATATCAATGTATAAATATCATGATATATATCACGATATATATTCATGGATATATATCCTTCGAACCCTGTTTTAAAATGCCCAAGTGATATATAATAAGTGGTAAAATTAACTATAAAGTACTTATAAATGAAGGACCTATAAATAGACAAAATAATCTAGGGTTACCACGTGCACCAAAAAATTTTACACTCTGTCACAAATTAAGTGCTCTGTACATACATAAATAATTAAGAATAAGTTTAGCGCCGGCTTCACGGAGTAAAATTTTTAAGGTGGAATAAAATATTATGTTTCACTTTTTAGTGTATCTTTTTGAAGTTGGTTTGATTTTTTGTATCAAATTTTTTATTTCATCCTCTTTAGTTTTATCTATACGAGTTTTATTGCAAAAATCAAGTTTAACAAATGGTCCACTGCATAATATTTTTTTCCTGATATAATCGTGAACGCGAGAGTGAAATATTAAAAAACTTCTTGCAATACATTTGGCGCAAAAAACAAAAGAGCATCATTCCGCAATTTTTATTATTTTTTTAATTATTCTTGCTATAGGACTACTCCGACAATATCCTGAATATCACCTGAAAATTTCATCCAAATTGCTCAACAAATCGCCGAGGAATCATAAAAAAATAGGGTCAAACTGACAACCTTCACCTTTTTTGAAGTCGGTTAAAAATTATAATGAGGGTAGTAGGTTAAAAACGTTTTATTCATACCGAATGTTCACTTTTCGAAAATATCAAGTAAGATACTAGATTTCGGGGTTGCACATTTTCTTTTTGAATTATGTGCTTACTTAACCGCTTAAACTTATTTAGCACCATTGAAACTAGATACTTTTCGTTCAACCGTAATATGATGTAACTTAAGAATGTAATCAAGTCTAAATACAGCTGGTCGAGGGCTGAAAATAGGACATTTGATCGTGATAATATTTATTTTATATATATTCAGAAGGTTTATCCCTTAGATAAAGTTTTAGTTTCCGATTAAGAATAAAAGCAAAAATCCAGTATTAAAACATTTTCAAAAAATTATTCTGCATTTTAATACGTTATAAGGAACTACTATACTCGAATTCCGGAATACGTCAAGAAAAAAATCCATTTTTGATGTACCAGGTGTAGAATTAATCTAGCGCCTCTTTGTCGTTTATTAAAAGCTTTTATTTAACTTCATTTAGTTTGTTTGGATCAAACCTTGCAAGTAATTTTTAAAGCATTTCCGTTAACGGAATTAACTGTGATTTGGAATACATATATAAACATATTTATAAAAAAATTAAACCGACTTCAAAAAAATGCACGAAAAAGTGAAAAATAATATTTTATTCCACCTTGAAAATGTTACTCCATGAAGTCGCCGCCAAACTAATAAAGACAGTAAAACCTTATACGCGTCGTATAAGCAATATATCTTGGCGCAAAAAACAAAATGGCGCCATATTTAATATTTGTTTAGTATTCTCGCAACGGGACCACTCCGGGAATATCTTGAATATCCCCCGAGAATTTCATCTAAATTGGTCAAACCATTGTGGAGTAATCGACGTACAAACAAAAAAAAACATCAAAATGGCCGCCATTTTAACTATTTTTCACATGCTTGCTATGGGATCACTACTGCAATATCCTGAAAGTCTCCTGAAAATTTCATCCAAATTGGTCAAACCATCGTCGAGTATTCGATGTATGAGCATAAAAAAAAAACAACAAACAACACTTCGACAATACCCTGAATGTTCTCTGAAAATTTCATCCAAATTGATAAAAAATATACTTAGGGTCAAAGTTAAGAATTATAATGAGGATAGCTAGGTTAATATCGTTTTATTCATACCGAATGTTCATTTTTCGAAAATGTCAAGTAAAATACTACATTTTGAGGTTGCACATATTCATGGTCACCTTGTATACATAAAATTACATAACGGGATAGCAGTCTATTACGCACCTACCTCAAAAGGGTATTTAAAAAAATGAAAATTTAATTATAAAACTCGCTGCTTTTATCACTCTTATACCTGTGTTTTTTTATATTTTTATTACAAAAAAACGAGTGAACGGATTTCAAATCAAGATATATGGGACCACCAGGTTCGTCCTCTAAAATTTTGCATTTGACTCATCAAAAACTCATCAGAATCATACTCAAACATAAAAAAATACATATAGGTCGAATTTAGAACCTTTTTGAAGTCAGTCCCTAAACCCAATGACAATACAATATGATGATATCCAATCGCGATTGTCTTATACTGAATGCGTAAAAAATATTTTTTAAAATTTTTTTGTTTACAAACTATTGAATTGAAGAGTAAAAAATAATTAAATACATCATCATTGACCTT
The DNA here is from genome assembly GCA_030620095.1 of Kuschelorhynchus macadamiae. Taxonomy (NCBI): domain Eukaryota; kingdom Metazoa; phylum Arthropoda; class Insecta; order Coleoptera; family Curculionidae; genus Kuschelorhynchus; species Kuschelorhynchus macadamiae. The sequence goes on along the minus strand of JAUTXW010000258.1, from coordinate 1,485,063 downwards.
TTAAAAAGTTAAATATTTTCTTAAAAGCAGGCGGACTGAGATTTGAATTAAATCCTCAAGTTTTAGAGAAAATATTCAAAATTTTCAGTTCAATAGTTTAAAAATAAAAGGTATTTTATTTTTTTTACATTTACTGTACGGCATAACTCCGACTGTGACAAAACAAAAAGCAGAATGTGTGTTTCATCAAAGCCAAGGTGGTGAACTTTTTGTACCTCGAAAGACGATTTTTTTTCTTGACGTTCTGGGTTTTGAGTTTCGACTTCGTCATAGTCGGCTTTAAAGCATAGTGTCCTAGTAATGAATAGTAGGAGTTGATCCCCTTAAGATGTAATTAAATGTAAAAAACTATTTTATTAACTATTATTTTATAGCTTAACAAAATGTACATAATATCCGGGGGGACCACAATATATTTACTTGCACAATTTGGTTCAGTTAGATATTTTCTTTTTGAATTATTAGTTAATATTAGCTATTTAGAGCCATCAGCGAGGTACATACATAGGAAATTAGCAATACAAAAATTGAGAGGATAACCTCGCATTTCACTATTTATCGATTACGAAAAAGGTAAAAGGGTCAGCAAGTTTTAAAGGTATCGCGCATCATTCATCGCTGGCAGCGAAATTTGTTCCCTCCTTATCTACGAATATAAATAGTAGATTATTTATATCTTTTTATTTTTAATTTTTTCTGTTTAAAAAAATATCTTTTTGACTAAAATGGATCATTGCGCCTGCGGCATTACAGGATATGTTCAGGCAGGGATCATTGTATCATTGTTGTGACGTTGGTGTAACGTGAATCCAAAATACATTAACAAACTATTTTTTATTTTCATTGAGAAACTTCGGATTTTTCAATTTTCTGTTATAAAATATAGAGAATATTGATATAATATTTTTTTTAAGCGCAACGGTTTTTTCATTAAACGAAATGGTATTCAGTAAAACATTTTTTCAAAATTCCTCTTTCTATACGAATGTGACAGTTTGGTGATTAGAACAGTAGGCGAGGGCCATAAGTCATACGAATGTGGGAAGTGATACGTAGAAATGCACTGGTAAAATTTTGGTTCGTGTCCAAGACACTTATTAGATGGATTTCAAACTTTGTGCAAGAATTAAATGTAATATAGAGATGGCCTGGTACGAATTCAAGATGGTGGAACAAAATGGTGACCAAATAAATAACGTGCTTGTATTCGTGAAGCAAACCGCCTCCAACGTTTTAGATCGCTTTAAGTTTTAGTGTTGCTACATGTTAAAAAATATGTTTTCTCAATTCCGTCGGTCTGTCTGTCAATTTGGGGCATGTCTAAAAAACTACTTAGCCGATTGAATTCAAATTTTGATCAAAAATTAAAGATCTTTTGAGGAGGACTTATTAACATTTTGGCAACTATCTAATATGGCGGAACAAAATGGCGGCTTGTTATAATTTTAAAGAAATTATCACAAAAAAAAATAATTATCTAAATTACCTTAAATGAAGAAAAAAAAATCAAGTGTTACATAGAAATGAACTGGTAACAATTTGGTATGAATCCAAGCTGGCGGCCTAATCAGCCTGAAAAAACAACTTATTAGACCAAATTTTGCGCAAGCATTAAGTGTGATATAGAGATAATAGAGTAAATTTGTGGTACGAATTCAAAATCGCGGATCAAAATATTGGTACGGATGCATTTGGGATATATACTCGAATTTACTGTCAGTCTTTAATTTTTAGGCTATGAAGTTAACTTTAAACGGCATAAATGTTTTAAAATACTTGTGAGACTTTAAAATTGAAGAGTAGAATAGAAACGAATGTTTCTATTCCACTCTTAGTAGTATAATGAGGAGTCGGTAACCTAATCAATACCAATGTTTGTTTCAGTTATCTCCCCTCTCAGACTCTGAAAATTCTGTCAATATCCCAAAATTGTTTGTTAATGTATAGTAAAAAATAAACAAAAAAGTTTTAGCTTTGCAGATGGCACCAAAGAGTTGAAACCTAATGGCTATTCATGTGCAAGATACAGTGCCTGTAAACAAAAGTTATTTTGCGTGAAATACGCCTTTAAAAAAAAGTGGGCGATTATGATTAGGATATAAATTTTTAAAGGCATATTGCAGACACAATAATCTTGAATTTGAGTCTATACTTTAGATAATCAGTGTGAATAATTAACCTAATCTGCTAAGACAGAATTTAAAAAATGTAATATGTACTCTTAAATATACAAAGTTAATAATGAAAAATATAAAATATTTTTGTAACAGATATTTAAAGTTTCGGTGGCAAAATAACCTTTAGTTGTAACCGTTTATTATCCACAATTAAGTAATAAATGTTGAAAGCGGAAGTTTTCTAACGAGTTTGAAAACGATCGTTAATTACCACATGAGTAATGTACAGTATTTTTCCTACGGCCACAGAGAATCTTCAGTAGGATTTTTATTTTTAATACTTCCCTCGTTGATGACAAAAACATGTTTTCTCAATTCCGCCGGTCTGTCTTTATGTCTGTCGGCGGCATAGATAAAAAACTATTTAACTGTGTTCTTTTAATTAACTTCAAATTTTGTACAAAAATCAAGCGTGACATGGGAATGATCTGATAAAATGTTAGTATAAATCCAACTTTTAATTAATTTAAAATTTTCCACAAGAATAAGTTATGACATAGAGATAAAATGAAAAAATTTTGGTACGGATTCAAGGTGTCGGAATAAAATGGCGGCCAAATGAAATGTTTAAAAAATCAAAGTAAACAACCTCCTATTTAATTTATTTCAAATTTTGCACACAAATAAATGTCACATAAGGATAAAATAGTAAAATTTTGGTAAAAAAATCAATAGTGACAAATATATTGTGTTATCTTTTACTTTTCTATACGTAGTGAAATTCCTTGGAACTTCGGGATAATGGGTTAAATTAAAACCATTCTATAAATGAACTTAACCGGAAATTACCTCTTGAATACTTCCTTTTACCCACAAACGCGAAAGGAAGCACAATTTATTTATGTGTTCCCTAATGATATGTGACTATGGAACTAAATAGGGTCATACCTCACTATTCCTACTAAAAAGAAATATTTATAACGAGAGAAGTTTCGGGTAAAGAAAATTTACCGATTTTTTAATTTACATTTAGCCCTAGAGGTGAAAAACTGAATAATTGCTTTTATTGAAACACAAAATAAGTTAAAAGTAGATTTTGCTTTTCTAACTTTTTTCTGTTCATCATCTTTTACATAATGTCGTATTTTTCAACATATTTTTTAAAACGCGTGTTATAGAAGGCGCTTTCTAGCTTTAATAATGCTTTGTAAGTTCACAAATAGTACGAAAAAAATATGATATTATGGCATCAGAACTTTTCGTCTCAAAAATATACAATATAATGAATGCATATACAGGAATTATTAAAGTGGTATAATATGTTTAAGGAAAACAGTCCCATAAAAAATTTAATTGGTTCACAATGTATATTACATCTTCCGATTTAAACTTTTGGGTCTCTTGAAAACCACTTAATATATTTTAAAAGTATATGCTTCTAGCTTGAGAAAAATGATACGTCTTCGGGACAGGTGGTCTTATCTTGAAATACGTTTTGTTTGATAAATTAATTGACTGTCATAATTAAATGGTTGCCTTGTTGATAGGCGAATGTCTACTATTTAATTTTAATTAGGATTGATTGGATTGCTAAGTTTGATGCATTATTTACTAACTAGAATCTATTCGTTCATAAAAATACGTATTTGTTGTTATTTATTTACTTTTCTTGACCTAGCCTATTTTTAAAAACGTTAGCACCACAAATGATTATTTATGTAGTTAATAGTATCTTTCACAGAATAGCACAGTAAACAATATTTGCTAAATGAGATAGGAGGGCCCGTTTTAACCGTTCCCCCGTTCTGAGCAAAGTCAGTGAGTCGTGACCCTTATATTTTAATGAATTTATCTAGATTTTGTAGGGTGGTTTTCACCTAAGAACTTATTGTTATATTTAACATAAAATTAAAAATTAAAATGCTAAATTTACGTAGTCTGTATTGTAGTTATGCTGCGTCTTCTAATCTAATTCGTTGACGTTTCTAAAACCTATACAAACAAATTACTACTTATGAACTAAGTTATTCAATATATTCAAGGTTAAAATAAAATATTAAAACTAATAATTTATTTTTTTAAGAATGAATAAAGGTTGCTTTCTGTTCTAATCATAACAGACGGCAGTAATCTAGTAAAAAAGGTCGAAGACTCCCCCTTTTAACGTTTCCGTATTTTCATAGCGTACTCCCAGAGATATCAATACTGGTGTATCAAAATCTGTACACACTGTATATAATTTACTTTTTTTATTCTGCTATCAACTTTAATAAATCAATAATTCCCTAGACCGTGCTATGTACATTAGGCATTATCTTAGAGTTTTGATTAGAATTTAAAAATCGAATTATGTTAAAAAAATGCTATTTTCTTACCTCTCGCTATTTGAAAACACCAGATGGCATAGTGCCTTTCAAATTCCTGACTGAGCTATTCCATATACAGCTTTTTCTTTAAGAAAATGTTTTTTAATATAGACATATGCCACTTAAAGATTAAAGGGGATGCAGAATACAACAGACCACCCTGATGCTGCACGTTTCGAACCATGGAATATCGTTATTCTAATTGTTAAAGTCATAACACAAACGACGGTTTCGCCATATTGACTTAAAGGGTAAAGGTCTTAAGTAGTCTTAAATACACTTTAAATCAACCCCAAACAAATTTAATGTCAACAAAAAATGCATTGCTGCTTTGAAATAAAGGTAAATCAACAACTAGATTTGTAAGAAAATCGTAATCCAACAGCAAATATTAATAAAATATGTCGGCTTGCTACTCTCCCCATCGGTTTTATGACACGGAAAAAAGCAAATCAGTCTCTGAATCGCGCTGACAGCAATGCAAGTCCAGACGGCTTGTCTCGTGGTAATTATCAGCAAAGACCGTTATACTCCTAATCGACGATCCAGCAAACAGAAAATAAAAGACCTATTATGTGGATCCCAACGGTGCCGTCTTTTAGTAAAGTTGGGATCCATCCGCAGAGACCAAACTCATATCACGGCCTGAGGTGCCTAAAATGCGATTTCGAATGTTTTTAAGTAAATCTAAAGAGCACTACTGACAAAGCCTCATCAAATGGAGCGATTTAGGTTTAGGTCTAATCGATCTTTGGTATAACGAAAACGAATATAATGGGCCAGATAAATAAAAGATGACAAAAACTTTTACTATAAAGGTATCTCTTTCTAATATTTGTTTAGTCTATAAATAATTTGCAAAAAAGCACAAGTTTCATAAATGATAATAATGACGCCATTATTTCCCTGCTTTTGTTTTTAACAAGCAGTAAAAGGAAAAAACAAAATATCGCTATACTAATCATTTTCTACCATCCACCCAATTAACTAGCGCTCTCTCAACTACTTCGCTCACCCCTAAATCAGGTCCTGCAAGCATTAATTTATTTTCTGTTTTCGAGACACAGGGTGACAAACTTTGCTCAGATCACATGTAAAATATAAAGGGAAAACAGAATGACACAAAATAAGCCTTTATAATCGATTTGAGTTATAGCACTATGTATATATGTGCGCAAATGCTTTGGTCTAAATATACAGGATATTTATATGTATACGTTGTATACCCTGTAGCTGAGAAATAAAACGTTTCCGGACCTATGTTCATATAAACCGTTTTTCTTATTTTGGGAAGTGCTTTAAGCCAAATCTATTGAAAAGGCTTATTTTGTATCCTTTTGTTTTCACTATGGGTTTTACATAGGATCTGAGCAAAGTTTAACACCCTGTATCTCAAAAGCCGCTCGAATGACTTTGTCGCGACTATAATAACTTTTGCTTACACAGTTGAAAATCAAAATATATCAAATATAAAAAGGATTTTATTGAAAGCACTTTTTCATAAGATTAGTGCGTGGTCTTTTACCACCGCCTTTTGTGGGCCATTTTTATGTACTTTAAGTGTTTTACGATCGGAAGCCTTAGGGAGATGGTGTGTTAGTTCAATTTCTTAAAATCTTTATTCCAAACAGTTTAACTTTTTGCAAAATGGATAGCATTTCTATATCTTAATTTTTTATAAATAATCCAAACTAGTAGTACATAAAACACAAAATTTTTGAGATTACTACATTTTCGTCATCATTTTTACTAATTAGTTTCGTAGAACTACTAGAACTATTTCGCACATCAGTTTTGACAAATTTTTCAAATACTGTCCTGTATATGTTCTTAATATAAACATATGACACTTAAAGATTACAGGGGATACAGACCTGGACAACAGACCACCCTAATCATGTACGTTTCGAACCATGGAATATCTATATTCCAATTTTTAAAGTCATAACCCAAACGACGGTTTCGCCAACCCCAAACAAATTTAATGTCCACAAAAAGTCAAAATATGTCGGCTTGCTAACCCCTCCCCCCCTATTAAACTACTTTCCCTACGAGCGTGTAGAAAAGTATACCTTTCCGCACTAGTTTGAGTGCGGAAGGAGAACTTTTCCGAACGATTTAACAAAAATAATTTTTTATGTATAAATTTATGGTAACCTAATTATCTAAAAAAAATCATCCAGGAAAAATGAGAGAAGCCAATGAGGCAAATAGTCGTTCAATTCGCGAGAAATCACATCAATGATACTAAAAGGAATTTCTAGTATTTGAGGCATGGTGTACTAAAAAAAAAGTGTGATTGAAAGAAGAGGGGTATTTATGGGAAACTTTATTATTCTATCCAAAACGTATTCCCCTTCTACCTTATGGTCTAAATACTGATGATTAAGTTTATCATGAAAGTTAAAAGAAAATAACGATTTTGTTAATAAGAAATTGTTGAATACTGAGAAGTTTCTTTCTGAAGCACCGGATAATGTCTATCCCATTGATGAAAGTCATCATAGTTGATATTGATGAGAACGTAATGTTTTAGTAACAATACTAAATACGAGCCGGTTGGGTTTGGGCGAATGAGATTAAATGTCTTATGAAACCAGTATTTTATACAAATTTTTCTATTTCGTGCACGGTATTTTAAAAAAGTACTGTCTTAAAAAAAGATTTACTATTAAACATTTTTAAATTGGTAGCAATGCATGTCAAAAGTGACAATTACATTCATGCATTTTTGTTTTTCAATTTAAAATTTTGCCAGGTTTCAAATTCGGGATGGCCATGATTCAGCATTGCCAATTTTGCTGGGTACTATCAATTTCTAGGATGACCTCCGGCTCCAATATTATCAATGTTAAGAGACACGGTGGCTGGAAATCCACTCACTACCGTGTCCTAAACTGAAACCTTTACTAAAAATAAATAAAATTGCTCAAAATATATTTCAAAATCCAAGTAGCAGTAAATCTCATTCAACGACATCTTTCGTATTAGATCAATCAGACGACACTCCCACAAGTATAAGTCATTTAACTGCAATAGCTGCAGCACGACAAACTACAAATTTCGCTTCAAATGAAAATTGATCAGTTTCAATATTTACCAGAAAAACTATACTTAAGGAGCAGAATGAAATGGAATCCCTAATGCCCTTATAAATCTGCAATGTGCTACCAGACTTATTTCTAATTTCAATATTTATAAATCCTTATCGTCCTTGTTTCTTAGAAATAAAATTTATAATCGAAAATTAATAATATTCCTTTTTAATTTGTTTAATAATTTGCCCGTAATTTAACAGTGCGGAAAAGTAACTTCACAACTAAAGTAAGATTATTATACAACATAGTACGAAAACTTTCACGGCTGGAGTCAATCAAGAATTCATGGTTCTTAGGTTTAGGCCGTGTCAAATTAGAATTACTTCTAACGTTTCGCGTGCGGCTAAACGAGGCATATTCAGAGATCTTTACTGCACAACATCCAAAGACTGAATGAGCTCCGATGAGCAGAGTTTAGGTATTTATATCCAACCTGTGCTTATCGACGCGTGATTATTCGTTTCCATGCATGATTTAGTACGTTGTCTGCGCCTCTATCGAAATTTTCAGGATATTTGATAATTTCAATTGATTTTCTTATTCTTTGTTTATAATAACGCGAAACTGATGCAAGAACCTTGGTATCTTTTACATTAATCAAGTGTCCTGTTCAGTACTGGTGTTCAGCGACAGCGGATTGAACAATTTGTTTCTTACTTACATATCTTTCATGTTCCTTAAGTTTAGTAGACACAGATCGTCCAGTTTAACCTTTATCGCAGGAACAAGGAATTTTATAAACTCCTTCTCACTGCAAAGAAATTATATCTTTTGATGTCCTTAAGCATTGCCCAATCTTTTTGTGTATACTAAAGATTGTGCGAATGTTGTATCTCCGTAGAATTCTTGCAATTATATCTGTAGTACCCTGAATAAAAGGTAAAACTGCACTGCTTAATGATTGAGTACCCAGTATTGGCTTAGGTCTGGCATTGTTATAATACCTAGTCGAACGACCAACATCTTCAGAACAATATTCGTTTGATTTTAAGGCTTCAGTCAGTTTTTCTTCCGGAACTGAATTTGTATAATATATTGATGAAGCCCTAAAGACTAATGAATTTTTAACTAATTGTTTTTAAGATGGATAGTAGTGAACACTAAAATTTAAATATCTATTCGTATATATTGGTTTCCCGTAAACAGTATGATCTAGGGTGCGGTTCTCTTTCTTTTGAACTAACACATCAAAATTTCCGTAGTGAATTTTATTTAGAATGTTGTTAGTTCAGATGATCTAGATATATAGGTGAATTTTCTTCTTCATGAGGCCATATTACAAAAGTATCATCTACATATCTAAACTAACATTTAGGTTGTAAAGGAGCAGAGCTAAAAGCAATTTCTTCGAAAGCCTCTATAAAGATGTCCGCTATCACAGGAGATAGCGAATTGATATTCTCAACTGCCCGTCTCTTGCGTCATTCCGTTTTCGTGCTCGTCGGCATTGAATCGACTTGCGAAGGTCGACAAGAGTAGTTAAATTAAGAAACTTAAAATGCAACTGCTTGAAATGCAATAACAAATAAATAAAATTCAGTGATTCATCGCATTCTTCCCATTGTTCAACACAAGTTTCTTCAGGTAGGTTTTTTTCTTATATATATTATTACATATACCAAATAGAAAAGAACGCTTCATCTTCATATTAAATTTAAAAATAGATCATAAAGATGCGTACTTTTTAGTAGCGATAAAGAAAAAATACAGAAAATATTTTTGTAGATTTAAATTCAATGATTGCTTATATTAATTTAAATGTTTACCGTTCGGTCTTAACATAGCCCCGTATATATTTACCAAACTTCTTAACCAGTAGCAAGGAATCTTCGATTTATGGTTATAATAACTGTTTTTTTATCTGGAGGACATTCTAATAATTAGCAGAACCAAATCAAAAAGCACATTTTCCTAGTTTAGATATAGGAGAACGTGTGTCACTCCTGATAGCTTAAATAAATAATATTATGTGATTTTTTTTAATAAAATTGTGTTGAATCTAAAAATTGAGATTGAACAACAAACTCGTACTAGTAAAATAAAAGTAACGATGGTTACTTTTAGACAATATAATGAAATCGGGCGATTTCATTTATAATATGAGTATAAGACAACGTGTGTTGTCTATAAATATAGGACATAGCTTAGGACATTAATTTGTTTTAATTTTTGGCCCTGGGAATTATTACGGATATTTCGAAAACATTCTATATTCTATAAAATCGAGCGACTGTATATACGTATATTAAAATAAGTAAATAAATAATTGAAATAAATAAATGCAACTAAGTGGATTGGACTGAATGTCCGTGTTTGTTTTCTTTTCATACTCGTCTGAAGATGAACTATATGAACAAAACACTGTCACCCTCAATCAAACTATTTTACACCAAATACAAAGAACTCCTACAGTTGCCCAAAGTCCCTTGGAGTCAGAAATAACTATAGTGGAGGGCGAATCAAGCAAACAACAAACAAAACAGGACTTCAACATCCTAGGTTTAAAACCAGATTCCGACAATAACAAGGTTCATGATGAGATAGTTATTCGTTATACTCATATTTCCTAGAAGGTGTAACCAAGGAGAAAAGTGAATTATTATAATATTTCAGCCAACTGTAAAACATTAGGTCCTCCTAAGGTAAATATCGAAATCCTAAACACGTGGGCGATTGAGCATAAACTTATGCCGTCAGGATTATCGGCAATGGACACTATCATAGAAAAAATGATTCACTTTCCAGAGCAGTCATAGGATTTGAAAACATTAGCAGAAGCATGCCAGTTATTTACTAATGTTACCATTTCTCCCCATAGAAAATTCCTAATCATGCCCCACTTAAATACAGACTGCAAAAAAGTTTCAATAACATTAGAAATAGATGAATTTCTATTTAGCAAAAAAATTGCAAAAGAAGTAAAGAACGAACAAACAATTAACAAAACACCACAAATAGTAGGCAACTATGCAGGTACCCTTCCAAGATTTTAAAGGCTTGGAAAATTATTGCAAATAACCGAGAAGTTTTAAGATGGGTTAAAGGAATATCAATTTCTTTTTATTCAAGTCCCGAATAGTTTTTTGAACCTACTGTAAGAATCTCGGAAAATGTATTGGAAGAATGCAAAAACTCTTTGAAACATTTGATAGAAATAGGTGCTATCAAAAAAACGTAGCCCTATTAAGGCACAATTTATATCCTCGTATTTTCTTGTTAAAAAAAACCAAATGGGGTTTAGTTTAATACTTATGCAAATTTTGCTTCCTGGTGAAAAAATTATAGCTATAAAAAATTAATCTATGTTTTTAAAAAGAATAATAAAAAATATACATTTGGCAATTTGCCATGTTAAAAAGCAAACTTGTAGCTGCGTGTAAAGTTGCAACATATGGTTTTGAAACAATAAACCATATTTCTCTAAAAAATAATCTAAATTATCAAAAAAAAAATAGTATTCTTGATTCATTATTACCGGAATTAGACTGGCGGTACAAACATATTGGATTAGGTCAGGATATAAAACCCCTACCAAATTTTCTTGTGAAATGGGGAGCTTCTTGTGGGGAAACTAGGTGTCGTAGTTTTGGGATCAACGCGGTTGCATATAAATTTTTAAGAGATCAGAGCTGCATACTTTTCATTAAAGTCTTATGCCAAACATAAAAGCATATTTGCATATTATTGAGAATAAGGAGGAAGTGTTAAATGTCCATCTCTAAATAAGGCCACAAAGGAATTGTGGCAATGGTGTGAAGAGAGAGGGTGAGTCATCCACTCTACAAGGAGAATCCCATGGTGTTAGAGAAATTGTTTGGTGGTCTCTTTTAAGGAAAGGTGCAATCAATGTAATAATATTTTCCCTAGTAGAAGGCACCCTGAAACAGTATTCGGCTTGCCTTAAATAACTCTGGGACTTTTGAATGTCAGCAAAATCTTAATGAATACAATTTGCAAACATACCTTATTTTTTAATGGAAATTTTAAACACTGGAAATTCCTTCTCAGTATTCTTACAGAATTTGATATCTACTTCTGACTAGACCTTAGTAACACAAAAATAATAAATAGATTTTTTAAAGGTATTTCCAATATTCGTCCACCAAACCCTAAATATGCATTCACATGGAATCACGATCCAATTTTCAGACATGACCTAAATGGTATTCCGTAGAGACGTTAAGTATAAAGAATTGATCATATAAGTTGCTCTTATGGCGTTAACAACTCTCAGTAGAGTGCAGCCTTTTTCTCTCATAAAATTGAGAATATTAGAAGATAAAATTGAAATTAAAGTTCCTGACAGATTAGAAATATTCGGATCCAGTAGAATTCAACCTATACTCATTTTTTTTTACTTTAAAATAAGGCGAGAGTTACGTGTGGCATCCAATATAGAGAATTAAAAAATCCAAGGCTTTTCGTCATCACGAAAAAAAAATATAAATAACAAATCTTATATTTACTTTTAAAAAGTCAATTTATGCTGCTTTTTCACAGACTATTAGCCGTTGGATCACGAAAACATTATCTTTAGGAGGCATAGACACATCCATATTCTCATCTCATAGCGTGCGCCATGCATCAAATGCTGCAGCTTACAGAGCATGTGTAAGTGTAGAACTAATAAAGAATACAGCAGGTTGGACACCCACCTTTAATACATTTTTTGAACTCTGCAATAGACCCGTAAAAGATCCAAACGACATATTTGCTAGCACTATTCTAAGTTACAAGAGACATACAACTATAACATTGTATGTAGGTCAATTAAATCAACTTACAACAAAAACATATAGTTACGTATTATTATGTATACTATCTTATACTATTTATATTATAGATAGATTATAAGCTCGTTTTCCGACGAGCGCGAAACTGAGGATGCACAATTAACGATTTTTGAAAATGAGACGTCGGATTTGTCGAGCGCCGCTTTTTTCAGTATTAGGACGTTAATTAGGTCCTATAATTACATAAGTAACTTGTCTGAGTTCCTTGATTATATTAACAGAGAAGTTATTAGGAACTTTTTACTCTGAAAATCTTCACTGTAATAATTATATCAAGGACAAGCGACAGAAAATTTAAAAATTAATTATTAAAAAATTTAATAATTAATTTTCCTAGCTTGTCCGTAGATATAATTATTACCTGATATAGTTACCCTATTTGACAAGCGATTTTCCATCGTCTTACTTCAACGAAATGACGCAAGAGATCGGCAGTTGAGAATATCAGGCGGGAAAATAAATCACTGTGATTGTGAATTTTAAAAAGATTCGTGTTGATGGGTAGATTTTTGGAAACTACACTGTTATCATTTTATCTACGGACAAGCTAGGAAAATTACGATTAATCATCCTTACAGGTAAGTCGATTAATCATTAAATTCCCCTTTCATTCTCTATATTAACTAACTTTAGTCATAAATCAGGATCACCTGGAAAAAACGATAAAATTGAACAATCAAATCAAAAGTTACTTTTCGATTAAATATGTTTTAAAAAATTAAAATTAAAAATTAAATAAAAGTTTATATCTGACTATGTAAAATGATCACCTTCAATTACGAGATTAACTTAAATATTAATACCTATATACATAAAAAACGAAACGCAGCAGTTGTGACTGGGGAATTAGCACTAGTATTGGCAGTTTTGATAGAAAATACAAGTTGTTGCCGTGCGTGACTGCAAGAGCCGCACGAGTGTTTCAAAATACGTGACTTGCGAAATTTCGCTCATTAATAAAACTTGCGTTGCCGCGGCCTACTCCGATCTTATCGAGTCTGTCCCTTGGGTTCTCCTAAAAACTATTCCACGTTTAATTTTTACCGTGTAAAAGGTTTTTGCATAATTAATCATTTTCTATCTTCGCTCTAGTACGGGAATTTTTACATTGTATGTTTCCTAGATACAGAAAGCTCAAGAAATTATAATAAAGCCAAACGAACTGTATTGACGTCAGTTACTTTCAGGAAAGAAAGGAAAATTGTATTTATAAAAGGTGTGTTACTATTGTTAGTGCATTTGTTGCTATCTGCTTCAATATGAAAGACAAAATTCATGATTACTTTTTTAAAGGGTCATTTTCAACTTGGTTTTTAAGTTACTTCCATAACGTACATACATAGTTGGGAGAAACTGAATGTTTTTATGAAATATTATATTTTCACACAACAAAAAATTTTTTCACGAATATACGAATAATAGTAATAATACCACAACGTCCACTAGAAAATAAATATCACTACCGATCTGTAACATTAGAGTGTTTATTGATTCATTGGAGGAGCATGAAAACTCATCTGCAACTGCAACGAAATGACATATTTAGTTAAAGGTTGGCGTAGAATTTACTAAATTGACTACTATTTGACACATGAGGTCCTTAATTGTTATTCAATGCTTAAAAATTCTCTATTCATTCCAACTTCTTATTACAATTCCTCATTAGATATATTCTTGATTAAGAAAATTCCAAATTCACATTTTAAAATGATACTTTAAGTTTTTCCTCGTTACAATAAAGCATAACATACTTAATATTTGATTATGTGTAGTGGAAGATCAACGCCAAATTTGTGGTGTATTTTTTAAAATTGCAATACCGATTTATACCTACTTTTGCCTTTTCAGTCTCACTATTTGCTCAATTGCCACTACTATTTCTGTTTCGGATATTGCTAATAACCCTACATTTTAGGAACTTCTCTGGAAGAACCTCATGACATATATATTAAAAATAATTAAATTTAGAATTCATTCCTGTTGAACACATTTGGATATTAAATTCCCTTAACTTTTTTTATTTTTTTATTTGGTTCTCGGCAGTTTCATTTCAATAGATTAATTTTTCGTGGAGTTTGTTAACTATGAGGCGCAAAATTTAATTTCTAATATATGAGTGACTTATTAGATCTACAGTATTTATCCCCCAATGTGTACATCTTACTAGGGAATATTTTGCTCCTCATAAGTCATAAATCAGTTAGTGCTGGTAAGCCAGTGCTCTCCTAAAACTAATTATCTCACTAATGAATGTGACAGTACAACAATCATACGTTTCATCTTCTTGATCATAACACCTTCAAAAAACTTCATATTGTATTGCCTACAGTGTTCCTCCGCAATTAAAAGCTACAACCTGTCTTTTGTCATTTTTGCAAAGGCATCTGTTCTGGTAGCATGGAGAAAAAGAAAAAAGTTAAGGTCATAAAATGAAATTGTATTTTATCTTTTAGGCTATTAGAATTTTTGTACTAAATTATTTGACCCCTTAAGTTAACTTTTTTCTTTCTCTTTTCTTCACACAAAGACTTTTAATGTCATATTTTCTCCCAACGAAAGACATAAATCAACAGTGTAATTCAGTGTCCGTTGTGATATTATCCAGCAAAGTAGTTGTTTCTGTGATTTCATTTTGTGTAATTTTAACAGATACAGAAAGTTCAAGAAATTATAACAAAGCCGAACGAACCGTACTATCATACGAGCATTTGTTGCTATATATATATATATATTATTATGAAGGACAAAATGCATTCATTCATTAATTTTCAACTTGATTCTTAAGTTACTTCCATAATCCAGATAAATAGTTGAGAGAAGCTAAACTTTGGACTGTTTTTTTTACGAAATATTATATTTTCACACAACAAAAAACTCTTTCAAGGATGTATGAATAATGGTAATAATGCCACAATGTCGACTAGAAAATAAATATCACTCCCTATCTATAGCATTAAAGCTCTCATTATTGTCTTTATTGATACATTGGAAGAGCATGGAAACGCATCAAAGAGTTGCAAGAAAAGAATCTATTTAATTAAGGGTTGGCGTAGAATTATCGACAACATTTACTAACTTAATTGCTATTTGACACATGTTTGTTATATATACATGAGGTCTTTAATTGTTTTTCTATGCTTAAAAGTTCTCTATTCAATCCAACTTCTTACCACCATTCCTCATTAGATGTATGCTTGATTAAGAAAATTCGAAATAGTCTTTAAAGCATTCACATTTTGAAACGAGTTGATACTTTGAGTCTTTTACGAAACTAAGTTTTTCCTCGATAGAATAAAGCATAACATACCCATCCTACTTCTACCTCTTCAATACAGTCTCAATATTTACTCAATTGTCAGTACTATCCCTGTTTTGAATAGTGCTAATAGCCCTACATTTTAAAAATAATTAAATTTAGAATTCATTCCTGTTGGACACATTTAGATATTGAATTCCTTTAACTTTTTTTTAAATTTGGTTCTCGGTAGTTTTATTTAAATAGCCTAATTATGCCCTAAGTCAATAATACCTATTTCGTGGAGTACTAACGGAAAATTTAATTTCTAATATGAGTGACTTTTTAAATCTACAGTATTTAGCCCCCAAGGAAATGCTTGTACATCCTACTGAGGAACATTTTGCTCCTCATACGCCATCAATCAGTTAGTGATAGTAAGCCAGTGCTTTCCTAGAATTAATTATCTCACTTATGCATGTGACAGAATAACAATCATATGTTTCATTTTCTTGATCATAACTTCTTCAAAAAACTTAGAAAAAACTTTATATTGTATCACCTTCAGTGCTCTTCCGCATTTAAAAGCTACAACCTGCTTTTTGTCATTTTTGCAAAGGCATCGGTTGTCGTAGCATAGAGAAAAAGATATAGGTTAAGGTCATAAAATGAAATTGTATTTTATCTTTTTGCCTATTAGTACTTTTGTACTAAATTATTTGACCCTCTAAATTAACTTTTTTCTTTACATAGACTTTTAATGTCATATTTTCTCGCAACCAAAGACAGGAATCACCAGTGTAATTCAATGTCCGTTGTGGTAATAACCAGCAAAGTAGTTGCTTCTGTTCTTAACGTTAACAAACATATTTTCTTTTAGTTTTTTTAGTGGCTAGTTTTCTCATATTTTTAAGTTTACATAGTGAAAATGTTTTATGTCACTCAATTTGTTTAAAACTCAAAAAGATATAGAAGCGTTTGTCTTTAAAAGAAAAGAAAGTCTGCCGAAAGAAAAAGACCGCGTATAAGAAATTCGCTAATAAACGAAGACAGATCGGTTGTTAATAAGAGCAGTCGCCCTTTTTTTGGGTCTAATTGATTCGGCGTTGGCCCAATTCATCTTAAGGCTTGACTTGCCTATGAGCGACTGGGCGCGCGATCCTGCTATATTTCAATTATAATAAAATTGTTTCTTTTTGTGGCAATATGTGAAGCCCTAAATAAGTATGGATTCAGAATGCAGTAAAGTAGCCGATGTAATTTTTTAGTGATACATGATTTTCTAATTTACTTTAGACGAATTTAAAGAAGTCATTATACAATTAATATTTCTGTCAAAAACAAGGTGTAATTACATGTATAAATATGATTCTTAACACCTTCTTTCTTTTAAATCAATTATACTAATATAGGCAGGTCATTTCATAACCTACGCAAAAAGTTTAAGTTTTAGCAATTATTACTGACACACTTATTAAAAAAACACGATTTAAAAACATCGCCGAAAATATGAAAACGTATGGGAAAAATGCAGTTCGTTTATGTGCAAAATAGTTTCTGTCCGTTACGCTAAAAAATAAATAATTTTTATCTTTTAAATTGTGAAATAATCATAATTATAAGTCTTTTGAAGCCGCGTTCCTGGTTAGCGAATAAGAACGAACAAACAGCATAGCATGTGAACGATTAAATATGCGTACGTTTGTTTCAATATTCGTTTGACTTCTATATTTAGTGAACACCTCTACATTTAGCGAACGTGTGCATAGGATATAATAATAATAATAATAACGTTTATTATTTACCATGGATACATCTATAATTACAAAACTGAAAATTATAAAAATAAGGTAAATAAAAGCACGCTTTTCAAACTTCTATAGACCAGATTCTGTTCTACCAATGCGGCTATAAACTAAACAATAAATTTTGTTAGCTAAATAATAAATAAATAACAAAAATGTACTAAGAATATATTATTAAAAAACGAAGAGAAGAAGAGAAAAAAGGAAAGAAAAAAAGGAGGGGACAAAGATACAAAGAAAGAGGAATGAAGCTGAGAGTATTTCAAAAGCTATTGATAATTGAGTAACCGAGTAGTAATTTTCTTTTTAAAATTTTGTAATGAAATAGAAGATTGTGATATATGTGATAAATCTGGAGGTAACGAATTTAGATTTAAAGCAATATTATAGGAGAAGAATCTCTTAGATATTTCAGTTTTATGCCGTGGAATTTTTAAGGTATTCCTGCGTAAATTCAAATGATGTACATCCGTGCGAAAAGTGAGTTTGTTATAGAGATATGAAGGCGATTTAAATGTAAGTAATTTATAATAAAAGCACAAGACATGAAGCTTACGTCTATTATACATATTTAACCACGACATTTCTTTAGGTTTGTGAGATACCTTGTTTCTCCTTTTGATATGAAATATAAATCGAATACAGCTGTTCTGTACTTTTTGAAGTCTACGTAAATCATAACTACCCAAACACGGACATATATATGATCGCATAAATGTGACAATATTAATGAACCGCAGAGTTCCTTTTGAGTAGTCTGTCTGTGTGGGTATAACGATTTGAGAGAGCAGTATGTTTTTTTAAGAATATAAGAAATATGAGAACTAAATCGAAGATGTGTATCTAAAACAAGACCTAAACTTTTTGCGCTTTCAACTATATTTAAACGTTGGTTTCCTATTTTTATATCGACAGCTCGCTTTATATCGTTAAGTTTATTACCAAATAAAAGTTCAACCAACTCCGTTTAAGTAAATAAATTTAGTATATGTTTAGAGGACATTTTAAGAAGTAATTTTAATATTGGTTTCTTCATAATCAGAAGGTTTAAAAAATAAAGACAGTTCAGTACAGTCGGCGTAAAGATGATACTGACAGTACTTAAAATATGTATGAAAAGTATTTGTGTAGATGCTAAATAAAAGAGGTCACAAAATGTTGCCCTGAGGAACCCCAGAATCAACTTTTAGAATATCAGTACAATTTTAATCAATGTTCAACTTTGAAATTTATCGCAGAGAAACGATTTAATAATGTTTGACGCATTTATCGAGAACCCTATATACTGTAACATATAAATTAATATTTTATGATTTAAAAAATCGGAAACTTTAATAAAATCTAATAGAATTAATGCTGTGACTTTGTTGTTGTCTCGAGCAGAAAAGGTATCAGTCAGTCAGTAAAATCCGCAATTGCCGTCGCGCAACTATGTCCACTGCGAAATCCCGATTGTTTCATTGGTAAAATAATATTTATATTTACATGTGTGCGAATTTGAGTTTCCAGTACTCTATCCAAAATTTTTGAAAACGTTGGAAGTATGCTTATTGAACGAAATTGAGATAAATCCTTAGGAACACTTACTTTGGGAAGGTGTGTGACAACAGCTTTTTTCCAAATGTTAGGAAAATATCTTTGAATAATATATTCATTAACTATATGTGTTATAAATTCAATAATATAAGGAGAGCAGAAGAGGATTAAGCTTTACTTTTAATTTTTAATATAATTTGAAGAATGTGATTGTCCGTTACAGTATTAAAAGTAAAAGTTATATCAGTAAAAATTTATAAGATCGTTATTTAAAGAATTATTTATTTTGGTTGAATTTATAATGTATTAAAATTGTTCGTATCTTTAAGAGCCTCTGGAATTTATTTTGTGTTTATTGGCGTCAGCCCATTAAGCTCTTTCCACTTATCTTTTATAGACATATTTTGAAATGTATACCTATAATAATCTTTTTTCTTTAATTTCATTGATCTATTTGTTAAATTCCTCAGCTGTTTATAATAATCCCATTTGCTAGGTAATTTACTAGATTTAAAATAACAAAAATCTTTATCCCTAAATGTTTGCATGCGTTTGATGCTTGATATGCATAAATTGTGTACTGTAAATATGAAATACGCTATACTATGTTCGCCATTCACCCCAACAACCCCCATCCTCCCATAAATATTACTGAAAATTAATGAAATATAGTAAATTAATTTAATAGGAGTTTTTCTTTTGGCAAGTGTATGTGTATGTTGTTGATCCATATTTCCAGACATTTTCAAATATGAGTTTGAAAGGCAGATTAGAGTTTAGAATAGGATCACTGAGTTTGCTAAAGTTGATTAATGTTCTTAACTTTATTAAAGGACGATTTAATTTCCAATTTTTTACAATTAACTAAAATCTGTAAATATCTTTCCAACATTCTTAATAATTTTACAGGCAAAATAGATTCATATATTAAATACTTCACACACTTTATAGAGAAATTAAAATCAATGCAATTAGATCCAAAAGATATTTTAGTCAGTTTCGCATAATAACCTTGTCACCTCACTTTTAGATCTGATTGAAGCATGTCTCATATATATTTCGCTGCAGCCATGGGATCTCCGCTACTGTGGTTATACCAATGCCTTCATGAAAGCTTTTGAGACGGAATTCTTAAAGCCGTCTCCATTAAAGCCAAAATCGTAGTTCAGATAATATGTAGACGGTACTTTTGTCATATGACCTCGTAGTCCATAAAATTTCCCCGTGGTCTTTGATTATTTAAATCAGCAACACCCTAATGTAAAATTTAAAATGGAAATTGAATCAAAAGGAACGAGTCCCTTTTTAGATTTTCTCGTACAAAGGAAATAGGATGGTTCCTTAGGGCACTCTGTATATAAAAACCAACATATACGAATAGGTACCTAAATAAAAACTCACATCATCATCCGACAGATAAACAATTAGTTATTAATTCCTGGGTTCATCGAGCCCTTGCGACTTGTGCCCAAGATTTCTTACAATCGGAAACAGAGAACTGAGCCAAGCTTTGAAGGGAATAATAAATTAACAATTAGAAAATATAATAATCCTACTCCACGACAGGAAACTAATAAGGAGTTACCGATAAATAAATAAAATATTTTTTACTTCTTTTTTTTTTTAAGTAAATACAAATTGACATACAATAACTGAAGAAAAAGTCAGCCTGTCAAAATAAAATATAAAGTATAAAAATTACAATAATAGAAAAGATTACAGGTAAAAATACAACACTAAACAAAAAACCGTAAAAACAGATATATTTATGTGACCAAAGACATGAGTCGAAATACTCTTGAAGAGTGTAACAATTCTTCGGTAGTTTTAACTTTATTTTGAAATTTAAAGTACTGGTGACTTAAGGTATTAAAGATTTTACATGCATTATACACAATCTTCTTTTGATAGAAAGTAGAACGGTGGCAGTTTGGCAACACTAGGTCTTTCGCTCGAGTGTTATATGAATGGGATCATCTACTGGCCTATTTTTAAAAACAAATACACACATTTTAAGAATATGTAAGTAAAGAATAAAGTTAAAAACTTAAAATTCTTGAAGTATTGCCTACAGGAATGGCATATTTCTGTAATAAAAGAACTCGAGAGGACTGAAAAGTTATAACCCTGTTTTTAATGTCATGACTATAACCATAATATAAACAAAATATGCGTTCCACAATGGTTCGACAGATATTTCAATGCAATCACCTGTGAGTTTGGTGCAAATCTTGGCCACATGACTACACCAACGCAGTCATCTAACGTAATTCCCAACATTTTCGTTAAACTGGGTAGCAATAATGGACAAGTAGAAGTATCGAGAAGAACTAGGTTTTACTGATCGGCCCTGTTATTCGAAAATAAAATAATTTGGATATATCCTTATTCAAGTTTATAATAGACGGTTCTTTTCAGACCATTCAAGAATCTCTTCATATATAAGCTCAACAGTATTTATCAACATGGCAACAACAAAAACATTGGTAACATCTGCACATTTACATTGACACCAGACGAAAATTGTTGTATATATAATTTATAAGATCATTGGAATAAACTAAGAACAAAAAAGGACCAAGTATCGACCCTTCTAGTACACCACATTTAATAATGGATCACTTTTTTATTATTAATAAGTACAAATTGATTTCGAGCATTTAGATAAGATACTAATAGATCTAAAGGCGTCCCTAGTATTCCCTATCTAAACAAATTAGAGACAATAATTCCATGGTCAGCCACGTCGAAAACTCGAGAAAAATCGATAAATATCCCGAAATACATAATCTTTTATCAATTGGATCAACGACTTCATCCTAAAAATCACACAGCGCCGCTTCAGTGCTTTTAGATCTCATAAACCTAGATTGAGGAGTGTTCAGCAACTGAATTTTTTGTAAAAGGATGATAAGAAGTGTAGTTCTTCTACACATTTACGGAACTACAGATAAGATTGTAAGGCTATGCGCCGGTCCAAAATACCTACATTCTTCAAACAACACAAGAAAATATACTGGACAATATTTGCGATCGTCAAAGAACGATCGCGATTTCTTTTCACACGGAGTATATACAATTCCTTGCTCCTATCGTAATATGTATATTGCAGAAACTGAAGGATCTATATCCACTAAGCTTAAGGAACATGAACGGAACACCAAAATTCCATTGGATATATCATAAATGTAGAAGAAGCCAAAGTCCTCGCGTCGGTCTCGGGATTCTCAAAAAGTGAAGAGAATCTATTAATTTTATACGGGGTATAATCCACATCATACGTGGAAACAGTGACGTATATATACATTTCTTCTTGGGGGGGGGGGGGAGACGACAAAAGTTTTTAATGAAACGACCGCAGAATACTGTAATCAAATGGTTTTTAAAGCCCTTACTGAAGCAAAACAATCCGTCCTCTCCAAATGCAAATACTTCCCTATTACACCAAGGCGCATACAGCATACATACACAATCAGAAGACTTCCAGCAGAGATCATCAATTTTTCTAAGCCGCCTAAGTCAAATCTTTCATTTGCAGGAAAAACGACGATCAAAAGTTTGAACGACAATATAGACATTTTGGTATTTCGAGCGGACAAGGGAAATGCCAGTGTCGTCGTGGGCAAAATAGATTAAGTGGGGAAAACACAACTACTTTTGGACGACATTACCTACAGAGTAATCCAAATAGACCCGAGAAGCAAAATCGAGAGACGGATATCTATCCTTATAAACGCATCCAACTTGTCCAAAGTCTAGGAGAAGACGTTAAGACAAATTAACTCTAGGATCCCGCGGTTCTTGGGACTACATAAAATACACAAGGTTAATGTACCAACTTCGACCTATCGTCAGTGCAATAGGATCGCCCTCGATTATAAAATCGGTAAATATCTATCATATAGTCTTGATAATTTTAACAGAAAAGGACATTTCTATATAAAATATTCCATACATTTTGTAGAGAAATTAAAAGTAATCCAATTAGATCCAAAAGATATTTTAATCAGTATCGATGTGGAAACGCTATATACGAATGTGCCTCTTTAATAATTCGATTTCAACATTATCAGACTTATTTCACCATAATAATTTTTACAACTTACTTATTATAATAATTTTTACAACTTACTTTCAGATCTGACTGAAGCATGAACAAACTTCAAAATAGCCTTGGAATCTCCGCTGTCAATATCTTCAGGGAAGTTTTGGAGGAGGAAGCTTCTTCATCTTTTCTAGATCTCGTGAAGCAAAGATCCCTGAAGCAATCAAAGGTCAAACGTCGAAAAGTGAGAGTCTATTTTGACCGTATCAAAATAGACTCAACATGAGCCATGATTTCTGAATTGACCAAAGTCCTAATATATTCCATTCTAAACTAACTTCTTATGCTTAATTTGCATATCTACGGGGTTGTGCTTTCTTCAGAAAAAACTACCTTTAGCGATAAAGCCCCCGAGCTGTCGCGGTTCTGTTTCTAACTTAGTGCTAATCTGCCCCTGATTTCATAGAAAGGAAGTTTTCATAGATTTGGTCAATTAAGAAATCATGGTTCTTGGAATTAAACTATATCAAAATGGAATCACTTTCCGACGTTTCGCCTTTGATTGCACGAGGCATCTTCAACAATATTTACTTCACGAGCTGCCTCCGTGCTGCCTCGCTACACATGGTATCAATCCACTTTTCTAAGACAATATCAGCAATAAATTGTATGTAAGGATTAAGAAGAGTAACCTTCCTTTGTTAGTGTAAAATTAACGGATGGGTGTATTTTTCTCACCAAACATTTCTTGCTTATACCCGCGTAGGTGAAAAGGTTCTATTATATGACAGGTATTGTTCTCACAAAATGTAAATTTTAATTACCAGATTCGAATTTGGACGCCAACACAGGTAGAACGGTTAGGTACATTCATAATTGCGTCTCATAATAAATCATACTCCATACAATATAGGAAATTAGGCGGAATCTCAGCAATAACTATGCTTTCCTGAATTTCCGTAGAGCAATTGTGTTTGTAATAGTGTTTTATAATTATCATCAGACTGCCTTTTGGTTAAACCAGGTTGGGGCTTTTTTTCGGTTGTGGTAAAAGCAGTCCATGACATATTTTGTGTCTTTACCGCAAGTCAAAAATTACACGTAATTTTGTATGCGGAAGTCAAAAAATACAAATTTACAAACTTGTTTTATTTTCGTAAAGAAACTGATTATTAAAAAGATACCCCTAGATAAATAGGAATCCATGTCTCTGGTCAGGAAAATACCTAGCAAATTTTTAGGTACTCGGTTGGTAAGGAATTTACCTGCGTCCAAATTAACCTATTTCAGTATTGATTGACAGCAGTTGAGGTTCCAATATTCCAATAGCTTTAGATAAACTGAAACTGGAGATCGCAATTCGTGCATTTTATTTTGGGCTTAATAAGATTTGGCCGCAGGTCAAAAGAATAAAATGTTTGAATGAGTTACCTAAAGCTTTTGCATTCTAACAAACCATTACTCTTCACAAAAGTATTTTTTTAATTGAAAATAAAGCCCTTTAAAAATTACCCATTACTTTTATCGTGAATTGTAAAAGTCATGGTTTCAGTGAAACTGTCTTACAACTGTCTGTTAGTGGCCCACTTGCGTCAGGCTGATGTCATTCGATATTGGGCAACTCGACTGTGATCCGTTCTTCAAATAAGATTTAATGGATATAGCTCCGGTTTTGTTTGTTTTGACTTCGGCGACAGGCCGTGTTGGTTGCTACCACCTAACCGATATCGCCTTCCTACTAAACATGATCTTTTCAAGCTCGTATTTAAAGTGCACTAACTCTTTTTTAACATATCGTACTTAAATAATATATATATATTTTAAGCAGTCTGTTGCAAATTTTGTGGAGTATGTTTGGTAATTCTAAAAATATGAGATAACAATTTTATAAAAGTAATAATTTGTTTATGCTTTTACAGTTTATTTATTAGTTACATTCAGAAATTCAATTTTTTCGGGTATTTTTAAAATATCAAAACCTTGAGCAAGAATTTTTGCACATAATTACGTTGTACAGCACATAAATTCCTTTTAGACGTCTCCTGTCTGATATTGCAGAGATGTTAGGTAAACATAAAGAAAAATCGTTTACTTGTATCTAAGATTTTTTTAAATACTTTATATTTGTAGAGATCAAATAAATTAGCTAAGTTACTTTTGTTAACCTCTTCATTCAGGATCTGCTTAGCAGGCGTCTATATTACAAAATTGCTCATTTCCCCTATAAATATTTGCTGTATTAAATGGAGCTGGAGCCATAGTCATATGTTAATTCACTGTAAAACTACGTTCATATGATGATTTCCATAAAAATTCCTCAGTACTTTAAAGATTTGTATAGAAAGATATTAAATTTCCCAACCTTAAAATTTTTAGATATAAGGCATTTGCAGTTAATAGTAAATTTTAATCGTAATATTAACTGTCTACTAAATAAAAAGATTTTTTCTAACAAATCTAATTTTAAAAAGATGATAAAAGCTTAGTATTATAGTATCTGTCTATTTCTTGTTTGCAAAATATCCCTCTTATATTTGTGTCAGAAATATCTCAAGATCCAAGTAATTTAGTAGTAAAATTTCAACTTAGACAACCATATGCTTTATTTTTTTTTGTTCTTCTGTGTTTCCATTGGCGTGAAGATATGTTTGCTTCGGATTTATTTATAAAAAGACAATAATATACTAACCTTTGTCCGGGATATCTGTAGAAATTGTTCTATTGCATCTGCAATACTAGGTAATAGTAACTGATTTTAAAATTAAAAGTATCTGTTTTTTATAATTAGGTTCATCTGAAGGGATGTAAACTTTTTTACGTGGTGATAACAAAAATCATTAATCTTAAGGGCAAAGCGAACTTTTGCGGTAATTTTGTTTTTATTTTCTGTTCTAATATCGTACTATATAACATCGATATTTATTGGTTTTATTATTTAGGCAATTCTCAGATCAGGCACAAGTAAGAAATTTATTTATCTAAAAAGCACATTCTTTATAATCGAATTCAAAAAAAGAAAGTTTTTCTCTGGTACTACTGTATAGATTTGAATGGGGTTTTCGCCATTTTGTAAAATAACATTCCAAGGTGGTTTTAGAACCTAAAACTTCATAGAAAAACAAAAACACCTGATGAAATGTTCCATTTCGTTTCATCTGCCGTATATAGTCCCCAATTAAAAAATTAAAAATGACAAGCATGTATCTTGGGACCTTAAATCGGCAGATGATGTTGATCTTTGTACTATTTAACTTAATGTGATTCTTAAAGTTGATAGTAACTATACCTCTTTCTCTGATATAGCAATGGCACGAGCATATAAAAAATTCGGAAATTCCCTCGTCATGAATCATTCCTTTTATTAGGAACAGTGAAATGTGACCAAATTTAGATCAGAACATATTCATTTGTAGTAGCACATCTACACTGTTTTTTTTTTAACTTTTTTACTGGGCGTCATTTTGTTCCACCGCATTGGTTTCGTACCAATATTTTACCAGTTTATTTATACTTACGCCACCGTTGATTTTTGGGCATAATTTTTAAATAAATGGAATAAGTCATTTTGTTCGTCATGTTGAATTCGTCCCAGTTTATTCATATAGCACATTTATTCTTTCTGCAAAATTAAAGTCAATTGAATACGACGATTTTTTAAACATTTTCTTTGGCCGCTATTTTGTCTTGTTACCTTGTATTCATATTATGCAATACTTGATTTATAGGCAAAATTTTAGGTAAACTTTATCCACTTTATTTTATAGTAAGTAGTTCTTAAGCTATGCCCACGGAATTGAGAAGACATATTTTTGGCATCCAGGGACACCTAAATGAGAATATATAAAAAACCTGGGAAGGTGATATTTTTGTCATCATTACAAACATTTTATTTGGCCGCTATTTTGTTCCGCCATCGTAAGTTCGTATCACAGTTTTGTCAGTTTATGTGTGTATTACAGCAAATTATTGCACCCAATTTAAAATAAATCCTTTAAGTAGTTTTTTTACCAAAAGGTTAGCAGGTCATCTCAAATCACCCTTAATTTTTGACCAGAATTTGAAGTCAATCGGGTAAGTAGTTCTTTAGCTATGCCGCGAACAGACAGACAGACCGATAGACCTAAGGTAATGAGAAAAGATATTTTTCGGCATTTAGAGTTCCTGAAACGTAAAGATTTGAAAAAATCTCGGAGGGCAATTACTTCACGATTGCAATACTTTCCTTTTAAGAAGGAAGTAAAAAAAACATCAACTATAAATAGTTTAAGAAATACGTTACTTTTCAAATTGCTACCTTAAGAAATAGCAATAAAATAAATTTGCTGAGGTCAATGATATTCTTAGGAAAAAAAAAATCTGAGCAAAATCAGTTCTTAAGGCAACTACTCAACCTGCAAGAGGAAGAAACATGGCTGTACCTAGTTCCAAGCAAGAAAATTTTTGTCAAAATTACTACTTTACTTTTATTGGTTTTTTTTTATATCTTGCTATTATTTTCGAGTTGATGTATTGAATTAATAACCAATAAAAGACGTTATTTTATGTTTTAATCTGTTTTTCTAAAGAAATTTGAAGGTAAAATTTTCGCATATTTATCTCCTTCGTATATCCACTCTTCAACTGTAGGTTTAGAGCAATTTCTTTCCTACGCATCTACTACAATCTGAGTACTCAAAATAGACAATTAAAAAAATTGTAAATACAAATTTAAATAAATTTTATGATTATAAATACAGGGTATTCCATATTTGACGTACTTGTAGAATAAAAAAATAAATACCATTCTAGGAGGAGTTGTATATCGCATGGCATAAAATAACGTTCTAAAGAAAAATTTCAAATAATATGACATCTCGTAATACTGCTTGTTATTGGTTCTAATCTTCATACGCCTATGCTATAGAGAGTTGTCTCAGATACATACATTTCTGAATTCTCGGCTATATGACCTTCTAAATTTAAAATTGCACGTTTGCAAGATCTACCAAAATTCATCTATAAATTTATAAATGCAATAACCTGTATAATACTCCATTTACAAATTCCTCTCAGGATTATAAACATATAAACAACATATTTTTTGTTGGATGTCCTATACTTAGATTCAGTTGTTTTAGATATATTTAACAATCTATAATTTTGAAAGTCTGTAAAATTTGAACTGTTAGAGGCAAAACTGATTGCACATTCCTATCATATTTTTGCTATTACCTTTTATATGTACAAACCCCTCTTCTTATTGTTTTTCAAAAAGAAAATCTAAATTTTATTAGGACACCACCAACAAGTTATTTTTGTAACAGCTAACTATACCAATCATAGCAATCAGGCACTATATGAAGTAAAGCAGAGGCTCGACTTTTTGAAATTGCTATCTCTATCGCTTTCAAGAAAGTGACAAACTTGTGAGGTACCAAAAAGCGACAAAGACAAACAATTCCTATTTTCGGATTGTCTTTTCTTACACTTGTATAGAGTCCCAGCCCAACTAGTCCCAGTCCCAGTACTACTGCGACTGATGCAAAAAACATAAAACGTTATTCAAAAAGAGAACACTCCATCATAGAAACTTTTTATTACCCACATTTGTATAGCTAATCTCTCGCCTCGACCTTGAAATTTTTGGCTAATCTCCCCACCAGATCTTGAACTTTTACTTAAGACGAGACGAGAGCAGGGTTTTGTTTTATCTCGTCTTGAAAAATTCGCCTTGCTTTAATATACATTTATCTGTCCAGTTAGAAGTTAAATAAATATGACCATTAAAAATGAAATTTTAGGGATAAATTCTTAAATTCGGGATTGTCTATCAGCAAACCGCGAACGTTTACAAAATGAACATTTTTCGCATCTGACTGGATGTTAGTTTCTTGAAAATGCGGTATAACTATTTTTTGGTCATTTACAACACATAATTTAGCATAACATAAAGTTATAGCTTTTATCCAATATCACAATATTTTTATGAAAATGGTATTTTTTTTTATGGAAAATGGTGGTGACTATAAACGTTATATCGAACATCCTACAGAGTATGTACTTTGACATGTAATTAAACAAAATGTAAGCTTTAATAAGATAATAAACTCTTCCTGGGCTACTCGTTCTAACAAGTGTAGTGCTTACTGTAGCAGCTGCATTTTTTTGCCAAATACTATGAAATATAAAAAAAAATACATAAAAAAGCGCCGCATGAGCTTATGCCACAAAAACTGGCAAGTTTTCAATAACTCAAATACAAAAGCCCTTTGATATTTAATTTATAATTTAATTATAGAAGAAAATATTGGAAATTGCTAGTAGATTTTAAAAATAAATTTATATTTACTGAATTGTATGGTGCCGAGACGAGATTAAGTCCGCCTCAAGAGAAGAAAATTATAAACAAATAACTGTAGGATTTATTAAGGAATTCTTAGATTATTAAGTGTATAGAACCCAGCATACTTATGATCAGTAAAAAAGACTTAATTAATGAAGCAATAATACAGGGAATACAGTACGTTCTATTTAAAATAAAAATCCAATAGGCATCTGTTTATTTTTTAGCAAATCCTGGTGGTTTAGATAAAACTATAAAGTGTCTGTATTTAACATATTTTTTGTCTTTCAAAATAAAGCTTCTCCTTAAATATATAAACTAAAACTCTGCACATAATGTAATTTAAAAATTGGTAAATAAAAAACAAATTTAAAATTAATTGAGGACGGTTTATCTGAAATGGCTTTTACAAAAAGGCAAAATCCAAAATTTAAGAAATCCAAATAGCAATAAACTGCGTTTGTTGTCTCAAAAGACATAAACATGAAAGGAAAAGTGATGGAGACATCAGTTGAAAACGAACTCCTCAGAGAAAAAAACAGAGGATACGGCAAGGTCTATAACAGCCTTACAACAAACAGTGGCGGCACCTGCCCCCTCATATGAAAAAGACCTGGTCATGGAGTTCAAAGACTTCCAAGAGGTACAAGCGCAAAAATTGATAAGAAAACAAAAAATTTTTGTAGACCTTAAAAACTGACATTAGAATAAAAAATTATTTAACCGTTACCCACTGCACTTTCTATATCAGCGGGGAATGGGGAAACACTCCTGGGCCTCCCCATTTTCCTTAGCCGTTAGGCTAACTTCCCTGCACAAAAATTTCCTGAAAGGAACGCGTAATAAATTAGAGCTCTTTCATAACTTTCGATAGCACAGTTTGCAATGTATTAAAAAATATTTGGGGACAGAATTCAGCAGGCATGCAAGAAAGCAAGTCTCGACTATTCCTTTACTATCTTCAATGCATAGACAACTAAATTTTACTTTAAAATAAATGTATTCCAAATTGTACCGTAACGTACTTTTTTCACTTCAGAAAAGAACTCAAGGGAAATTCTTATTTCCCGAACACACAATATTGATTCATTCAATTTTTCGTTTTTCGTAAAACAGTATGGAACAAAACGTTATATGATACAATGGCCATGAACTGCTATTACAGTACTCGTTTAGGAATTCCAGTAAACACCATATATATATATATATATATATATATATATATATATATATATATATATATATATATATATATATATATATATATATATATACATATATATTGACAAATATTTTCGTCTTAGCAGTTACAATGCTTGTTTGATATCGTAGGTGAAATGTCTTTGCGTGCACGCAGTGCGTGTACTTACGCTTTCGTGTGGGCGCCGATTTCCGTGATAAGGGATTCCCCTAGAAAAAAACCTTTGTCATGTAGATACAATTAACATACTTTATTAAATGATAAGGATTTACAGCGGGTCGCGGGTCACTCGCCTTGTCAGCCTTGATAATCGTAAGACGGCTAATACTGAATTAGGGTTCTTTTTTTTATGAAAATGATACTGTTCTATGTAAGAATGACGAGAAAATCAGGAACTGTCAAAATTTTCCTACTTAATTCAGGTAATACGTAGAAACAATTCCACAGAAAGAACGCGGCGAGACCGTTCCAAACATTTTTACAGTTGTACTCTGACCATGTATTAATATAAACTATCTTTATAAAATATTTTAAATTGTGCGGTGTTGCCGCTTCTTCTTTAAACCCCGTGGCAACATCCGTTTTGTAAATAGAATGCCATGTATATTATTGCGTTTCTGTAATGTCCTGAACATCGTAAATATGTTTTGTGTTCTGTTTCTTATACCTAATTGATACCGCTAAACTTTTTTCGATCACTTGAAAATTGACATTATTGACCCTTTCTCTGTTGGTCACAAATGACTTAATTTGCAACAAAATAGATTGTAATTTCATATGTTAGTTTTTAGTTATCTGTTACTTGACACTAATTTCTACTTCGACAAGAAATGTCAAATTTTTAAATTTCCTCTCAAACCAGAAATTGGTGTGGGAAAACATTTTCTCGAAAACAGTAATTGTAGTATAGAAAATGTAACACAAAAAGTGTTTAGAATGTTCAAAACATACAAAAATGTAATAATATATAGGGCATTCTATTTAGAAAACGGATGTTACCACTGGTAGAAGCGGCATGTTTTTCTATGGCCAGAGCCAAATTTTCAAAGTAATCTATTCATTGGTTCTCCATATACTTCCAATATGCCACTGAGCATGTATAATAAGAGAAACTTTATTTAATTAGGAAATTAAAAGAGTCTAAATGCCATGGCTTTTTTCTGTCGTTAAAAGTATCTAATAGGAAAAATACAACAACTCTATGTCGGATATTCTGTGTACATTTTGACAGTTACAGATAGTCATTTTCATAATACGGTCATGGATGTTGCAGAGCCATTTAGAACATTAGTTTAATTAGATAGAAATCTAAAAATTTCAGAGAAAGTATATGTAGGTATATCTGATATTTGTATTACAATTTGATGTATAGTTTATTGTCATCTTCTACACTAAAACTTGATTCGAAAATGCAAGGATAGTGAAATATGTAAATCAATCATACATTAAATCAACATTAACAGTGAAAACTGGAAAAAATGGCATAGTTTTGAAAGCAAATGCTCATATGATATAGAGAAATAAGCAGGTCCAACTTAGGGCTGGTATAATAAGGACGAATAACTGGACACCTAGTAATGGAAAAAACAGAGAATGTCATTTGTGATAAGTTTAAAGGGTACTTATGCCGACTGGGGCCACTGTTTAATGCTTAAAACTTTTATGTGAGAAAAATAATGTATTATGACCACAAGTAATTTACTTTGACAGAGATTTAATATTAGCAAGTGTAGATGCTATGTACCAAAACGTAGAATATCTATGGCATAATACATGATGTTACCTCACTTACTACTTAACTGTCGTTATTTGTTGTTGCTTGCAAAGATGCCACACTTTAGAGCAAACTGAGTAACATAAGTAACAGTTATAAAATGGTAAAAACACAGTGTTTTAAAATAAAGAGTGAGACACCATCTGATCTAGATCAAAAAGAAGAAAGCAAAGGAAATAGTTCGGATAAAATCTTATACAAGTACTGAACTATGTTGTCTGAGGTACTCGTTTTCTTGATGGCAGCAAGAATGAATGAAGTAAAACTATCTTAATATAAGACGATAAATTTATTACCAACAGTCAGTGAACACTAGAAATATCAAGACAAAACAATTAACTAGTGAACTGAGCTCAGCCTGGGCTAACAGTGGTAGTAGGTCCAGACACGCAGGGGCACAGGCACTTCCTCTTGGCTATGAAAAGTCTAAGCTTAAGAAGCTCTTAAGGTAAAGTAGACGGGTCTTTAAGCCTTTCATTGGAGTTCCAGTATTAATCTGAAAAGGTATTTGGCGTTAATCGACTTACAGACGGTTCCCATGTAACCGAGATGTCTAAAGAATGAGAAGTTATCCCTGTATTTTGTGTACCTGTAAACAATTGGGAAGACTAGAAAGAAACTAGTACAAGACTGTCATTTAGCATCGTTGGGTTGATATTTGGAGCATACAAAGAGGCTCTTCCAGGGCTATTTGCATTTATCTCAACTACTAATTTGTGTTAATACTATTACTAGAGCTATATTAAAATATATCTTGATGCTTCACCCTATTACGGCGATCTAGCTTGATCCAATAAAAACTTGCTCTATGCGTAAATGTTTTCACAATATATTACCTGATTTTCAAAATTCTGGCGTAAGATAACTTGCATCCATTCAATGTTTTACTGATTCTGTTTTCATGTAAACATTTTGATTTTATTTGTTCATTTTGGTTTCTTCTTTCAGTTTTTTAATATACCACATCTTCTGTAAGAGTTAACAACAACTATACATTCAATAAGATTATTACGGGGAAGAAATTCAAAATGTTGGAAGACAAATTTAGGCAACTGAAGGAATCCATAAGTTTGGAAATACATAAAATCCCGGAAAGAAATACATGTTAAAAAGTGGAGTTAGTGATTCTATTTGTTAAATCACACTGCCTGCGCCAAAAAAAATTATCAAATAAATTAAATCCAGTATTTTGAAAAATATGTTGAATAAATGTATCATCACAACTGGAAAGATAACGTGGAAAGAGTCAGTAAAAATTGCTTTAGTTATTAGGAAGAGGCCTATAAAATATTGCCATATAGATTTTTACCAAATTATTACCAAGTCATCTCCATATGACCTTTATTTTTTGACCAACGTTTAAGTTATTTTTTAGATGCGCCGCGAACTGACAAATAATTCTTTTGGCATTTAGAGACGCCAAAACGTGAAGATATGTAAAACCTGGAGGGGCGATTTTGTCAAGAAGTCAAGATGGCTGACATCTTGACTTCGTACCACAATTTTACCAGTTCATCTCTATATCCCACTTAATTCTCGCACAAAATTTGAAATCAATCTAATAAGTAACTAGTTTTTTCAGGTTGATTTTTTAAATATTTTATTAAGCCATCATTTGGTTTCACCATCTTGGAATCCTACCAAAATTTTACCTGTGGATTCCTAGGCAATACCTGATTTTTGTGCAAAATTTCAGTAAATTTAATAAGTAGTTTTTAGTAATACTTTTTTTAACACTTCACTAAGAAGCTGCCATTTTGTTTCACCATATTAAATTTTCACCAAAATATTACTGGGTTTATGGTCTTTAATTTTTGACCAAAATTTCAAGTCAATCGGGTAAGTACTTTTTTAGCTATGCCGTGAACAGAGAGACCGGCAGACAGACCGACACACCGACAGACAGACTGACAGACCTACGGAATTGAGAAAACATGTTTTTTTTTTGGGATCTAGGTACCCTAAAACGTGAAGATCTGTAGAAACCTGCGAGGGTGATGTTTTTCACTTCTCTATAATGAACGAGGTAAAAAGCCTAAAAAATTAAAACAAAATTTGACTGTCTGTCATGGCTAATATGCTAAAAGCATCCCTTATTAATTTCTTATATAGAGAGTTATGGCTTATGTAGAGATTTATTTTTATTTTTGAACTAACGTTTTAATAATTCTAGTTAAAGGGAGAGGATATATATTAATCCTCTACTTCCGTCCTTCCTATCACTCGTTAATCTCTCTTCCTTTGAGTTGGGGTCAAATTCCTTTGTTATTATTGTTATGATTTGTTGTCTCACAGTATTCCTGTGGTTGTATTTTATACTGACGGGTTATACCAAGTCAGTACAAAAAATAAAGATAAAAAAAGGAAATGGAAAAAAAACAACTATTGTGTATTAAGAAATGATCTAACTATGCTACATGTTTCCAAAATGACCGATTTCTGGATATTCCTGTGAATGTCTGTATTAAGTCCTAATTGAGCCAAATGCGGTGTAAACGTTGTTGGGTGAAACCTGTTACTGATATGACGAGAGGAACAATGATGACTCTTTCCTGTTTCCACAGCCTTTTTACTTCCCTTGCCAAGTCGGTGTATTTGGCGATCTTCTCACTGTATTTCGCTTGGATGTTCTCGTCGTTGGGGACAGCCATGTCAATCAAATAAGTGATTTTATCTTTTTTGGATTGAAAGGTGATATCAGGTCTATTTGCGGGGATTGTTTTATCTGTGTGGATGTCAATGTCCCAGTAGAGCTTGTAGTCTTCGTTTTCAAGTATAGATGTTGGTGTATAATGGTAGTAAGGGTTTGTGTTCTCCGTTAGTTTGTATGTTGTGGCTTATGCTTGATGAACGTCTGCTTCGCAGCTGAGTTGTGTCTCGCGGTGTATTCAGTTCCGGGCATTATTCTACATCTAGTCGTTATGTTATCGATCGTTTCTCTCTGCTGGTGATATCTTCTACACCTCTCGTATTCAATGGTTGTGTCCTTGATGATGTGCTTTTGGTAGTTTCTGGTTGCTATGACTTTGTCCTGGATGGCAAGCAAGAAGCCTTTTGTTTCAAGGAACAGCTGCTCTTCTTGTAACCACGTATATGAAAGCTTTTTATGTATATGGTCTTGCTTTATGTGGTATCTGTGTCTTCCTTGAAGTATTTTTTCAGACTAGGTGTTCATCTTTTCTAGTCGTGATTGGATGTGACTGTGTGCGTCTGCTGCGTGGCTCGTTTGAGACAGGTCGAGCGGTGTATAATTCTTGTCTGCCTTCACTATTGCCTTGTGGAGGCCTAGTTTGTTTGTTGTGGAAGAATTTTCTGAGTTCGTGAATTTGTTTTTTTATTTAGCGATTATATATCTATAATTCCCCTTCCTCCTTCTTTTCTCTCGATGGTGAGTCTTTCCTTGCATGCGTTGGGATGTAACTTCCGGTGTTTAGTGAATTCAGTGCGTATGAGAATGTGAATGTTTTTTATGTCTATGTGTGACCATTTAATGATACCAAACGAATACGTAAGAATAGGTATGGCGAAGGTGAAGGTATAGCTTTCGTTAGATTTCTGGAATTCAGTTTTGTTTTTAGTAGCTTTGTGAGTCTGGTTTTAAATTCCGTCTTGAGCTCTGATTTGCTATGAGTGTGGTTAATTTTGTACTTTGATGGAAGCCTAGGTATCTGTACGTTTCTTCTTTGAGCATGTTATCTATAGTTTCATTGTTGATTGTTTCCCCCGTAGGGTAGTCTTTCCACTGTCCCTCGTTGATATGAAGTAGCTTGCATTTACTTATACCAAATTCCATGTTGATGTCCAGGGTAAACGTTTCTGTGATTTTAAGGAGTTCCTTTAGCTGTGAGCTGAGCAAATCTCCCTGGAACATACCTCGTCTGATGTAGATCTCTTCTGTTTCGATGTGCATTTTTTGTGTTCTCAAGTTGATTTTAGTTTAACACGCACTCATGATTTGCGTAAGAAATTGCCTGATGTTTTTATTGACTTTATATAATTCTAGTACTCTGGTTAGCCAACTGTGGGATATCGAATCTAAGGCTTTTTTATAATCTATATAACCAATATGAAGGTTTCTATAATTTTTCCTGGTTTGTTCCATGATGACGCTGTCTATAATGAGCTGCTCCTTGTATCCTCGGATGTTTTTCCTGCACCGTTTTTATTCTTCCGTTAGAATGTTTTTGTGTGCTAGATGTTGTTCTATTCTCCTGGTAATTGTGGCTGTGATGATTTTATATAGGGTTGGAAGGCACGTAATAGGTCGGTAATTTGACGGGTCCTTATTGTCTGAATTTTTGGATTTAAGGTATATTATTCCTTGGGTGAGAAAACTGGGGAGTGTGCTAGGTTTTAAAATAATTTCGTTAATTTGGCGAGTGAGAGCTTCATGTGTGGAGGTAAACTGTTTGTACCAGAAGTTATGAATGTTATCTATTCCAGGACATCTCCGGTTATGCGTGTATTTGATTGTTACTGCAACTTCTTGTGTTGTCATTGCAAAGTTCTCTTGTTCCTCTAAGCACTTGTGTCTGTCTTCTTTCACTTTAATCCAAGAAGCGTTATTATTGTGTAGTTTCGGTTCTGACCAAATACTTTTCCAGTATTTTGTGATCTCTTGTTTGGTCGGTGGTTCTATTACTCGTGCCTGCTCATTGCTCATGATTTTTTGGTAGAACTGTTTTTCGCTTCTTCAAAACAGGTTGTTAGCGTCCTTTCTTTCATTTGATTCTTTGCATCTTCGGACTCTTGCGGCATACACAGATAAATTTTGCTTCAGAGTGTCAAGGATTTCTGTAAGCGTGTAATCAGGAGATGCAGATTTCATTTTCTCTACACTTTGTGTGATACGTTTTGACTTGTTGCCGTTCATGGATTGGGTAAAGTGTCCCAATTCTTTTCTAATTTTGTTAATTTTGTTTTCGATCCTTATCTGCTATTTGAATTTTGGTTTTATGTTGTTGGTGTTTCTGTCTCGTGGCGGGAGTTTCTGATTGTTCTGTGTTATCGTGGTTATAGCTGCTGCGTAGATCACTGTATGAATGTCCTCAATTGTGCTCGCATTCGTTATGTACTCGGGAATTATGTGTTTGTTGATGGTCTTTAGGATTTTATGTGTGTCCCGTTTGAAGATTACACGAGGAATAGAATCTCTTGTTGTAGGATCGTCCATTTGTTTAGATGTGACTTCATTTCTACTTTAAGTGCTTGTGTGAGTGACGGTGCGAGGTGTAGCTGTGTGTATGGTGCTTTGGGCGAATGATTCATTTGTCCTGTGGGCTGTATTGTGCTTTTCATCTGCCGTGGGTTGTTGCTGGGTGCTTCGCCTCTACTGAGCATTGAGTGAGGTTGCAGATCCTCTTGCACAAAGTTGGGCTGGTTTGTATGTGGGATCGGTTCGGCATCTACCCCGCTGTCCTCATTGTTTGGTTGATGAATGTTTAGTTCAGCAGCTACCATAGCTTTGATGTTTTTCAATGTGAGTGGGGTGAGTTTACTGGTCTTAGTCATGACTCTTTTTTGATCTATTACACTCTGTTCTGTGATAAGTGATTTGTATTCTGGATATTGTGCTATGAAAAGTGTATGCAGTTTATGCCCGTATCCTGATGAAATTGTCTCAAGTTTGGTAGCGGTGTAGTGGGAATGCATCACCGTTCGATTTATTTCATCTGTCCATTTTAACCTCTTTCTTGGTTTACCTGCCTTGGTAGTTGCAGGTAGTCGTTGCGATATATCCGCTGTTGTAATCGGCTCAAGTTGTTGTGTTTGGCGCACGATCGGTTTGCTCGATTCTGTAATGCGACTCATGTGTTGCCCTGCCTTTCCCGCCTTGGTGGGTGCCAGCTTAGCTGGCAAAACACTTTCGGTGGGTCTATTATCCTTTGCTTGGTCGTGATCGTTTCGGTCGAGCTGTCCTTTCCCGCAGCGTCCTCGACCATTACGCTGCTCGCCCGATGCTTTGTAGTTTGGATTGATGTTTTGTGGTGTTAGAAGCTCAAAGTATCCCGACATTGGATCGCCTGTTAGTAGAAGGTAGATCGTTTTATTGTGTGTTTCTTTGCCTATTATTGTTGGTTTCTCTTTAATGCACATCTGTTTTGTTCTTGGTTTTTAGAAAATATGGAAGATGTGCTTCTGGGTTTCCGAGAGAGCAAATATTTCTAGGCTCGTTTCGTATGTAGTGGTTTTGCTCATGAACTTTTAATAGTTGTCGAAGTCCTTCATGTCGTCGTCCTGTAATAACGAAAATATCTGAAGTTCCGACCAGTTTTGTCGTAGGTATTTCAATGCGTCTTCTCGCAGTTTGGTGTGATTGTTTTGATGGCCGTATATGTGCAAGCTGACTGATCGGAACAGACAACTTCCGTCTCCAACAATGTCGGCTCTGATGAAATTCTCGGGAATAGATCCGGCTGTAGCAATTTTTTCGGCAAAAGCCCGCCTGTTTAGCCTTTCGCCGCCACCGTCCCGCATGCTGTCACCTTCAGCAGTGGCTCTAAAGGTGCCCTGGCGATCCCCAGGCAGCGGCTCTTTTCCGAGGCTCGATGCTTTCTCCATTTTCATGGGTGTGCCACCATTTGACCCTGGTGGTCCAGGTAACTCGTGTCCGTGCAGGCGTCACTCCCCAAGCAACTTAACCAAGGTTAGTTAGTTGCTCCGTGCGGTTTCAAAGGTTAGGAGGGGTTTAGGGGGGCTAGGGTGTGGGAATGGCAGGGATATTGGGTATTTAGGACAGCGGACAGCTCGACGTCGCTGACAGTACGGACTACGAAATTACCGTAGCGTCCTCAATACTGCTGGAAGCAGTACCCAGACGGGTAGACTTATTTATTATTATTATTATTATTATTATTATTATTATTATTATTATTGACAATCAATTTCTCAGCAAATGTTGGGTTACAAGCCCATCCCGTATGCATGCAACAAAAGGAGTGGGCTGGTTTCAATTAGTTCTATGTGTTTTTGGAACTAGCCCAGTTGATGATACTATGAGCGGTATCACATGAACCTTATTCAGTCGCCACATCTGCAATACGTTATTATTGTTGGGTATAGCAACATCTACCAAATAAGCTGTCTTTGTTTCCTTATTTAACAATACCACATCAGGCCGATTATTACTCACTTGTCCATGGACTCCAAAAAAATGAGCTGACATTTCCGTCAGTCTGTAGTTCTGTGCGGCATAGCGCAAAATCTACTTGTCTGATTGACTTAAAATGTTGATCAAAAATCAAGGTCATATGGGGATGAAATGGTTACATTTTGGTGAAAATCCAAAATGTAAAAAAAATCATTATTAAGAAACTGCTTATCGAATGTACTATAAAATTTAGACAAAAATAAAGTGTGATACAGGGATGAACTGGTATTTTTGTATATAAATCTATTATGGCGGAACAAGATGGCGTCCTAATGAAATGTTCACTCAAAAATCTACTTATCCAATTAACTATAAATTTTAAACAAAAATCACGTGTTAAACAGGGATAGGTAGTATTTCAGGGCGAATCCTACATGGCGAAACAATACGACCGGCCTAATAAAATTTTTAAATTCCGTAAAATTCCAGTTCCTGCAATAAAACCTTTTTTATGGATAAAAATAATAAAGGACATAATTAAGTATTTTTTAGACTGAGTAAATAATGTTATGAAAAATAAATACATAATAATAATAATAATAATAATAATAATAATAAACGAATTAAAAACTTAAAAACATTGAAATAAATTAGAGTTTATAAGTTATTATAAAGATAATACCAAATAAATATACGCATATATAAACTGTGTATTGTACGAGGGACGTAGTGTTTTTTTATTACTATATTATTATTTCTCTAAACTACATGTCCCTTACAGATTTACTCAAAATAACTCTGACCATTTCAACAAATTTCTTAAATGGGGTCTAAGAAATTATAAAAACACAAAGTTTAGGATTTACCAAGAATGTAAACAGAACAGTTTACTTTGCTTAAGTTTTTGAAACAATAACGGCTCGACAAAGAGCGACGAAAAACATTAAAACAATTAAAATAGATTCAGATTTTAGGCAAAACCACATTTTATGTTTCCTAACACATTTTCAACACTCTATTTTAATATAAGTATTATTTATTTATTTATTTATGTTTATCAAAACTACGTATTTGCTCTTTATTGTATATTTCTGGATTTGATTACAAACAGATTAAATAAAATAAATAATTTAAGAGGATATCTCAATGGATTTAAAATTTCGATTCCACAAATCACATGCTATCTGGAGTGCTACAGGTCGATGAGAGTCACCGACAGACAGCTCATTAGTCTAGCAAACGAGCCAGCTATTCAGCCAAATACAAGGTAATAATATGACAGATAGAGGTTTAAAATTTTAGGAAAAATTGAGTGCCCGAAAAAAATACGAGTTTTTTGCCAGAAAAAAAAAACAGAAATAAACGGAAAAATAGGGAAACCTTGAACTTTTTATAAACTAGGAAAAGTAGTGTAATTAACCAGTTTGACGATATTTAAACATATTTTTTCGATAGATTTTATAAATTATTTTAATAAAAGCTAAGTAAAAGATAAATGCTTGAAACTAATTTCCGTGCCATGTTCCTCCGATATTTCGCCGCGACCGACAGTTCCAATGTTTTTTTACTTAAACTGCTTTAATTTGTGTTCAGTTATAATTTTCGCTAAAATTACTCAAAACGTTTTTACTTCCTTCATAAGAGAAACTGAAGCCATTTCTATTTTTTCTTGTTGAAAATGTTCATCGTCTTAACCCCCCCCAGAAATACGCTATTGACCGTAATCGTGAAAAGATCACCCTCCTAGACCCCGAAAACCGTTATTCTTACTATTTACTATTTAGTTTTTAACATTTTTTTTATTTAAAAGGGAGTTTTAGACGCATTTATTGGTTTATTTAAACTGTTAAAAAACTTTTTAAAACCAAATCTATAATAACAGAACATTAATCTAATAAAACTATAGTTATATAGAGAATATATTAAAGTAATAATAATAAAGAAAGCAGAATACATAGGCTGACATCACTTTGGAAATAAAAAAAAATGTTAAAAAAACTATTTTAAAGGAAAAAAACACATGTTTTGTTTAAAAATAAACAGAAACTTTGTTTCTAGGCTTATTCAAATGTTTTGTAAAGCTACATTTGCTATCTTCATAACAATTGGTATTTATTTTTATGTTTAAATAAAACATATACGAATTTATTTTAGTTTTACATTTTTTTCCAGTGTATGGGAATAAAACCGAAAAACTGTTTTTTCCCAATTTTTACCGAACTGCAAAAATTAAAATTTGTATCCTATTTCATACCTACGGACCAAAAATATTTCTAGTAAAAGTGTGTTGGTTTTTTCGTTAAGATAGGAAAGTCTAAAGTTTTTCAATAAAAAAAAATATAAACTTTTTTGAATAGGCAGAAATAACCAACATGAAAAATATTGATTTTTCCTTGGGACATTTTTGTCTTCATCGGTAAATTATGCCCTAAAAAATCATTTTAAATTTACTGCGATATCCTCTTTTAATAACCTATTAAAGAGCAAGAGAAATAGATCGCTAATTAAAAACCAATAGATCTTTAATACTAAATTTGTTCACCGTCTTTCAAATAACAAAAAGGTGATATCGATATCATCTGGGTGTCTCCAAACTAAATTGGTTGAATGGGTCTGTAACGGTTTTGACAGGCCGAGATAAGTGACTAAAAAGATCATCCTTCTACCCACGCTTTCTTGTAAGGTTCCCAGACCGTGTTTATTTGGTTAGCTTGGCGTACCCTGTGTAAAACCGTCAATGATAAACCACAGCCGTAACAAGTGGGGCAGGACATTCGATTAGGTCATACCAGATGAATATACATACATCCGATGTAAAAATTTTATATTCCTCATTTTAGCGTCCATAGAAATTCTTTGTGGTAACATAGCTAAGATAATCGAAGCCAAACATTTTTAAATCCGAACAAATTTTGAATGGACAGAAATTTGGAATGCGTATATTTCATTTTTATTAGGGAATTAATTAATAAGAGTATATAACAATATGCTAGACTAGCATTTGCAGATAGTGGACAAAAGAATAAACCTTTGAACACTGTGAAAACAGTCACTAATTATAAGCTGTGTAAATAATGCCTGAATGATAATCGTTATGGTACCAAATCATTTGATTAACTGAAATTTCTTATAATTTAAATAAAAAATAGTTATGTGCCAATATTTCTAATTTCAAGTATTATTAACGACGTTATCTAATAAACTCAAGGAAATAATTAAGGTGTATTGATATTTTATATCTGTATTGGAACTTGGATGAAAGAAGAACGAGTTATCCGATCTTTAAACGCTTTAGTATTCCAACTAGGTGCATGTTTCTATTTTTATTTTTTGTAAATGAGGTTATTCACAAAACTGTTGTTGTGGGCATTATACAGTGCAAATTAAAATGTAAAGATTTTTATTTTTTTAAGGTGGCCGTGGTGTACGTCAATTTTTTTTATGTAACGTTTACCTTTGTAAGGATACAGCAATTTGTCGTTAATATTTTATATTTTTAATTTTGTTTTTATTGCCTCCTATAGAAACACAATTTTTTATTTAATTACATGCACTTTTATTTATTTACTAGTTATCTAATTTTTATATAAGTAGGGCCCGAATTTTTCTAGATAATGATACAGGGTTCAAAATGCTGTTGGACATACAGGGTTTCCTAAAAGTAAGTTTAGCATAAAAATTTAATTTTTTAGCTGCAGGTATTGTATGCAGACCAAAGTAAAGGTAGACATACTTAGCCACTGAAATATTAAATAACCTGTGTTATAACAACAATAAACATTTTATTTACAAAATAACAGGAAAATGCGTAAAAAAGTAAAAAAACTAAAAAAAAAATGAAGTTGGAAATGAAAAATTTTAATATTGTGTAAAATTACCTCTAGCGTCCCGAACATCTCTACATTGTGATCGTGGCATACTGAGGGCAAGATTGTCCAGCTGTTGTTGAGGAAAGATCTCCCATAGACGTGGCAAAATACCTTTTAATTAATCAATTGTAGTTGAGACAGGTTTATGCAGTTCAAGCGATCTTTTCGATAAAGACCATGCACGTCAATAAGGCTCAAGTCCGGCGACAGTAGTGGCTATGGAATATGCATAAATTGGGCGTCCACTATGGCTTGAGGAACTACCCTAGTTCTATATAAGCGAGCATTGCCATCAACAAAAATAAATCTCTCATCGCCTTCGATATTGATGTCATATCCAATGCGAGTCCAGACCATCATAACTGATCCTCCTCCATAAGAATATCTCTCTTGAATTACGGCACGGTGGCGAGGAGTTTGCGTGTTTCGCCAAAAACTTAGGCGAGGTTATGTATTTTAACAACAAATAAATAAAATATTATAAAACTGATTAAAAAATTTTGTCCATGGTAAGGATGGAACTCTAAACTTCGCTTCTCAGATAATTTAAATTACAGAACCATAGACTACTCGACTACCGCCCTACTAGTAAATAATTTAAATTATTAAAAATAAAGTTCGGCTCGAAATTGAAATTGTCATTAACTGGGTTATTTTTGGCTCCAGTTATCTCCAGCTCAAGTTTTAGTCACATCTGAGTTCTTATAATTATTAACAAGGTTCAAGTGTTCCTGAACTGTGGTCGATATTTTTCTCCCCGACTCGACTGGCCGACATAGATAGCAGAGCATCTCCACAGCTCAACGAGTATACTCCGGATTTTGAAAATTTTTCAATGCTATCTTTAGGTTTAATTAGGTGATGTTTTATAGTATTAGTAGTTTTAAAAGCTAAAGAAAGATTAAGATTTTTAAAAAAAATTGGGTAGCTGTAGAAATATGTTGTTAGGTAACCATATTTGTTGGTAGACCCGTTTGAGTTGGGGTGCAGTACATGAAAAGAGAGTTTGTATTTTTTCAAAAATT
Source organism: Kuschelorhynchus macadamiae (assembly GCA_030620095.1). Classification (NCBI taxonomy): domain Eukaryota; kingdom Metazoa; phylum Arthropoda; class Insecta; order Coleoptera; family Curculionidae; genus Kuschelorhynchus; species Kuschelorhynchus macadamiae. The sequence goes on along the minus strand of JAUTXW010000258.1, from coordinate 1,440,787 downwards.
TATAAAACAGTTTATTAAGAGCATCGGTCCGCTTAAAATTTTTACGAATTTAAGGTGTTTTTTAACCAAAACTATAAAAGAACTAAGTTTAATACTCACAATTTCTCAACGGTATTTCAAAGATAAACAAAAGAGTGTGTGAAAGTAATTATTTTTGTTAAATTTCAACAAATAGAAATATGACGAACTGCCGAAAATGCCTAAAAATCAGCTTTGCACCATTAAAAAAAAATTTATTTTTATTTTTCTGTGATAAAAAATACTTTCCCACATTCCTACAACAATCTAGATTTTAAATCTTTAAAGATATTTTGATTTAATTGATAAACACGACCAGAGTTTTGGTTAAAGCCGGCCAACTTTTGTAAAATTTTTAAACAGCGAAAACGGTAGTTTAATGTTTTGTCTCTCTTGCGGTTGATCGTACTACTCTTTCAGCAGGCGATTGTGACTCGGCTAAGCAGAGACGAATTAGTTTTTTTTTTAACAGATGTAAGTTAAAATTGACTAATATGCAAATATTTGATATTCTTCAAGTGATTATAAATATGTTTCCTTTTTTTTTACATGCATTATCATATGAAATAGTTGTTGATATTTTTATACAAGAAAAAAATGTAATAAATAGGTATTTTAGAGCAGTTTTAATTAGGCAATTATTGTTAAGACCATCGGATCGCTTAAAATGTTTAAGAATTTAAGGTGATTTTTGACAGAAACCATGAAAATTTCAATATTGACAGTTTCCCAAAGATATTTAAAAGATAAGCAATATAAGAGTGTACTAAAGTAATTATTTTTGTTAAATATCAAGAAATAAAAATGTTACAAGCCGCCGAAAATGGCTAAAAATTAGTCAATTTAGCACTATTAAAAAATATTTTATTTTTATTTACCTGTTATAAAAATTAATTTCGTACATCCCCACAATAATCTGAATTTTAAATCTTCATATATAATTTAATTTAACTGATAAAAACCACCACAGTTTTGATCAAAAGTCGGCCACCTTTTGTAACATTTTGAGCCATGAAAACTATAATTATTATTTTATCTGTTCCTACTTTTTTTAATAGGCATAAGCTAAATTTGTCTAATGTATCATATTTCTTCTTTTTATAGCAAAACCGGTTTAAAAAATCTTGCAAATATTTGATATTCTTCATTTTAAAGAAAAGAAAGACTAATAATTGTTACAAGCATCAGACCGCTTGAAATTTTTACGAATTTAAGGTGATTTTTTGATTTAAAACATTTAACTATTTTATAGTCATTTTAAAAGTAAAGGTGCCCATCATATGCATGCATCTTTAAAAATGTAATTTTAAGGCAAAAATGACTGTGAAAAACATAATATATGGCATTAATATTGAAGTAAATTGCTCTTTGCGAAAAACAAGAAGGCGAAAAAAAATTATCTTAAGCGGAACATTAAGTTTATCAGTAGTAATAATCTGGGTTAGTTTTTCGACTTTTTTCATATATTTAGGTGCAAATGTGTATTTTTTCGTTTTTATTTTGGTCTGACAGTGATTGTAACTTTAGTTATGTCATTTACTTATTGGTAGAGCAAATAAAAAATGCGACCTTTTAAAAGTTCTTTTTATCCCAATAATTTTAATTTAAACAGTTTAATTTTTTTTTGCAATGTATCTAGTTATAATTTTGAGATCGAAGTAATGGCAGGAATGCTTTTTATATTGTCTGTATAGTTTAACAATTTTAGCTATTATTTATTTTTACGTGATTTTTATGCAATGTATAACTTGCGAAGACTTACACATTGTAATGTATTTTTGTAAACTATCAAAAAGTATTTTTCTGATCAATGTCGAAACCTAGACATTTGATCTGAATGTTCAATAAACTTGTCCAGAAACGCTACTTTAACGTTTCCTTTTGAATTATTTTGTAGACGTGAACTACCAATAATGCTGAAAAGCTAATTTTAAGCTGAATACGATAGTTCATAAAAATGCTAAAACGTATTTTGTAAAAATTCACAACAGGGCTATAGTTTATACAGGCTAAGCTTTCACTTTTTTTTAACTTTCCGATCGATTATTGTTATTATTTTCTTCATTTTATGATGGCAAAACCTCACAACTTCTATACTTGAAGTTTTTGGTATCTATTTTAGGAGCCCTGTAGGTACAACACGATCATATTTCTAAAGATCCTGTCCCTACTCTATACAAATTAAGGTTTGATTTATATAAATCGGTACATTTGTTCAGATATTAAATTAAAAAATATAATTTTAGTTCGTTTTAGGATCATCCCGTATACACATAAGTAACAACCTAAAAAATATACATACATACTTTGTCTTTTACAAATCAATTAAGACCGTTTGAATTCGGGTAATATAACTTTTTTATACTTACTTGGAATTAAATTCCGTAATCACTTTGGAAGATCTATTCTTAATAAATCTACAAAACATAAAAAAAACTAATCAAAAAATATTTCATAAAAAAAGTTCGAATACCAACCTTTTTTGTGCCAATCTTCTACTTTTCTTTTTATTCACTTGTATCCGCCGCTTTGTAGAGCCCATACTTACTTTTACGCTAACACAAAAATACCCTAATTTATATATTATTATATATCCACTAGCAACGAGCAACTGCATACATTGGTAAATGGAAAAAAGAAAAACCGACTAGCGAGTACGGTGCTGGCGGTTGATGAAAGAATGAAAGAAAGAATATTTTGGCTACCCGCCTCACAAATTATTCACTTGATCGTCGAAGAGATTTAATTTTTCGGACCGTAGCTCTTAAGGAAATAGTCAGGGTAACCATTGTTAAAAGCTATATTATAAAACTCAAAAAATCCAAACTCTGTAACCCATTCAGTTCTGGAGATGTAATGGTTGGAAATCTAATCACAAAAACACGTATTCCTTTCGAGTGTCCAGTTCAAACTTTGGCCTTAATTCAGTAATCTGTTTTATGCAGAACACCGTATTGGGTTTGCTTTATGATATATAAAGTTTCAAATATGACAGGAAATTTTAAAATATTCTTAGGAATTGATCAGTAGTTTATATTAAATTAATTACGTTAAAAGGATTCTAACGGTTCGTTTTTTTCCTATTTTTAAAATTATTTCATCACACTTATTATCGAAAGTGGTGGAGTAACCCGTATGAAATTTAATATCGGGAACTTTAAAGTGAATTGATCCTTTCAATAAAATGATAGAATAAAAGCAGCATAAGCAAACAATGTTCTTAGAACATTTCCTTCAATTTCATAATTGGATAAAACGACGCAAAATGAATCTATTACATTGTTTTACGTGATTTTTATACAAATAACTATAATAAAGTGTATGCACTGCGTTTCTTTCACATATTAATAATAATAATAATACAAATTAAATACAAATTGTATCAATAGTAAATAAAATTTTTTTCCAACTAATTCTTTCCTTGAAGCTTAACTATAAAAACAATGGTGCTAGTAATTAACTGAAATTCCAAAAGTAAACTGTTGCTTCATATTGCATATTTGATTTATACTTTATCAGTATCTGCGAATTCAGCAAAATCCTTAATTTCGTTCATTACTATTTCATATTTTTCTCAACTCGAACTAAAATCAGAAATAAAAATAAAACCACTTCCATTTGCATCTCTGGATACAAACTTCTTTTCATCATTTCGCCTGAACTGTTAATAGTATAATATGGATGGGTGACCACTTGGGAAAGCTAAGTGCTGTCTTCAGACGGGCTGCTAAAAGTAGGTAGTAGTTAATTATATAATACAATATCCACCTTGGTCTAAAAGGTACCGTGAAATTAGCATATGTATTTCAGTATTTCGACAAGGTTGATGTAGTTAAACATGTCCCGCTCTATCATACGGGAGACGTGTTATTAAGAGCTCTGACTTTACTGGATTGTTTAATGTAAAACTTAAATTAGACTTTTAACTAGTTATTTATCTTGTATCAGACCGTCTCCTTTGCGTCCACAAAATCTTGCACAAATCCGATTGACTATTATTTTTGAAAGAAATATTAAAAGATGTATAGTGGTTTATTAAACTCCTCTTTTCCGACACTATAGTACCAAGTGTAATTTTTTTAGATACACCGTCGGTGGTAATTTTTTTAAATGGAATACCACATATATATTTCATATTTGTGTTCTGTGTAAGTTCAATTGCTTTTTATACTGATATTGATATTGACAAGGACGATCGCGATTTTGCTCTTTTTGGAGCTCATCAGGTCGAGTCTTTTTTATAGTATATCTCACTTTTTAACATTTCTTTTACTTTTCTATTTATTAAGACTTCGCCAAGGTCATTTATTTACAAAATAGTTAGTAAGTTACATTACATTACATTTTATTGTGGTATTTATTTTATTATGTAACTAGATTAAGTAATCTTGTAAATGAATATTGTCCGTTAAGAAATAAATAAATAAATGGCTTTCATATTTATTGTCATAAATAAAATAAACAAAGCTGTAAAAATCTTAAGACTAAAGAAAAAGAAAGTCAACCTACACATAAGTCATACAGTCGGTGAAATACACAAAAACAATAAAGGACAAGAACAAACAATATAAAAAATGATCAATATATAGTTTCAAAATCGGGATTCCAAGAACTCTGAGACTGAGTATAGGCTCTCTCAACCAGCAAACTTTTCACTTGCGTTCTAAAAGACGTCTATCTGCCTCAGTTGGATGGAAAGGTAATTAAACATCTTCCTGCTATTATAAACTAAAGAACCTTTAGTAAAGGGTGCAATGAGAATCCAACAACTAAAACAATAGGTCATAAGACAGGTTCCCAGGTTTATGGATTTTGGGAAGGCAATACAGTTTAGATAACTGTAGGTTACTATGTGTTAGTTTGAATTTTAGTTTACAAGATACAAGGTTTTTACACTGTTTTAAGGTACTTTTGATAACGGTTTTTTCTCAATTAAATCGTAAGAACCAGTTTGAATAAAATTGTCTACTCTTTCAAAATAATCAGTTTTGTCTAGCATAACAACCTTATTTCATTTGTCAGCTTTTAAATAAAAACATTCTTTTTAATTCGGTTCCAGGATAACTTCAGTATCTTTACGAGAAACATATTTTGACTTGTTGTTAACAACGTTTTTTGAGATTTGATTTCTGCAAGCCTCTCTAATGAATCCCTTAGTTGACTCTGGCACGTATTGAATGAAACTTTCGATATGCGCTATAATAGTTGGTAAACTATTTTTCACTGGAGGTTCTGCAAAATTCAAACCTTTATTCAAAAGGGCGATTAGCATCCAAGGAACTGAGGATGCTATGCGGATTATATGAATTTTTATAAGAGTCGTAGAAAAACAATTTCTTCAACACTGTTTCAGTGCTGTACAACTGAGAAATTTCTTTGATTAAATGTAAATAAAATAAGCCAAAAGTAGTCTTTCCAACTTTCTTTTGACTCATAATATTTCAAATAGTGTCGTGGTGAAAAGTATTTTTCAACGCATGTGTGTTATAAGGCAGTTTTTAGTCAAGTTAATAGTGCATTTTTTAGGAGTTTCATATGTGGTCGAAGGAAAAAATATATTAGTGATTTAGTTATTACCTAGAACAGTAGCTAAGTATACGTGATCGCCCTTATTTTATATCCGGAGGGTAGTAGGCGAATTTAGAAACGTCATCGAAGACTGACTAAGCTAAACAGTAATCTGATGCAATACAATTATTCTTAATTTGCGGGGTCAGTAGTGACCAGCTGACGGCTAAACGCAATAAAGGGGTAAATGTCAGAAAAAGGTTTTAATTAGTGGACTTATATCAGCTGTTCTCTTTATAGGGGTTGACGCGGGTAAGACCTAGCAATTTAAAAGCGTATTTTGGAGTCAAATATTTTTTTTCCGAAAAAGAAAATAGAATACAGTGAAATTTTCTACATCGCTAGTTACAAATGGCACTCTCAATGTTAAAGTTGTTGCTTTCAACTAAATATAAATTATATATCTTTTTGGAGCTAGTTGTAGTCAAGAAGCTTTAAAAATGCTAAATGGTATTTCAGAATATTGGTTAAATACGCCCCTTTGGATTAACATCGATTTTTTCCAAGTATTTTTACTTTCCTTGTAAAAGAGAAGTATCGTAGTACTGACATAATCATCCTCTCATGTTTTTACAGATCTTTACGTTTTGGTGTTCCTAGATGCCAAAAAAACATGTTTTCTCAATTCCGTTGGTCTGTCTGTTCGCGACTGCCTACCCGATTGACTTCTAATTTTGGTAAAATATTAAGGGTCGTACGACCTGGTAACATTTTTGGTAAAATCCAATATAGCGAAACAAAATGACAGCCTAATAAAGTGTTCAAAAACAATTATTTACTAAAAAACTACTGATCCAATTTACCTGACATTTGGTCAAAAATTAAATGTTATGAAGGAATTAAGTGGTAAAATGTTGCCACGAATACAAGATGGCGGAACAAAATGGCGACTTAATAAATTATTTAAAAATCTTGAAAAAAATACTCATTAGATAGATTTCAAATTGTGTGTGATGTAAAGACGAACTGGTAAATTCGTGGTATGAATTCAAGGTGGCGGCAAAATAAAATGCTTCTAATGAAAAAATCAATCTCCCATTCTAGATGTCAAAAAACATGTTCTCTCAATGTCTGTCTGTCAGTAACTACAAAACTACTTACCCGATTGACTTTGAATTTTGCTCAAAAATTAAGTATCATATCATCATAATTTACCTCAAATTTTGCACAAAATCAAGTGTTACTTAAAAATGATCTGGTAATATTTTGGTACGAATCCAAGATGGCGGCTTAATAAAATATTTAAAAAAACAGCCTTAAAAACTACTTATTAATTTAATTTCAAATTTTGTGCAAGTGGCAAAATCGCGATTAAATAAAATATTTATAATCGTAATTTAAGGTCCATAAAAATATGTTTTCTAAAGTCCGTCAGTCAGTCTGTCTGTCTGTTCGGGGCGTAGCTAAAAAAACTACTTACGATACGATAGACTTTTTCAAATTTTGGTCCAAAAATTAAGTCATATTGGGATGACCTGGCAATAATTTGATTAGAGTTTAATATGGCGGAACAAAATGGTGGCTTAATGAAATCTTAAAAAAAAAGTATCGCTAAAGACTAATTTCGCAATTTACCTTACATTTTGCACGAAAGGAATTAACTTGTAACATTTTGGTATGAATCCAAGGTAACAAAACAAAATTGCGGCCTAATAAAATGTTTAAACAATTAGCCTGAAAAACTACTTATTAGATTTATTTCAATTTTTGTGTAAGCATTAATAGTGAAATAGAGATAAACAGGTAAAAGTGTAGTACGGATTCAAGATGGCGGAATAAAATGGCGGCAAAATAGAATGTTTAAAAAATCAACTTTATTCAACTGGCTAAAATTCTGCAGAAAAATTAGATGTAACATAGGGATGAACTGGTACGAATTAAACATGTCGTAACAAAACGGCGGTCTTGTACAAATTAGTGTAAAAACCACTTATTCAATATATTCTAAATTATACCCAAAATTCAGTTATGGCGAATAGAAATTGGTACGAATCCAATATAGTGGGACAAAATGGTACCCAATAAAAACGTTTGAAAAGACGGTATAATTGTTTAAGTTTACCATTGTTAAAAGCAAACCAATTCTTAAAATATTCAAGTTGCATTTTGCATTTCCTGAAACTCTCCGTTCAATCTTCCAAATTATTATTCATAGTTAGGGAAACTAAGTATGTTGTTATATGCGAAGCGAGCGAGCGATCTTTGTAGCATAATAGAATAATAAAGCTACTGGTTCAGTAGATAAAAGCTGGAAAAAATATGCGAATATGAATATGTCGACCTGTCACAAAGAACGATTGATCACCGGAGCCATACAATCTAAACCGGCCCAAACTAAACAACGATAAAAAGCTAGGAAAATATTCACCATGAAAGCCACCGTGCGGCCTTTTGGTCTTTTTCTGCGCTTTTGTTGGATTGATTGTAAAGCGGACAGCGGCCATAATGGAAATGGTATTAAGATATCCGTCTAATATTTTCAGAAAATATTTATTAGTAAAGATGCCGTTAGTAAATAAACTGGTCCACCCTCGAACTGGCTTTTCTTATGAGCATTCAACTTTGTGTAACTTGATAAATTTTAGTCGGATTTTAAAAAACATTGCTGATAGTAGGGAATTTAATCTAGTTTTCAAATTTGTGTAAATTTTGGTTAACGTTTACTGTGTTTGCTATATAAAGGTGGTATTAAAGTAGCAACCAAATGCAAAAAACTTACAGTGATCCAAAATAGTTAACATTATTTTAGAATTATTCTCTTGTTCCTACAACCCTTCTCTAAAACAATTTCCAATTCCTCTTTTTATAACATTACATGCTAACCTGATATTATTGTAATAATAAACATGACAAAAATGTTCGAGCAAAGAAGCAAATTTGAGTAATGATTCAAAAAAAAAGATACAGTGGAAGACATTCACTATACTTTGTTTAAAGATGTTTAAGGTACAATACCAGAATAGTAGTACTACATGTAATGAATTTTAATCATTCATGTTACATCAAGGACAAAAAAATTCATATCAACCAATGTTGGCATCAAGATAAGTAATTGTGCGGAATCAGGCAAACCCCTGTAAATACCACTTTCATCTTAGCCCCTACCATATTAACTTTGTTAGTCCAGTACATGGAAAACAATAATTTTAAAATTTAAAAAAAATTTCAAAACTGGTGACAAAGTATATGAAAAAATTTTTAATCGAAATGGTTGGAAATGGACCTTTAGAGTAGTTACAGAAAAAACTGGAATATATTAATAACTGATACAAAAAGAAAAAATCATTGGTTCGATTTCATGTTAATCAGACGAAGTACCGTTTTCAACAAAACAGTTTTCACAACAATCTTTCGATAATATTACGATCAGTAATAAACATGATTATTTTCACTTATATGAAAACACCTGGATATAGAAGAAGACCAAAATACTTGACTGACCTTGTTCGAAATGAAGTGAGAAGTATTCCGTTTGTTAAGATTTTAAAATAATATTTATATCTGAAATAAATATTATTTGAACATAATAGAATGCCACTGACAAATATAAAAAAAATCAGATACCCTACTATTAAAAATTGTTATAAAAAAATCGGTAAATTTCTTTACCCGGAACTTCCCTCGTTATGATTTTTTTCATTTGTTAGGAATTGTAAAGTTGATCCAATTTAGTTCAGTACATAGTCACAGTATATATGTGTTACATATACTGTCTTTTCATTTGTATTTCTTCCATCATATTGGATTCCTACTAATATTTTACCATTTTCTTTCTACCTATGCCACACTTGACTTTTGAACATAATGTAAAATAAATTCAATAAGTAGCTTTTACATTGACACATATCGCCATTTTGCTACGTCATGTTGAATTCGTATCAGTTTATCCCACTTTCACATCTAATTTTTCTGCAAAAATCAATCGAACAAGATTTTTTTACGTTGATTTTTTTAAAAAATTTATTGGGTCGCCATTTTGTTCCGCAATCTTAAATTGAAATCCATATGATACGCTGGTGGTCCACAAACCTTCCCAGATATTAAGTTTATAACTGGTTTTCGTTAACGATGTTATGTTGTATGGTGTATTAGTTGGAGTTTCGGATCCAGTACAAAAACTTTTTTAAAATGTCAACGTTATGTTAAAATGGTGTGTTATTTAAGGTTAGGATCCATTAAAAAAACCTTTTTATTATGTCGACGTTTCGCAACTTTATTGTTGCCAGGATACATAGATTTTATATCCTACATGAAACCCATATTATCAGTCTTCCTAACCCCAAATAATACACAACAACAACAAGAAGATCGTTAACGAAAAATATTTAGAAACTTAATATCTGAAACCTATGTAGTAGGTAAAGACTGATAATATGGATTTCATGAAGGATAGAGAATCTATAATGTGTCCTGAGAATGCACAAATTAGGTTCCGAAACGTGGACAATTTGAAAAAAGACTTGTTTTTTACTGGATGTTAACCACAAATAATACACCACTCTAACAAGATTTTTTCAACATTGTTCAGCCATATTGGACTTTTACCAAAATATTACTAGAACATCCCCATATGTCCCTTAATTTTTGGTCAAAATTTGAAGTCAATTGGGTAAGTATTTTTTAAGCTATGTCGCAAACTGCCAGACAGACCGACAGACGGACCGACGGAATTCTATCTATCTAGGGACGCTAAAACGTGAAGATATGTAAAACCTGAGGGGGCGATTTTTTCACGATTACAAACATTTTATTTGGCCGCAATTTTGTTCTGCTATCTTGAATTCGTAACAAAGTTTTACTAGTTGATCCGTATACTATAATTAGTTATGGCATACAATTTGAAATCACTAAGTAGTTTTTTGTTTTATTGCGTCATCAGTTGATTCCAAAATAATACTTGATGTTTATGCAAATTTGAAATAAATTCGACAAGTAGCTCTTTCATAATATTTTTTTAACATTTCACTAGGCCGCCATTTTATTTTTGCTATATTATTTTTATCAAAATATCACCAGATCATCCCTATATGACTTAATGTTTTATTAAAATTTGAGGTCAATCGGGTTAGTTTTTAAGCTATACCACGAACTGACAGACAGACCGACAGACAAGCCGACGAAATTGATGAAACATATTTTTTGACATCTAGGAACGCTAAAACGTGAAGACATGTAAAACTTGAGATAGTGATTTTTTCACGATTACAAACATTTTATTTCGCCATGTTGAATTAGTACCAGTATTTTACTAGTTGATCCCTATACCACAATTAGTCATGGCACACAATTTGAAATCAAACAATTAAGCAGTTTTTTGTAGGCTGAATTTTTAAATATTTTATTAAGCCGCCATTTTGTTCCGCTATCTTGGATTCGTACCAAAATATTACCAGTGGATTCTAATATAATACTTGATGTTTTTGCAAAATTTGAAATCAATTGGAAGAGTAGTTTTTTAATAATAATTTTTTAACATTTCATTAAGCTGCCATTTTGTTTCGCCATATTTATATGACCCTTAATTTTTGACTAAAATTTCAAGTCAATCGGGTAAGTAGTTTTTTAGCTACGCTGCGAATAGACATACAGACAGACAGACAAGCAGACAGACAGGCAGACCGACGGAATTTAGAAAACATGTTTTTCGTCATCTAGGGACCCTAAAACCTCTACTCCCGTAGAGTGATTATAGGAACGTCCTCTACAATTTGGCGTTTGACTCATCCAAATCGGCCAAGCCAGCCGTTTAGAAAATATGCGCGAACAAACATAAAAAAAATACATACAGGTCGAATTGAGAACCTCCTCATTTTTTGAAGTCGGTTAAAATGGGTAAAGTATTGCATCAGGACGTTGTTGAGATTTAAGTTTGAGATAAAACAGCTTTAGGAACATTCACTTTAAGTTTATAAAGAAATAGTGATAAATAAATACCTACGTCTATGACATCCAAAATCTAATATCTACTTCAAAACCACAAGAACCCCAAGCTGCGGTCGGAATATATCTCCTAATTAAGAGCCTATGTAATATAAAAATATATTATATTATACGGGGAAATAACAAGATTTTCAGTATACATATCTAAAATAATTTTTTTGTCTTTAATTTGACTAAATATTAAGAAGATGGAAACTGTTTAAGAGCCATCGAATTAATTGATGTAATGGAACTTGCTAGCAATTAGGTAAGAATCGGGGGTGATCATAACATGAGTTTCCAAGAAAATGGGTCTGTGTCGATGTCGTGTCTGTCGTCGGTAATTACCGATGTAGCGTGTAGTTAACACCGAGCTGTCACAACAGATTAATGAATGCATCCCCAGACTACTCTGCTGCTCGCTAGTTTGCTCGCTCTTCACTGAACATTGAATCTGATATTATTTTAGAGTCCACTGCTTTCACAAATTGGAGGTAGAATATGTCATTTTGTGCTTTTTTTAAAATTAAGTTTATAAAGTTTGGTGACAACCTCTCCATTTGTTGTCGCTTTTCGTGAAAGAAAATGCATAATAACTACGGCTATAGGAAATTTGGTAAGCTATATACCTAAACAAAAATGCGATATTATTTTACTACATACAGGGTGACACAATATAATGACAAACTGGATAGTTTTGAAACTATTCACAATAAATAAACATTTACATAAAAATTTAATAGGATAGAATTTTTGTTTCCTTAAGAAGATTATACAATTGTACAGGGTGATCCAGATAACTCTTTAAATGGAAATATCTCGATTATTCTTGAAATCAGAAAAAAAATGTTCCAAACAAAAGTTGTTTGAATAGATCTGCTTTTTCATATGCTTATATTTCAATGTTTAGAGGGTGTCTCAAGAAAGCAAAGCAAGCAGCAATAAAATTACGAAATACTACAATTTTTCGGATATAATTGCTTACCTCTATCGGTATCTACTGATACCTAGAGTTAAAGGTTATTTTTCAAATGTCAGGAAATTGATGTTTGAAGTCTGTTTTACTGTTTGACACTTTTTTATTTTGTGCTAATATTCTACAAAATATTCACGAAATGAGATAAAACGATTTATATAGTTTATAAATTCTGTTTACTAAATTTGAAAATAATATGGTACTAATTTAAACTTATAATCAACTATAAACATGAAAATAAATAAAATTTATAATTTCTACCCTAAATAAAATGCTCTGCATGTCTCCATTAACCTCGTCACATTTATTGTTAAATCTTTTTTGCCGTTCCTTTTCATGTATAATCGATTGTTACTTATTTTCATTAAAATTTCTTATTATTTTCAACAATATTTCTATGAATATCTTAAATTTTATTATTTCTTTACTTATACACTGTATATTTTAAACAGCCCTAAATGGGCGTTAGATCTGGGCTCTTCGCGGGCTAGCTGATTGTTCCACATCTCCTATCTGCATTTGATAATTATTTTGAAAATAGTCTCTTACTCCGACACAATTATGGGGTGGTGTCCTGTTTTATTGCCAGATCATATTTTGAAGAGTTTAAAGTGGTAGTTAATCGGAAAAGTGTTTAATTTGATTTTTCAAAAGTTCCAAAAATCGTAATTCATTTAAGTTGCAATGGATAAAAACCAGACCTAACACCTTATGCCCCCAAAAAATTTAAATCATTGAAAAGCAATTGGCTCGAGAGTTTGTGAATTTTTATAGGACCAAATATGACAGTTATTCCAATTATAAAAGCCGGCAGTGGTAAATATCGAATCATCGATCCATAAAATTTCATTGAAATAATCTGGACCTTGATTAAAACTTGCTCTTATAATTTGAACACATTCATGTCTCCTTCTTTTTGTTCATCATTTAATTGTTGAACTGGCCTAATTTTAAAATCGTAGTATCTGTTTTGCTTTAAAGTTCTCTGAACTGCTCCATAACTAACTCTCTTGTTTCGTGGTCCATACGTTATATCTCTAATAGAGTCTATGACAGATTTTCTTGAATTTTTTTGAAAATAACGTAATATATTAAAATTCCTTTCTTCATTTCTTTGTTTCGTCCTTTTCTCATTTCTTAGCAATAACTTTTTTGTATGGATTTTAGCTGGTACAGATGTGATTCTCTGCCCATTCGGTTTTCTATACTGTCCTCTTGTTCTTGTGACGTTATTATTATTTTTGAAATAAAGCTCGACCATTTTAAACCCTTCAGCAGTCGAATAGCTCATGTTTCAAGTATTAGCACAAAATAAAAATGACTCAAGAAGCAAATCAAACACCAATGTCCTGACATTAGAAAAATAAACTCTACAGGTAGCAGCAGGTATCTAAATAGGTAAACAATTATATCCTAGAAATCATAGTACTTCGTAATTCTAAAACCTTCCATATTTCGAAAACCGTTAATTTTTTATTTATAGTATATTTTACAAAAAATATGCAGAATTTAATATAAAATTTAAAAGCATTAAAATATGTAATATATTATATTTAAGAAAACAAAGTTGGTACTTGCCTTGCTTTTTTGAGACCTCTTTATACATTAAAATATAAGCATATGAAAAAGCAGATCCAATAATACAACTTTTGTTTGGAACATTATTTTCTAATATCAAAAATAATTGAGAATTATCTAGAATACCCTTTACATGGGTGTATAACATAATATCTTTAACAATGCACACTCAAAAAACAGTCAAAAATAAAATTACGGCTTAAAAATACTACATATCTTAACTAAGATCTACAATGTATCATTAGCAAAAATGTCACTTTGGCTATGGTACGGTGTTATAATCAGAAAGTTCATTTGTTTTTTTTAAGTATGAATTTTTGTTAATGTTTTCAAGCTCGGTTGGAAACGTGTTATTATCAGAAAGTCCTTTTGTTTTTTTTAAGTATGTTTAATGTGTTACTTAGCGATTTTGCGGGATATTCAAATTATTTCTTGTCGTGTATTGCATGTATATATTTGCCCTCTAAGACCAAATTCTTTGATATTGTTTCTAGGCATATAAAGCATTGCAAAATCTATAGGTGTAGATAGAACCGTTAAATTTTCAAATTAGTAAAATGAGTCTTATTTAGAGTTGACTCTATAAATGGGGCATTGCCCTAACATGTTTGTTATACCATAGCAGATTTTTGTATATACCTGGCCATAATATAGGGACTTGTTGACTAACGACAGGCCTTAATTGTTGAAATAAAAAAAATAAGGCGTTTAACCTGTTACAGAGAATTTCTATATGCATATCTTTTAAGATGATTTGTAGTCAAGGTTTGCTCCTAGAAACTTTATATCGTTGTTTTGTTCCATTCTTTTCCCATCTGGAGTTCTTATGAGACTGCTTTTATTTATAGTCCTGTTTTTTGGTAAAAATGTCATTGAATATGGCTTGGAGAAGTTGAGAGGATCGTTATTATTTAACCATCGTTATATTTCCTCCACAGTCTTGTTGGACATACCTGCTGTACCACTATTCTCGTCACATCACTTATAATAAAATTAAAGTCATTATAATTCGGGGATTAGCTAATAAGAAGGTCTTTATTATAAACTAAACATAATTTAGGGAGAAGACTTCCTTGCAGAACTCCCGTTGTATTCTCTTACGTTTCTGATTTTGTATCAGTTTTAAACTGTTTGCTTTCGCTACAGTAATAAAAATTTCCCCAATTGAGAGCCATTCCTCTAACACCTATATATTTTTTTAACTGATTAAAGATAACTTCAAGGTTTACCTTATCAAACGCAGGCTATAATAAGACAATAGACCAATGGTCTGTTGTTTACTAACCTAGAGTGTTAATGTAATGCTGTTTCTATGTTTTAGAATTTACAAACTTGTGTTGGCCATGGGGATAGAATTTTATTTGATTCTAGAATTGGCTTTTTAAATAGAAATAGACTTTCATCCTCTTCAAAATGCATTATTAAATTTCATTTTTTACTTTTATGAAAAATTTATTAGAATTGTAAAATAGCTATTTTAGAATTCTAATCAAGCCAACCATAATTGGACATAAAAACATAATTTGATTATTTACATAAGCGTCAATTTAGTTAATTTTTTGTACAAAAATGATATTTCTCATCAATAACAACTTTTGGTTTTTATAACAATTCAAAATCAAACTGACTTACAATACTAAGTACGAAAATAATAAGGGAATTTGAGTTTATACGTTTACATTATATTCAGATATAATCAAAAGTGGAAATCAGTAATAACAATAAAATATAACTAATTAAACTACTACCCTATACATTTAGGTAAGTAAAGTTCCACTTACTTAACTGTTCAAAATGTGAATATAGATACACAGATGAAGACGGTTTTTAAACATGAATCTACGCATTCCCACACGAAACATGTTTAATGCGAATTTTCATGTTCTGCGGTCCTTCTTATCATTGCATTTATATTATATATTTTTACATAATATATAATAATGTCACGGTGTAGTATTTGCCGACACATAGCCACGGCTGAAAAATTTATTAGATAAAACCTCCCTGGCTTGCAGTGATCAACACGGTAGTAAATCTGATGAACACTGAAAGTAAATGATTAACCTAATGTCTATAAATGAGTAGCATCTAGCTATTTTTGATCTGGTGAGTATTTTTAATTTTTTTTTGTACTCAGCACTCTTCCTCGTTATCAATAACTTTCTCAGTAAAGTTGGAGAAAAATTAATTTCGTAGACTTAGCAATTTAAAGTATACGTCCCATTAACTTTCGTAAAGTGAAATATATACCTTTATACATTTTTTTAAGTTTTTAATAAACAAAACATCTACCGCAGTAACCAAGATGCGTTAAAGATGTACGATATATATATATATATATATATATATATATATATATATATATATATATATATATATACATAGGACAAATTTTCTAAAAATATAAGTTGTATTTTTTTACGTTTTAGAGCTCTTAAAAACATACGATGTCGGTACCGATGTGTGTATGATAACTTGAGAACGGCGAAACGAAAAATAGTCTAAGGCTGAAGTCACCCAGACCGATTGTAGACAACCGTTTTCGATCGTCTGAACCAAAGCAAATTAGGTGGCAATTGTATTAAAATGCTAATTGTAATCAATCGTCACATGACATCAATCACCCGCGATAAACCACGACCAAGCGTAACCGACCAGTTCGAAATTGAAAAATATGTATCTTTTAGCCGACGCTTGATGGTTGTCGCTAGATGGTATTTGACAATTTGCCAATATTTATAATACCGAATATGAATAATGCAACAAATGAAAGAGTACGTTGTTGGTAAAGCTATTTTCCAATATTTTTTATAGTTTGGCTTCAAAGTTTGAATGTTAGTGTCAAAATTGGCAAATTGCAAATAATAAACTCAGTGTAGGGTGCCAACCCTTTTTAAAGCATGGATTTTAGCGGATACCACTTGGCTGTAAACCATCGATCACGATTGAAGATGATCCTTTACGACTTCTGTCCAAGTCAATGTATCTCGGTAATTACATTTTGGGTGTCATGGGCGTACATCTTCGATATTTTTAAGCAGTATAAAGACATTAAAAAGTCATATTTTGATAACTTGGAAACCGATATCAGTAGAATTTTAAAAAATTGGTAAATGACCTTTATGCGGAACTTCCCTTGTTATGAATCTTTTCTTTTATTAGGCATAGTGAAGTTTGACCCAATTTCGTTCAGTACATAGTAATTTAGTAACACATATATATTCTTTTTTCAAATATTTTTAATGGGCGCCATTTTGTTCCATCATATTGCATTCCCACCAATATTTCACCATTTCCTATTTATGCTATACTTGATATTTGAGCATAATTTAATATAAATCCAATAGGCCGATTTGCTACGTCGTGTTGAATTTTTATCAGTTTATACCTACATTGTATTTAATTATTTTGCAAAATTCAATTAAATAAGATTTTTTACGCTGATTTTTTTAAAAACATATTTGGCTGTCGCTTTGTACTACAACTTTACCAGTTTATCGCTATATCACATTTAACGCTTGCACAAAATTTGAAATTAATCTAATGAGTAGTTTTTCAGGACGATTTTTTAAATATTTTATTAGGCTCATCATTTTGTTTTCTTATCATGTCCATACCAAAATATTACACTGTTCATTGCTATGTAACACTTGATTTTTGTGCAAAATTTGACGAAATTGGATAATTTTTTTTAACGTTTTTCTTGGCCGCCATCTTGTTCTTACATAATGGATTTTTACCAAAATATTACTAGGTCGTCCCCATATGACCCTAAATTTTTGACTAAAATTTGAAGTCACTGTGATGCGTAGTTTTTAAGCTATGCCGCGAATTGGCAGACAGACGCACGGACCTACGGAATTAATCAAATTTTTTGAATATTTATCTACGGACGCTAAAACTTAAAACTATGTAAAATCTGAGTGGGTGATTTTTTACAATTACAAATATTTTATTTGGCCGCCATTGTGTTTCTCCATCTTGAGTTAGTACCGCAGTTTTACTAGTTCATCTCTATACCAGAATTAGTTATGGCACACAGTCAGTCCATTAAGTTGTTTTTAGGCTGAATTTTTATATATTCAATTAAGCCGTCATCTTCTTCCGCTATCTTGGATTCGTATCAAAATTTTACCAGCTGACTCCTACATAATGCTTGGTTTTTGTGCAAAATTTGAGAAAAATTCGAAAAGTAGTTTTTTTAGTAATATTTGTTTTAACAATTCACTTGGCCGCCATTTTGTTTTGCCGCGTTAGATTTTTACCAAAATGTTACCAGCTTATCCTCATATGACCCTGTATTTTTTACCAAAATTTGAAGACAATCGGGTACGTAGTTTTTTTATCTATACCGCAAATAAATAGACCGACAGACAGACAGATGGACGGAATTGAGAATACATGTTTTCGGCATCTAGGGACCCTGAAGATCCGAAAAAATGTCGGAGGGTGATTTTTTCACGATTACAATACGAGGAAAGTAATAGAAATAGTTGGGGTAAATGTCTTGAAGACAAATTGCGGAACTTATTGGCGTAGATACTTCATTTTTTTTTTCTATTATATAGTTGTACATAATGAAACAAAATTGCACATTCTATCAAAAAACGACGAAACGCGAAAGATGTAATTTATTTTTTTGTACAATACCTTTTTTCGACTGTACAGGGTAGCACTGAAGTGATAGGGTAGCCCTAAAGTGATGAGGAAGTCCTATGAAATCAGAAAACGTTGAAACACGTCAAATTTATTTTATCTCTGTACATATAAAACATTGTTTTCTACTATACGGGATAACCCTAGGGGACAAAAGAGTCAAATAAAAAATATTTTTTATTTCCATAATTTAAAAACGTTAAAACAAGGTATTAGTGAAACCGCTCCCTAAAACTAAAATTTAAATTTATTTTTTTCCTCTACACAGGGTGATCCTAGAAGGTCAAAACTATTAATATTTTCAGAAAACGGAAAAACACACCTCAAGTTTATTATATTTTTTAATATAAATCTCAACTTGAGAAAATTATTGACGTACATACATATACAAGGATGATTGCCTAAACACATTTTTTTAAATTTCATACCGTAATTAAATCTACGGCAATGACCACGGTGATATTTAAATGAATACACCTTTACTTACACAAGCAAACATCTGAATGCAACATTCTACCTTAATTGTTTTAAATGACGTAGCACGTCGGATGACATTATTCTGACACCTTTTGACTAAAAAGTATTTTTTTGACGTTTTGTATATTTCTATATAAAAAGCAACATAAAGAAAATCACTATGAACTTTGACCTAGACGATCTTTTCCGTTGGATAGACGACCACGATATTACGCGGCAAAAGAAAAATTTGAACAGAGACTTTTCAGATGCCGTCCCTTTAGCGGAAATTTTAAAGAAGCATTATCCCAAATACGTAGAATTACATAATTACGTACCGCGGAACGCTGTATCACAAAAAATGGTTAATTGGGAGATATTAAATAAAAAGGTAAGATGTTAAATACATGCAAAATTGAGTTTCTTAATTACTTATCCTGGAACACTATACCATAGAAAATATTTAACTGAGAATTATTAAATGAAAAAGTAAGAAGTATTGTAGTATGAAAATAGATAAATCAGAAAACGTTTACCACAGTTTAAATAACGTGTTCCTCATTTAGTACAGTGTAATAGAAATTCCTGGTACAAGATACAGCTTCCTTGTTATGTGGTCTAGAACAAATTGTTAAATAGAAAAGTTGTAGAATACGAGAGTGTGCAAATTTAAAAATGAAAACCATAATTTCAAAAAAGTGTGAAGTATTTGTATTTTTGAAATTTGTGTAACTATATAAATAAATTTGATCTACTACCTGCTCATATCTAGAGTTACTACTTGAAAAATAATTAAATATAATAAATATTTTGGGTGTAGGAGTAATAGTTGGAGATGAAAAAGTAAATTGCCCTATAAAGATCTGTTTCATGGACATTATTGGATATATAGTACCTACTATATACGGTATAATCTTTTTAAATTCTTAAAGCTCAGAAATGTGATATTCAATTATATTAATACCTAGAAAACTAAAAATTTTGGATAAGTGGAATGCATATGATCCAATATACTCAAAAATTTACATACCTTTGAAAATTACAAATATCTAGCGGCCGGTTGCAGAAAGCCAATTAAAGTTTAGAATGTTTAACGGAAAGTTAAATTTGACAGCGATAGATTTCTATAAGCAGCTTGTCAAATCCGAAAACTCGGTTAAATATTCTAAATGACAATCAAGTTTTGTGCAACCGGCTGTTAAAGCCATATAAAAAATTATTATTACAGCAAAATTTATCGCGATTTCAGTTTTAGCACCGACTACTTTAACTAATATGTCTGTGTATATGTTATTGTACTTAATATAAAATGAAAGGTCTTGTTACATAATACAGATTTTCTAAAGATTATATTAAAAAACATTTTATAAATGATTTTATTAAAAGCGATGAAAATGAATAAATTTACGTCCCTGTCTCATTTGGTAAGATGCAAGCCTAAATCTTTACTTGAATAAAAATTGCTTTACCGCACCTGAGGTGTACTATATTTTATCTACCGCGTCAGCAGTTTAAATTCAAAAATCATATTTCTATTTGTCATTAAAAACTACGTTATTGAGTTATCCTATAAAAGCGAATATGCCACCAGCAAAATTTTACTTTTTTTTATAGACTTACACAGTTAGCTCATTACATCACTAGTTGTGTAAAAATCATTACACTACTAGTGACGTAATGAGTTTATTACGTACATCATTAAAAAGATTAAATTTTTTCCTGTAGCTAATTGTTTTGACAAGATGTGTCAAAAATATAAACCATAAGATAAGAAGATATTGTAAACGGTGGTTATTAAATTCGTGGCTAAAAATATAGGATGTATTATTCGGATTGTAGGATTAAACATTTGTATAAACATGAGCCCGCAAGGTCAATGTCTACAAAATAGCTATAATGCCTTTTAGAAAAATTGACAGGATGATACTTTTCCACAGGTCGCGACCCCCTTCACCCCCCGAAATTTTTGCTACGACGTCACTGGCTATTTCTACAATAAAATCAAATTCCTTATTCTGTTCTTAGTTTTTGCTTTTTTCAATATTTGGCACCGTTTAGAACTTAGTTAGCAAAATGTATATTAAGGCATGGTGGCATATCGAACATGCGAAAAAATTATACAATTGTACTGTTAATGCATTTATAACCTTTAAATTAGTAACATTAATGACAAATAAAAATATAATTTTTATATTTGATTGACACTTGAGTACATTACACATGCGGTAAAGCAATATTTTAGAACTAAATATTACATAACACAAACAGCTTGAAATGAGTAATTTAATAAGGTCTTATTCTGTATAGGTATAAACATTATTACAGTTAGGAGTGGTGAATATTGCCACGACGCGGTTGTAGCCCGAGTCGTACGAGTTCAGACCCCGTCGTCGTAATCACACGTGTGCAGTAATATACTTTACCGCATTGGATACAAGGTAAGATTTTATTGCATGACTCATTTCAAGTTGTTTGAGTAATGTAATGCGCTTCATTACATCACTAGTTGTGTAAAAAATCATTACACAACTAGTGTTGTAAGTGCATTGCATCTGAACAAAGTGTTATAATACAATATATTATATGTTGTGCGTCATATTTATATTTAAATTATTAACTCTTAAGTTTTTGTTACCGAAGAACCAAAGTATTCAATACGATAATCCAAGAGGAAATCTCATAAAACGTTTCGAATTATTTACGATTGCTGAAGAATAATACTTTATTGTACCCTGCCTTAGTTAGTTACATATTAAATACATGATATAGTGGAAGTAAACCAATAGAATTATTCTCTTATATTTGATGGTTACGCAATTGTTTTTAAAGCCAAAGAATATCAAATCTTTTAATTTTAATAAAATATCGCAGCTATTATTTTTGTCTTTTAGGTTTTAAACAAACTGAAAATAAATTTATCCTACGCCGAACAAGAACAATTAGCGAAAGCAGTACCGGGTGCAATAGAGAGATTGTTACATAAGATTAAATTAAAAGTAGAAAAACAGACGGCTGTGGAGAAAACCAGTGAAAATAATGAAAAAGTCTACTATTTAGAAGGTATATCGAATGAGGAATCAATAGATGGTGAGCATAACAAAATTTCAAGTATGTCTACTCTGTAATTAATTTTTGTTTCCAATATACACAAATTTATAATTTGGTTAAGGGTAATATTGTTTCACATATTGATCAGTACTACTTGCGGAATACTAAAACTAGGCAACATAAATTGTCACCCGACTGCGCATGCAAAGGAAATTAAGGATCTATTGTCTAATTATTCATTCAGTTCATTAACATAGTTATCAACAATAAATGTAAAAAAAAACGTCACTGCGCCGGATGTATATGTTTATATTTAAATCATATTATTTTACAAAACAAATTATACCATCTTGACGCGACGTGAGCGTGGGTGGGTCCAAAAATTTGCAAACATCTCCTCAAATTCCTTTGACTAATTTTGTAAGTTCTAATATATATTTTATACCGAATTTTTTTATCAGATGAATGTTATTATAATGAAAATATTAAATATGTTAGTGGCATCAAACATGACATCGGAGTAGATTTTTTTCGGTAAACGAAGGATTCACAAGTAGTTTTATTTTTTGCTTCATACCGGATACCGGACACCTATATAAAGTAGTGTGGTTTATTTTAATATGTTGTTGTTTGTGTTGTTTCTTTTTCTATATTATTATACTAGTTCTAAGCAGTCGGTTTTTTGTTTTTTATTTGAATAATTTATACTGTTTATAATATTATTATTGTAAGTATTATTATCAAAATTGACAATCAATTTCTCAACAAATGCTGGTCCAATCCCATCCCGGATGCATACATCAAAAGGAGTGGGCTGGTTTCTATTAGTTCTATGTGTTGTCCTGTAAGAATTTTCTCACCATGTGGCAGGAACTGAGCAGGACTGCCCTCTAGATGTCGATGAAGGTGTTAGTAAGCAGTCCTATGATTTTCAGACTCTAATCTAGTGTTTTTGGAACTAGTCCAGTTGATGATATGATGATCGGTATCACATGGACCCTATTTAGTCGCCACATCTGCTAGATGGCCAGCTCCGTATATTTGGCCTTTTTGTCTTGATATTTATCCAACACGTTGTTATTATTGGGTACAGCGACATCTACCAAATAAGCTGTCTTTGTTTCCTTATTTAACAGTACCATATCAGGCCGATTATTCTTAACCCGTCTGTCGGTGATAATTGCCCGGTCGTAGTACAGTTTGAAGGTATTATTTTCAAGCACTGAACTTGATTGATATTTATAATAGGGCACAAAGGTATTCGCTGGAGGTAGTCTGTGTTTCCTAGGTAAGTGCAGCCAGATGTTATATGCTATATAGTCTATGATCTCTCGCTACATTTTCGTCACTTATCGGATTTAACGGACCGGTCATTGATGATGAATTTTGTGTAATTTAGTGTGGTTATAGTTGTCCATCCTTCAGCCACCTGTTGGATGCTTCCTTTTCTATGTGTGACTGATTCAAGTCTTTGTGATGTCAGCCGCGCAGTGCCATTTGAGCCCACTGTTCTTGTCTGTCGGGGTGAAAGTGACATTAGGATGATGTTGTCACTTGCGAGATTGAGTGGAGAGCACGAGTTGTCACTTAAGGTCACTATACGGTAGATGCTTGATGTTTGTACCTTGTTGGTGAAGAAATCTCTCAATTTTTGAAGCTGTCGGGAGTGCGAGCTGGTTAAGTCAATAAGAGACCTTCCGTCTTCTCTTCGTGGTAAGTTCATTCGGAGAGTTGATGACCTGGAGTGGTATGACTTGTACTTGGTCATCCTTAGGCGAGTAGTTCATTGTAGTCCCTTTAGCTTCGTCTTAGTTCATTTCAAGATTCCGAAACTGTAGGTCAGCACGAGCACAGCATAGGTGTTAATTGCTGTAATGAGATTTCTGGTGTTCAGTTCTGTCTTCAGAAGAGCTCGCACTCCTTGAACGTACTGATCTTTCAGCTTGGTATTTCCTTGCTTAACCTGGAGCAATCGAGCTTGTTGGAATCTCAGTCTCTTGTTGGTTCATCGCTAGAACTATTTCTCCATTGGGTAGGGCTACATCATCATTAATGACTTTGCCTTTTTCGATGTTTAAGGTTTTATATTTTTCCATTCCAAATTCCATATGTATGTCTTGCGAGAAGGTGTATGTCACATCAATAAGCTTTTTTAGTTAGGTATGGTTTCCAGAATAGAGCTTAATATCATCTAAATGCAGAAGGTGGGTATGGTTCGGGAATTGACTCTACTGACTTTGATTTTGAAGCCATGTCCTGTATTGTTGATTAACGTGGAAAGGAGGTTCATGGCTAAGCAGAACCAAAGTAGAGTCTCCTTGGTAAATTCCCCTTTTGATGTGTATCTCATCGATGATAAGAGATTGATCGCCATTATAGATCCTCAGGTTCGTTCTTCACTGGTGCTTGATAGTTGCCAGGAAATTAATGAGTAGGGTGAATGTTGTATATTTCTAGTACATCTATGAGCCAGGAATATAATACACTGTCAAACGCCTTTTAATATTCTATAAAAGCAGTGTGTATGTTGTGTTGTTTTTTCTGTGCCTGCTTAAGTACGTCGATGATAAATTATTCTTTGCATCCTTGCAGTCTCGACTGCATCCCTTCTGTTTCTCGGCTAACAGGTTATGACTGTCAATAAGGCGCATAGATACGATTTGCAATGCGTCCTGTTAGGATCTTGTACATAGTGGGCAAACAATTTCTCTGTTACATTTAGATTAACATTTTTAATTAAATGACACACATGCTTTTTTTTAATTGACATTCAGTTTTTCTGTTATATTACGATAGCTCAGAAAAAAAACAGTTTAGGTTTCAACATTCTCTTTTGTGTTAAATCACGAACTAGTAAAAACGAGTGACTGGTGTTCGTGAAATTGTGTATTTCTTATGTCTATTAAATATTTGGCCAAACTTAAAATAAGTATAAACATACGACCGATAAAATTAACAAAAACAATCTCAGAAGGGGCAACATATTCCCATTGACTCCATGGTAATATTACGTATTAGGAAATACACATTGTCACTTTTGTCAATTTTCTAGGCTGCCTTTAAAGTCAAACGTACTAAACCTAGACACAGAGAAAAATATTTGTAAATATATATTTTTATGTAGGATTGCCCACAAAGGGTCGTTAGTTATATCAACCACCTTTTTCATTTTCAATTTTTTCTAATATATCTATATCTAAGTCAGGAACTTAATATTTTTGTTTTTAAAGAAACAAAAAATATGGAAAATTTTCATATATTTATTTTCAGGTATTTTGGATATAAAGATTAAGACTGGAAATAAAACATCCACTCAGAAAATGCTACCAGTTAACATATATAACAAAATGGAATCTGAGATAATAGATAAAAGTGAAGAGATTATTAAGCTAAAGCAACAAGTAAGTAGCTATTTAGTTTTCAATACGTGATTTCTGTTGTGGCTCCTAAATATAATGTTTAGGCATTGGTTTCTCCTTGAAAGAGATGTATTAACTCAATGTAACAGCATTTTCTGAAATGTATCCAAATAGCACAAATAATCAACTAGGTACAAGTTAAGGTTTTTATTCGTTTTTTCTTTCATTCTTTTACGACATGTATTATTCTTCCACAGTTTTGAGTCGACCATTTCACTCGTTTTCAGAATATCCCAGTACGTTTAGTATAATTTTTGAAAAGTTTTGGTATATGTAGTTATGAAATTTATTTCATTTTGCTTTGGAAATTCTGACAATGACGGACTGACAGTAATACCTTAAATATTCGTTTTCCATTCCTGCTCCAATTTATACTCTTCTAGTATTTTTTTGCCTCATTGTCTTCGTAAGAATAAAAAAACGTCCCTCTGCGCTAATAACTTATATTATATTTTTGACCTCTAGAAAATCATAGACAGTTTTCAGGTCAATACTATTCCGACACTGTGATGATCATTATTCCTTATACTATTCTATTAAATTGCGTTTTGTCTAAATATGAGGAGGTTTTATATAGAATATTTATTTCTAGGTTGAACATCTAGAAAACATGTTGGCAATAAAGGATGAGCGAATAAATGATTTAACGCGCCAACTGCAAACCATGGCAAATGGTGATGGCGACAACGCTGCTTCCCCAAGAACTAGATTTTTTAACAAAATATTTTAGTGTCTATTAATGAAAGAGGAAAAAAAATATATATTAATAAACAAATGTTGTTATTCCTTATTATGGAATTAATAGAACGAAAAGAATAGTAATAGTAATTAAACTCGGGACTGAGTTATCAGCAATGTATAGTTTTTTTCAAGACACAACTGTTTGTGAATAAGAATGGAACGATTCACAAGAAAAAATAAGATATGACTTTGGTCAAGTTGGTTTCATTCTCCTTGTTTATAGCTATTGAAAAACATATTTTGTACGTTGATACAACGTAGGAAGAAAGTCTAGACTAAACTCAAACTTTTTCAATAATTAGTTCTTTTAGCTATATGTAATATAAAAATTTGCATTCCCTGTACTTTAAGTCAAACTTTTTAAATTTAAAAGGCTTTCAAAATCTCAAATTGTCGGTTTTCAAAGATCAATATTTCGAAAAGCCTTATAGTTATATAGTGTGCATGCAGCAAAAACCATTAATGTTGAGTATAATTTAAAATTTCAAAAGGAAATTAGGTGTTTTATTAAAGAAATTACTATAATCCAATAATTGTGTAAATAGTTTTTTTGGATCTTTTAATATAATATATCGAAGGATGTCAGAACGTAAAAAAACCTCGCATGGTATATTTGTAAAATGCTTTCGATTTATAGTATATAAAGAGATCTCGACATGTTAAAAATATATTTTTTTTGTCAAGATTTATCATACATCAATTATATATACGTCCGAAAATATTCAAAATTAGACATAATGCAAATGCGTGTGTACATAGCTTTGCTCAATTTTCGTGCACAATCCAAAAATTTCTGCGTTAGTGGGATAGTGCGTGTCAAAATAAGGTCAATTATTTAGATCATATTGGTCGTAATCGCCGAACTTACAGAAGTAACAGAAGTTTAGCTCATAGTCAATTTTATATTAATATTTTAATAACGTAGAAACTTCAACAAAGTTCATTCGAAATTGACTCTGCATCCACGTAATGAACCATGATGGGCCAGTGTGTGAAGAAGCTTTTACGTTTGTAAAATATCTTCGTGGCTATGGGGATGGGTCGGCCTGTAGATGAGATCTATTAAGCTGTTTCGTATAATGGTACATGCTGCATTATACTAGCTACAATGGCTTTTTGTCTAAAGGTTTTCGTCTAGTGAAATTGCAGTAACCACAAATGACTCGACATTTATTTTTTCTATCGATGACAAAATGTCATTTGAAACCAAATGTGTGTATGAATAGATATGAACCTGATTGCGGGATATTGGTAACCCCTACAATGGAAAAACCGCTCATTATGGACCTTTATGTCTAGATTCTTCGTAAAGCTGGCCATTCACAGTCAAATTAGACTTTTGCTTTTCATTATTTCCCAAAGAGTATGAAATTATTTCATTTTGAGCATTCCAAAAAAGCGTAGTATAAGTTTGCGACGGTTTCTGGGGTGAGCTAAATTTTTGGATGCCAAAAATAACTACGAAATGTTGTCACTTTTTTCAGTTTTTAGCATATAACTTCTAAAGGGTGCCACAGAGATAGTAACGGC
Organism: Kuschelorhynchus macadamiae; assembly: GCA_030620095.1. Taxonomy (NCBI): domain Eukaryota; kingdom Metazoa; phylum Arthropoda; class Insecta; order Coleoptera; family Curculionidae; genus Kuschelorhynchus; species Kuschelorhynchus macadamiae. Next base: position 1,412,878 of record JAUTXW010000258.1, on the reverse strand, counting down.
GTAACGCACTTTTTAGCCAAAATGGAAAAAATTTCTCATGTTTGACTGTTGATTCTGACCAAATCGGTGAGCCAAATTTAATATTTAAGGATACCATTTACGCAGTCTTTACTGCTCTTTAAGTTTTTTTTTTTAATTTCTGTACGATGCATCTTTTAGCCCTTATAAGTCGAAATCTGAAAACTGGCAAAATTTCCCGTTCTCTTGGCTCTCAAAACTTTAGCTTAGCTCATCTCTAGCTTTTTGAGAATTAATTTAATTTGACATGGCTAAAGTAGCGGAGCGTATAGTTTTAAGTGAGTAAGGATAAATAGTTAGTAGTCGGGTCTGGTTCGGGTTGGCCTAGTGAATATAGTTGTGGATTCTGAAGCCATAGGTTAATATCATCAGTCCTCAGGTTCGAACTGGCTTAGTGACTGAGAGGCATATAGCGATACATATACATATGTTGTTCCGGTATGTGAACCTATAAGCGAATATTTAATATCAATGGAAAAAGCTAAGTTTCAGCAGATTCTACTGAATTCAGAACTCATGCGCTAGGATTGCGGACTTGGTGGCTTCATTTAATTTATTTTATTATTTTCCTTATCGTTGTAAATAGTGTACTGCTTCATTGCTAGTAAATCTAAAAATATATTTTCTTTTCAGTTGTTATTCAGGAAACAAGCAATACTAGTTCAAGCTTCAAAGGCGTAAAAGAATTTTATGGACATGCCATTCAATAATAAAAACTGATTTTTGAGCATATAAATATTAAAAAAATAATGATAAAATATTTAAGGATTAGTCGATTAGATAAACGGGTATAAACGGTAGCAATATTATATGGAAAGAGGCTTAGGGTAATGTGATACACGTCAAATCTTCTTTTCAATATTGGTAACGGTATTATTAGATTTCTGATAAGGATTATTTTAATACCAAGCTTTACTGGGTATCATATTTGTTTTATATGGTGCCTTATCAGCCCTCGGAATTTATCTGATCGTTTCTAGATTAAACCTATACTGTTTTTAGCGATCTCGAGTTTGTGATAAACTTGTGATGCACCGTTTCTCTATCGGTATATGAAAGGTGGCAAAATACAATAAATTATATGCATCTTTTTCGACAAACAATAAAAAGTAAATTATGATAATACGGTAGCATTATAGATGATATTTTCTAACCAGTACGTTTGATTCAAATAGACAGGCATAACCTTTGCCTAATTTAATAAACTTAAACTTAAACAATGTTCTGTCCCAAAAAGTATACATATAAAGACCTTATTTGTACGAACAAATATTCAAAAAAACAATTAAAACTCAATATTTGATTTATTAAAGGTACTTACCGAATCACTTGAGTTATAATTCGATTCGACTGAGGTCAAGGAGCAGTTTCTAGCGTTTTTCCTACCATTAGTCTAGGGGTCATCAATCTTATAATTTATAACTTACTCATCGTTGTTATGTATGCATGCCTCGTTCTAAGTGAAGTTTGGGTGTAGAAAGAAAAATGTTATCCAGAATTGCCTACCCCTTTCCTGCCAGCGTAGTATATACAGGAGCTTTCTGGTCGAGTTTTACGAGCGCTTTCCTACGTTATCGACTTGATGCACAGTGACGAAACACTGGCATTGATCGATAAAGATCTATTTCTTTAATTTAACTTTTTTGTTATTAAATGTCATAACATTCATTAATGAAATTTTCTATGCCGTGTAGAAATTTTCTGAATATACAAAATTTGGTAAGGATCAGATGAACAGAAATTAGTGGAAAATATACAGTGTGTATAAAAGTAATAAATGAAATATATTTTGAAATTATATCTTGTTTTTTTAATTTGTCGGAGGAGTCAATATAATTTTTTGTGGGCATATATTATAAACAAATTAAAATATGATGAAAGTATAATCCCTTATATTAAGATGTAAAAAAATTGTTGCTCGAGTTTAGGACACCAAATAAAAGCTATTTTAGTGAAGTTGGCGACGTCTTGACTTTATATTAGGTCTTTTTCAATGTGCGACTCAAACCTGTTTGTTGTGTGTCATTTATTGGAGTCTGCTTTAATTTTAGAGTTGAACACAGGGTTGCAAAGAAAATTAAGATCGTACATATTAAAAAAGTGGTTTATTTTTTCAGTTGATGCTATTCTTATTTTTATTAATTCACTATTAAAATTTGATTTAATTATTTTATTTAGTTATTATTAATTTAAAGGTGGTCGCCATCTAGTGGATACGCAGTAGCGAACTCCATATCCAACTCTTTGAAGACTGATGATTATTATACAGACCTTGTATTTAAATATTTTTGTGTCAAACAGGAAAAACAAACATTTTCTTTTTACTGCCCTCGTAAAATGGAAAAATGTAATCTTGAAAAAATCACCCTCCGAAATTTTTTCAGGTCTTCAATTCCGTCGGTCTGTCTGTCTGTCTGTTCGCGGCATAGCTAAAAAACTGATAACATTTTGATAAAAATCCAATATTATTACTAAAAAATTACTAAATCAAGTATTATATAGGATGCAACTGATACAATTTTGGTACGAATTAAAGATAGCCCAACAAAATGGCGGCTTAATAAAATATTTAAAAATTCAGCCTGAAAAAACTATGCAATGGACTGACTTCAAATTGTGTCCCATAACTAATTATTGTACTATAGAGATGAACTAGTAAAACTGCGGTACTCACTCAAAATGGCGGCCAAATAAAATATTTGTAATCGTGAAAAATATCACCCGTTTATATTTTACGTATTTTCATGTTTTAGCATCCTTAGTTGCTAAAAATATGTTTTATCAAATCTGTCGGCCCGTCTGTTGGTTTGTTTGTGTGTCTGTCAGTTCATGGCATAGCTTAAATTTTAGTCAAAGTTTACGGGTACCTAATGAGGATGACCTAGTACTATTTTGGTAAGAATCCAGTATATAAGAACAAAATTACGGCCTAGTGAAACGTTAAAAAAATTAGTACTAAACAAACTAATCCTCCAATTTCCTCAAATTATGCAGAAAAATCAAGCGTTACATAGGAATGAACTGGTAACATTTTGATATAAATATATAATAGCAAAACAAAATAGCGGCCTTATAATATATTTAAAAAATCGGCTTGAAAAAATATACTTATTCAAAATTTCAAATTTTCTGCAAGCATTAAGTGAGATATACTGGCAAAGTTGTGGTATCAATTCAAGATGGCGGAACAAAATGGCAGCGAAATAATTTTTACTTACCTCGTAAAAAAAATTACTCATCAGGGTGACTTTAAATTTTAGTCAAAAGTAAGGGGTCATATGGGGATGACCTGGTAATATTTTGGAATAAATCCAATGTAAGAACAAGATGGCGTCCTAGTGAAACGGTAAAAAAATTATTACTAAAAAACTTATACATTTTCCTCAAATTTTTCACAAATATCAAGTGTTACATAGGAATGAACTGGTAAGATTTTGTTATGGATATAATATAGCAAAACAAAATGGCAGCCTAATAAGATATTTAAAAAATCGGCCTCAAATAAACTACTCATTAGATTAATTTCAAATTATGTGCATTAAGTGTGATATAGAGACAAATTGGTAAAGTTGTGATACTAATTCAAGATGGTGTACAAAATGACGGCCAAATATATGTTTTAAATAGTCACCGTAAAAAAATCTTATTCAATTGACTTCAAATGTTGCAAACAAAATAAATATGATTTAGTGACAAACTGATATGAATTTAACATGACGTAACAAAATGACAGTGTGGGTCAATATAAAAAATACTTATTGAATTTATTTTAAATTATGCCTAAAAATTAAGTGTGGCATAGGTAGAAACTGGGAAAATATTGGTAGGAATCCAATACGATGGGACAAAATGGCGCCCAATAAAAATGTTTGAAAAGGTAAAAATTGGGTCACACTTCACTAGTCCTAATAAAAGGAAATATTCTTAACGAAAGAAGTTCCGGGGTAAAGGAAATTTACTTGCTTACTTACTTAATGACTTTTTGGAGCATCCGATGTATTCTATTAGTAACAGATAATTAACATGTAATTATTATGGATAGAAGGTGTAAGTAGTACAGTTCAAAATAGCGTATTATATCGAAATATGTTCATAGTTGTAGTCATTAAAATAAATAATTAATATACGTTTATTATTTTACAAGTGATATTTTAACACTAAATAAATAGGATGTTATGGTTTCAATTATTAAAACGTTACAACAAATTATATACTCGATATAAGTGACTCTACATGTCAGTTTTAATACATCTGTACGTGTTTGTTCTCTCTGATAAATCAATCAACACAGTTTAAATAAACTTACTATAGGAGACTAATAGACGCGTTTGTGGATTACGGTGTCACTCGTCAAAGTATTGTGATAAGGAACACTAACAGAATTAAGTAAGCGTAAATACGTTAGGTACAATTTTAATTCATTTTAGTGATAAAAAATGAAATATTTTATCCACATTATATAAAATTTTTGAATTATTCTTAAAGGGTTTGTAAAATTTTTCGTGAAAAAAAAAACGGCTTTTAAGTTCTTCATCAAAACAAAAAAAAATAAATATTTTGAGATAATATTGGACATTTTTTTTACCTTAAGAAGCAAACATTTTTTTTTATTATATCAAACTTCATTTATAAGAGATCTTTGCTCAAAGAAACTTGACGACTCTATGATAATGGATTTTTTTTCAGCTTTTACAGTTTAGCAAATGTCTTGGGTTTTGATGAAATATCAAAATATCGGAGGAAATAATGATCTTGACAACAGGAGAAGTTAAAAAAGTCATAGTCAAATATAAATTAGGAGATTTTTTTTTGTAATCGTTCTTTGCCTTGTTACAAACCTTTGCTTATGTTAGGGTCATTTTTAATAACTAACCAAGGTGTGTCCAACGTAGTCGTCGGAGCGAAGGATCAATATAAAAAGATATTTATTGTCTACAAAATAGTCGTTTTGGTTCAATGTAGCCTTTTGCCATATAAACGAGGGATGGTAATCTATAAAACATATTTTTTATGCACCATATATTTTTCATATTAAGCATATTTCTTAGTTGTGTTTCTTTGGACTAATTAGTCCCTTTACCAAATAGGAGGACCTTCTGTTCGCACTCTACATCCATTTTTTTGCTCTCACGGCTTTACTTACTATCCTGCCTTTATTTTTCGCCCCTCCGTCCACTTTTCTCTTGATACATGTATGACCAATAAAGCGACAGCAGTAAAGATACAAAATCTCTAGAATCCGTTTTGTAGTAAATATGGTATAGTGAATTTTACCGTTTAAAAAAAAATCGTCAGAGACTTAATAAATAACTTTCTAAATATTGTATCTTCTTGTGTAGTTCTATGGGATCATTGGAATGCCTTTATACATCCATTTGATTCCTCGGGGATGCTTTTATACAAAGTTTTATCAGAAATATGCATGCTTGTGATAGATTATATATCATAGGCTGTAGATGATAGTGCAAAAATTACTTGCGATCAGTAGTATTTGGAAAAGATACTCTATAATGCATATTTTCCCTCGACCGAAAATACATGTCGTTTAAAAATAGCAGGTGTAAATTAAGATTAAGTTCAATTTAAGAATATATTCGGAATTAGTAGAAGACCCAAGTAATTACCTCGTTTATTCTATTCAGATCCGAGTCAGTGTATGATTACGTTTTTTGAATACTTTTTTACCATAGCGACTTGTATGAGAAGATGTAGGATTTATTTCAACATGGGTTCATGTTACACACAAGACATTATCAAATGTATATATCTAAATCAAATAACAATGAAAGTTTAAGGAATAGGAAAAAGTTTGAGAGGCAATTCATGCAAATTTCTACGGGGTCAGAAAAGTGATATTTTCACCCCCATTCGAACACATTTTTACATTATTGCAAAAAGTAAAATGCTTTTCAGAGTAGTGAGAAAAGTAGAACACGCTTCTCACTAGTGTATTAAAGTGACATTTTTCGTGACACGCTCGTAGGAAAAAATAATTCGCATCATACCACAATATCTAAGTTTCAGTAGCCAATTCGCTTTTATCCCCAGTTGTTGAACTGCCATTTTTCTGAGGAATCAGCTACCAGGGAGACTTAAATATGTTTCAAAACTTGTTTGCTGTGCTCCTTAGGAAATTAAGGATTTAAACTTTTTAAGGGAGTTCCCTTTCTTTAGAAAATATTCTTTGTTTTAGCATACATTTGATGAAAGTGATATTAAAATGTGTAAATATTAGAAAATACTTATTTTATTGCGGTTTTTTGGCTAAAAAATCAATAAAAATATGATTTTAAAATGTATGGTTTATACGTTTATACGTCAGCAGCAGGCTTTTTTTTAAAGTTGGATTAGGATAACGGCTAAATAAATACTAGAATACATACCTACCTGGAAAACAAATGTAGGGTTACTGATTATATTTTGTCTACCCCGTCAACTGTTTTACTTTTCAAATTAAAGTTATGATTGATGAACAATTTGTAGGTTCTTAGTTACATTTTATCTTCAAATATAAAATTTCCCTACAAGATGTTCCAAAAAAGCATGCATGACTAAAGTTATATTTTTTTTAACAAAACCGTCTGTATATTTTCAGCTATGTAAAAGAGCATTCGAAGAACTTTTCAAAAATACTATTTATTTCTACATTTACTTTTATAGATTTTGAAATATTTAACTTCAAAAAACACATCTTTCTCATTTAGAATATGTATTAACATCAGCTTAAATTTTTATTTTTACAGTCAGGATAATGTTTTGTTGTGCTAATTTGTAGGATTTTAAGTAAGTTTCTTTTTTACATGTTGGAAAAAAATTATTGCTCAAGCTTTAAAAATAAAAATTTCTGTAGCTGAGAAAAACATATTTTTAAAGGAAAAAAATATGTTTTTTTAAATCAGATGTTTCGAAAAATGTAAAAGTAAATTTATTAATACCAATGTATCTTTTGAAAAGCTCTTTTAGTGCTCTTTCAAACAACGTGAAAATATAAGATATTGCATTTACAAATATATAACTTGAGCTTTTTTGGAACACCCTGTAGAAAAAAGAAGATCCTACAAACTGATAAAAAAAATATCAGCCTAGTTTAAACACTTAAGATAACTTAAGTTAAGGGGGCCGACAAAATATAGAAAAACAAGGCGAACAAAATAATTTAGCTAATGTTTTACACCCAGTTGTTCAATCATACTTATTATAAAAGTTCATTTTTAGTAAACTTTTTAACAGACTGTTCAATTTTAGTGTCTAAACTATTATAGGGCATATGCCTACGTGAGGAAATAATGTCCAATTTCTCCTGAAAAATACACCGAGAAAATCAATTTTCTAGTATTTTACACACTACACATAATTATGCAACGAGATTGTCTGCTCTCTAAATCTCTGGAGGTTGATAGTTTATCTATTTCATCAATCTCTACCGATAACACACAACTGAATATGGAAAAAGCGACCGAACTGAGCGCTTTTCGACCGCCGAAATTCGCAATAGGAAATTCCTACCCGAGGCACCACTCGTCACTCAACCGATATAAAAATAAAATATAAAAGCCACCGTCAACAGCCGAGAAAAAGCGCCGATATCTTTCGCATATCGAGAGGTGGAAATTCTATTGGCTCGACAATCTCCGATATGTCCAGATCCGATGCCGCCGTGGATGATTAATCCCGTCCAAGTGGAGATTCATAAAGTCACTGTTCTGTTGGCACCGATCTTCCGATGCATGCAACAAAATTGTTTATGTTATTAATTTGTATCAATTAATGTTTCTGTTTAAAGCTGTAGCCAACATGAAAGAAAAGTTACTAGTCCAAAAAACATGAAACACGGCAGTTTTTTTAGTCTTCTGAATTTTTTACATAAAAACAGGCAAGAAAAACAAAAAGAGAATTTATTTTACGTCTATTTATAATTGTTTGTAGTAGTTTTATACATAAAAAAACAATATTTATGAAAAAGAAATAAGTAAATTGGTTTTAGGATGTTTATGAATTTGGAAGATGAATAACTCAAAAACGAAACGTGTTTGAAAATTCTGACTTCGGATTCGTAATCAGGACTCCAAAATCTACTGTATACAAAAAAATATCCATTTCGGCGATTGTGTAAGAAGATAAACAATTAAAGTAAACCGCATTTTGTGAAAATAATCTTTTATATATCTGTTTGTAACAAATCGAGTGGTAGGCGGCGCCAACTTCGATTTATAATTTAAAAAGTAAACGCTTTCCCGCTTTTTCATTTATTTGAAACTGACGTTTTCAAATTCAAATTACATCATTTTCAGTAGCACCAACCTCGAAAAAAAACTTATGGTTGAACTAGTGTAAAAACCATAGTTTTTGAAACGGGGTTCTTACTGCTCTATTATTGTGGTTTTTAGTCACAAAAACGCAATCAAATAGATATTACAGAGTTTCATATCACTTCCATGAAACATGTATGCAAGAAATAACTGAGAAACGTATTTCGCTTATGACATTTTTACCAAAACCACTCGCTTCACGGCTTGTAGAAAAATGTCATTCGTGAAATTACCCAGCAACAAACTTTCACAACAATCGAAAAATATTCTTCTCTTATGGTGTTTTATATGAACACTTTGGAAAATAGAATAGGTAAAGGATTTCTCAGTTTCATTTTTGTAAAAATATAACTAAATACGTATTAGCTTAGTAATCAATCTAGTTTAAAAATATTTCACAATAAATTGTGGAAACTGGATAAATTTTGCATCAAGTTGGATACATTTTTTTTGGATGCAATTTTTTTATGTGTTTATCAATAAAATGACATTTAAAATAAGAAAAATAATTTATAAGGTTCGTTGAGGTGCTAATATTTTCAAAAATATATAGTTTAATTTACGTTTGCTTAAATTTATAATATATACTTAAAAAATTGAAACCGAAACAACTTTTTTCGTGACTATTTTTTCAAAATTTTGAGACAAAAATGCAGTTTTATGCAGATTTCGGTCACTTTTTAAAAAAACACCGTCAAATTTTTCTTGGGTCAATTCAATGGGAACTTCAAATTTTGGCACCCCCTTCGACAAAGGGTTCCCTCCCCATATGCATGTACTTTTGATGGACTACAAAAATACAAAAAAAAGATCATTCGTAGTTTTGCATAATCTTTGTATACACAAAAAATAAGGCCGGAAAATAACTGAGAACTAAAAAAAAATTGGGAGCCCGACCTGACCTCTTGGCCCCGTACTGCAGTATCCGTCCGTATAGTAGTTCCGCAACTGGTTTAATTATTTTAAAAATATGATGCGGACTTTACTCGTCACATTGTATATACTAAACTCAAGATTAGGAGATATAATAAAATCTGGTCTATTTAAGGTATAAGTAACTTGTAATTGAAATAATTTTTTTCCGTGTGAATAAGTTACATATTCATTTAACTACTTTTTTGGAAAAGTAATTTGTAATTAATTTTATTTTTATTTTTTTATAAGAGTGATTTGTCATTTAATGATTACCTTTAAAAAGTAATATGTCCAGCTCTGCGTGTGCTTAAAGGGTTTTTATTACCCAAGGCCATTACCCAACATTTTTACAAGGCAGATATCGGTATCAATATTGTAGATTTCACTTTACTGTACCAGTATCCAGCTCTGCTCGGAATATAATCGAAACATTTCGAGCTATTCCCGGGCCTATGTGTGTGTGTGGGTGGGTTGTAAAAGGCATATCTAAAAAATTACTTATCCAGTCAATTTTAAACCAAATTAACATGTTAATAAAAAACTTGAATTTTGGTACCGTTCCTATAATAATATAGCAAAATATGTAGACGTCCCAATAAATTAAGAATTATAGCTGAAAAAACCGAATAAATAGAAAAGCGCCCACCTATCCATTCAATATTTTGATTTAAAGCATAAATAGCTTTTACGTTTAAAAGACATCATGAAAGTTAGCATACAAATTGCGTGACCTTATCAAATATTATTAGCCCAGAAGGCATACAAGGGCAAAGCACTGTTACTCTGTGCTATGCATGACGCCTTATTATTTAAGGTCTAGTGGATATTACCAGTAAAACTTAGATAAAGTATCGCCTTTTTAAAATAAAACATACTCGAAGATCAATTCTTCTGCATGCTGATATTTCTTCGTTATTTGAGCCCCAACTGAAAAATATGGAAAAAAAATAAAAAATTTCACTAAAACCCATGATTTCATACATATATATAGAATGGTATTAACGCGGATAGAACTATAATATAATAGAAAAAGGAATTCTTTGGTGGCTCTGGTGTAGTTTTGCTTGTTAAGTTTTGGCACTAGTTGTATTTTTCCCTCAACCAGTTGACTGTACTGATGAACAAATTAAGTCAGAATCACGGGTCTACGGTTGGCCAAACGGTGATGTCTTCAATTGTAGCCGCCTTAATACCTTTCTTGTTTTGATTTAATTACTCTTGTCAGTTTTGGTCCTGTTGGTGACTCTGATGTAGTTTTGCTTGCTAAGTTTTGGCACTAGTACTTTTTTCTCAACTAGTTGACTGTACTGATGAAGAGCTTAAGTCAGAAACACGTGTCTACAGTTGGCGAAATTTCATTTTGTTTCAGCGGTCATGTATATACAAAGTTCATTACTGTAGTTCTGAAAAGAACAGTTTTGCTGACGTTTCACCAAAAATACATTTGGCGTTTTCGAAGCTTTCTTTCTCGCGTCCGAATACAGACTGAAGTGTTAATGACAGCGAAGTTTCCTTTTATACGAATGTTATATCTAAGCGGTCGTTGGTCGTTATCTATGTTTTCCGGATATTGCATTGGTATGTTGTTTCGCTAATTTCGCTTGATTTTTTGTCATTTTAGATTTGTCAATTATTGTCTTCCATACTGTTTTAATGATTCGTCCCTTTTATTTAAATCACCTTGTTTTTCTATTTCTATATTTTCTCGGATTATTCTAGACTTATAGTGCTCTATATTGGCAATCTCCCTACACCCATCGAAATTTATTTTGTGGCGGGTTTCCTGATGATGTAGGGATAGGGTTGAGTTTGTTTGTTTGTTTCTGATGCTGAATTTATGCTCTTCTATCTTGCTGATATTAGCCTGTTAGTTTGCCTCACATACAGTTTTTTACAGTCCTGACACGGAATGTTGTATACTCCGTTGTTTTCAAATTTGTTTTTGGCTTTTGGGTTTCCAAGTAGTTTTGTGTTGTTTGTGGCTTGTGTAATGTTTGTATGTTGTATTTTCTAAAAATTCGGTTGTGCCCTTTACATATGGTAAGGTTATTTGTTGCCTCCCCGGTTCATAACTTTTGGTGTTCATTGTTCGAGAACCCTGTGCATTAATAGCTTTCTCTATAGTGCGGAGGAGCAATTTTTCTTTAAAGCCCCAGATATTATATTGAGATTGTTTTTTCTCGTCTGTGTTTCAGTTAATCGCACGGATCTAGATGTTAGAGTATGAGCCACAGCTTGAATTAGTGCTGGGTGATGATGCGATTTTGCGTTTAAATATCTATGTGTTGGTTTTCTGAACATAGTGTATCCAAAATGTCCTTTATGCAGTTTTGTGACCAGAACATCTTAAAAGTAAAGTTTGTTGCTTTCCTCTAACTCTAGAGTAAAATGTATTATGGGATGTATTGAATTTACGTGAGTACCAAAAATTTTTCGGGCTCTGTATGACCATGTTGCTATATAATAAAAATGTCATTCACATAACGAATCCATAACTTGGGCTTCAAAATTGCTTTCTCAAGAACTTCTTTCTCGAAGTATATCATAAATAAATTTGCTACTGCTAGTGGTAAGGAGGACCCCATTGGCGCACCATCTGTTTGTTTATACATTATCCCGAAAAATGAAAATGGACGATGGGACTACTAGGAGACAACGACTTGACATCTAGGCTTGCTATGATACCATCTTTTTCAAGAACGATATTTCGTATAATTCGAATGAAATGCTCCGAGTTTTTGACAAATGAATCAACTTTTTCTACAGTTAGTTGCATAATTTAAGCAAAATATTTTTCTAGTTTTTGTAGCGGCGAATTAACAGCACTAACGATAGGTCTAATAGGCGCTCCTGATTTGTATATATTTGGTAAATCATAGAGTTTAGGACATCTGCTTGACTTTTCACGTGGTGTGATTTTTTTGTAGTATTTCGGGGTTTATTGGTGAACATTTATTTTATTTTTAGTTACTTTTCCTGGGTATGTAGTAGGGTGAAGTAGGCTTATCACAATTGTCTTGTAGGATATCCTGCATTTTTTCTATATAGTCTTGGGTATTCATAACAACGGTTGCGTTACCTTTATCTGTTGGAAGGATTGTGATGCTTTTATTTTTGAAAGATTTGTTAGGGATCTCTGTTCAGTGGCAGTTAGGTTTGATTCCGATAGTTTGCTTGACCGTAAAATTCTTGCCACTTCTTGAGGAATTTTCTCTACTCGCGTTTCTTCACGGGAGTCAAGGACACCTTCAACTCCAGCTATTATTTCTTCTTAGGGATTTCCTTGGGAGATATCGCAAAATTAAAACCCTTGCTTAGTACGGATTTTTCACTTTCTGAGAGGTTCTAGTACGATATATTTTGCATTACTTCATGGACGTCTACTGATGATACTTGTGGCTAACTCGACTTTTTTAGGAGATTGTCATTATTTGCAAAGTTTAGCACTCTTGATATTCTTATTTGATTCTGTTTGCCAAAATGCCAACGGTTTTATGCGATTCCACAATAAAGGGTGAATACTGTTACTTAATTTAAGGTGTAACTTAAAAAGGTGTTTCTCGGACTCGGCTAGTTGTTTTCTGGTTTGATGGATTTGTTTTCTTAATAAAACCTTCCTAGCAGAAGTGAACGGATGTATACCCGTAATGAATGTATATATATATATATATATATATATATATATATATATACATATATATATATATATATATATATATATATATATATATATATATATATATATATATATATATATATATATATATATATATATATATATATAACTGATTGTTGCAACCGTACCCAATATAGTTGCTTTCCATCCACAGGATGGCTGTGTCGGGTAGGTCGAGTTCTTTCAGGTCGCTAATGGTACTGACGTGTCCACGTAGCCCATTAAAGCTGATTATTAAATTTGACGCTATCGAGATCCCACATACATTTTATTTCTCTCGCAAGCGCTGTGTAATTATTTACTTTGGTGGTGTATGTTTGCGACACGTTCTGATTCAGAGGCACAGCAAAGTCGATGATTACCGCTTTGTTCCACATTTCCTTGGTCATTCTCGATTACAGGTTGTGGGGTTCTACAAAATCCATTAAGATTCCCCACTTGAGGCCTAGTAATTGATGGACAATTACTTCGGGGTTTGCAAGATTTAGCGTGGTGTATTCCCTGTCCCAGGCAAGGATCCACCGGTGGACTGGTGAGATATTTGTCAGGAAGTACCTTGTCAATTTATTTTTCTCCTTCAGACGTCTCTCTGTTGCCGAGTTGGGGTGCAGCATACCACACTTGGTAAATAGTGTTCGCACTTATATATATATATATATATATATATATATATATATATATATATATATATCTATATATATATATATATATATATATATATATATATATATATATATATATATATATATATATATATATATATATATTTTTATTTCAATTTTCTTGATTTAAGGTCAATTTAAAAACTTTACACATATACTTTAAATCATATATTTGCCCATAAACATGATGTAGAACGTAAATTTACAAAATATATTTTACCAAAATTTCACTTAAATGTGATCAACTTACTAATAACTGAAACTACTCTTCATATTAGGGAACTCAATCGAGAATTAGATAGACTTAAAGATCAATTAATAGGATGTTTGCCGGAAAATATATTTAATAAATTCATACATCAAACATCGACCAATATTACATAAAATATAAAAGAAAAAAATAAAAATAAAATTATTAACCTAATCCCAAAACAAAGGCCCTCAGCTCAAATCCCAACAACAACTTGGATTGAAAATTTAACAGATAAACATATTCCGGATTTTGCAACAGATGTACTCAGCTTAGGTCCCAACTTTGCGGTAGAAATAAATAACGAAAAACAATTACCAACAGAAAACATAATTTGTAATATAGAAACAGGTATATACAATTTAAAAATGGAAGAAAAAGATCAAATCAGGGCAAAAACTTGCAATATAATTACTAATTTTAAAAATAAACTTAAAGCTCACAAAAACAACAATAATAATTTTTCTTCAAAAATAACGAAAACTAAAAAATTCTTAAAAGAAAACCCTGAAATTAAAATATTCAGAGCCGATAAATCTAACAAAACCGTAATAATGCAAGCAACAGAGTATTCCAAAAAAATGAATTCCTAAATGATACAAAAACATACAAAAAAATTAAATTGGACCCCACAAACCAATACCAAAAAAAAAATAACGAACTAATAGATTTTTGGGAAAAAAACAATCTATCTCTCCAAATAATGCTAAAAACCTCAAAATTCGAAACGCCGTGCCACCAAAAATATACGGATTACCAAAACTACATAAAAAAGATATCCCATTGCGTCCAATAGTTTCTTGCATACAATCCCCATACACCCCTCTATCAAATTACTTAAAAGGTATCCTCAGTAATATTATATACAAAAACAACTATTATATAAAAGATTCATTTCAATTTAAACAAAAAATAAAAAATATAAATATTCCAAAAAACTACCTGCTAATCTCGTTAGACGTGATATCCTTATATACAAATGTACCCATACCACTTGCAATAAAAGTAATAAAAGAAAAGTGGTCAGAAATTAAAAAATATACAGATATACCACAAGAGGAATTTATCAAAGCAGTTGAATTAACCCTTAACTTTACATATTTTTTATATGAAGATCAGTTATATCAACAAACAGAGGGATGCGCAATGGGTGCCTCCATATCAAGCGTTGTAGCACAAATAGTCATGGAAGACCTGGAAACAAAAGTTTTAAAAAATCTAAACTTTGACATACCATTTTTTTACCGTTATGTTGATGACTGCATTACTACAATACCAGAAAATCAAGTAAATAATGTCTTAACTACATTTAACGAATTTCATAAAAGCTTACAATTTACAATTGAAGTCGAAAAAAATAACAGAATTAACTTTTTAGACTTAACAATACACCATATAGGCGAAACTATGAAAACTGAATGGTATACAAAATCAACTTGGTCTTCTAGATACTTAAACTATAAATCGAACCACCCAAATTCCCAAAAAAAATCCGTAATTGTAGGTTTAGCAGATCGCGCCATCATGCTCTCAGATCCTGAATACCGGAAGCAAGCCTTAGAAAAAGCCAGAAATGCTCTAAAAATAAATAATTATCCCGAACATCTTATAAATAAAACCATTAAAAGTAGAATCCACAAATTTTATAACTCGAACGACATAAAAAATAATCAGACTTCAAACACAAAAAAAATTATATCTTTACCCTTTATAAACGGCTTATCCCAACCACTTCAAAAATTATTTAAACAATATAATATTCAAACTTGTCACAAGGCTTCCAATCTACTATCAAATAATTTTTCCAGATTAAAATCCATAATTCCAAAAAACAAAAAAGTAATGTTATTTAAGAAATACCCTGCAAAGATTGCAACAGTGTATGATAAAAAAAACGCGACGGCTCTAACAAATCATGAAAATTCAAAAAAACATACCTTTTATTATAGTAACACCAATACTGGAATAACCACTGTGATGTCTTAATGTTTTAAGATAATATGTGTGTTTTAATTGTATCGATGTGTATGTATATATGTGGAAATGTGACATCTTGTGCCGTTTTGAATAATCCTACGTATTGAGGTAAGAAGGAAAATTTTCACTTTCCATTTTTATAAAATTAAAAATAAATGTACTTTCCTTAATAGTTTACGTTCTAAGGTAATACTAACAAAATAAAATATTAAATGTAAAAATACTAAATTAAAATTCTACGCCATTCTCCATTTTTAGATTTGAAAAAGACCGAAGTGCGGTCGAAACGTTATCTAACTACATCATGTTTATGGGCAAATATATGATTTAAAGTATATGTGTAAAGTTTTTAAATTGACCTTAAATCAAGAAAATTGAAATAAAAATATATACTCAAACTGGTCAAAGAAAAATTAAACCAATAAAATTTATACATATATATATATATATATATATACATATATATATATATATATATATATATATATATATATATATATATATATATATATATATATATATATATATATATATATATATATATATATATATATATATATATATATATATATATATATATATATATATATATATATATATATATATATATATATATATATATATATATATATATATATATATATATATATATATATATAGTATACAGTTTTAGAATTGAACTACATAAAAACTAGACCCATTTAAGTGGGCTAACAATAATTTATTCTTGATTCTTATCTTACAATATATACTTTTTAAATAATCATATTACTTTATACCCTTTAAGATTAATTATTTGCAATTCTTTTGTGTATATTTAATTACCTTCGTTACAATATTTTTCGATATTACGTGTAGCACTTTGAAAGTCAATAAACGAACATCGCAAAATAATATTTCTGGGAAACGCGAAAGTGAACTTGCAATATGGGCAATATCAAAGAAAATAAGCGGTGTACGTATGAAAGTTTTTTCTTCGAAAGCTTTTAGTCGCACGCGCTTATCAGATCGCGTGGATCTTTGAACACGTCCAGATCGGATCAAAGTGGCCTTTCAAATTTGACATTACCCCATGGTATGACACACCGAGCCAGCTCGGAATCGCAACTAACTTTATTTATAGAAAAATTTTCAAGTAATGAAAATAATCGTTAGATGAGTGGCATTATTTAAAAACAGTTTTCTTTAGGGCAGCCATTTATATGTGCCCTATATCTAGACGCTCACTGGTTTCACTTGCGATTTTAACAGGACAAACATATTTAAACCTATCAAAAGTTGAAATAATGGATATGGACCTATCAGCAAGATGTAAAAAACAAATTAAACGCAATATGCAAGAAATTAAGGTTTTAAATAAAAAATGACATTAAAAACATTAAAAAGTTTACACATTGTAGATAAGCATAAATGAATAAATTTACCGACAAGCCTCATTTGGTATATTATGTATTTACCAATTGTGAATATTTTAAGAATATTTTCACGGATACGTGTTGCGCCAAAAAAAGTATAGCAGCCAAAAGCTTATGAGCCGCACTGTACATTATTCTATATGTGCAGTTCTAAAACATTTTGTTAAAGGATTGATATAGCTGCATCTAATAGTTTTTGAGGTAATGCATTTTCGTAAAAATGTTATTCAAGCATTCTTTTCTTGGTAGGTTTCGTGCTAATTTTGGAAACAAGTAATAATAAAGTTAAAAAAAATATTTTTATAATACATTTCAGATAAGTGATGTATTTTTGTTTCAATCTAAAAAACCTTAAATGAAAACAATATCCTATTTTTTTTCAAATGCCACTAATATATTTTCACTTTATCTCAGAGACCATAAAAAACTTTAAATTTTTGCTAAATATGTCATATACAAGTTTCTAATGGTTATTGAAATATTTTCATTTTTCTATTTATTTTATTTTGAGAACTTTTTTGTGTAACTGCAGTAACCATGGAAAACAATCGTCTATATCAAAATTTATAAGTCAAAATCCTTATAATATATAATTTACATTTTAGGTACGACTGAAAAAATGTTTCCTTGCGCAGGGAATACACAAGAGAAATTATTCAGATCGGGCTTAGTTTTAGACATTCAACGCAAAGATTTGTTGTCAGTAGCAGTGTTGACTGTTATATAAAGAGACTAATAGAATTGCTCCCGATGAAGATAAGGGGCTTGAAATTGAAAATTAATTAATTACACAAGATAAATTATTCAGATCGGGCTTAGTTTCAGACACTCAATGCAAAAATGTGTTACCAGTAGCAGTGTTGACTGTTATATAAAGGGACTAATAGAGTTGCTCCCGATGAAGATAAGGGGCTTGAAAAAAACCACTGCTCAATCTATGTTTGGTGTGGTATTTATCGAAGTAATATACTTTTTCAAACAGTAAAAGGATTCATTCATTAACCCTTTTGGCTTAACTTGTTACGTAAACAATTACCGCCACCTCTTAAAGGACTTTATCTAGGCCAGCGCAATAAACATGGTTTAGTCGTAAGGGATATATTCAGTGTTCACTAAGATTTTGCGACATAACTACATTAGATTTCTGTTTACGGAGTTGTATGAAAGAAAGGTTGAAATATGTATTCAACAAGGATACCTACTTGACAACTACTATTCGCATTTATTGCAACAATTAGGTACTAAGCTTTTTTCTGTAAGTTAAAATTTATATTTTTTCCTTTTTTAGTTTTGTAACTATTTTACAAATAATTTTAACTATTTTAGGAGTAATAAATTCTTGTTTAAGGTTCTCTTTGACTGATTAAATATATTTCCATTTATTTACTTATATTTATGTGATTTTACATGGCTACTGTGACTATAGGAAGCAAAAATATAGAAACGAGTTAAAAAACTGAAAATTTCAAAAAAGCATCTTAAAAATTAGTAGAAATAGGTCTAAGATATACTTAGCAAAAATTGAAGTTTTTTTTTTTGATAGTCTATTGGGTAAAGAAAAAAATATACCCGATGCGCAATGGGAAAACATTTAAATTTTTTTAGATAAAGTTTTTTTAAATTTGGACAAAAGTAATAATCTCCTTGTAGCTTTTATTTGGAGTGTTCTATAGAAACATTTTTATTCATATTTTATTTATTATTTCTTCTTGTTACCAAATAAGAGTTTTTTTTAGGTCAAATTAAGGTCGGAATATATTGAAAAAGGATGCTTGAAAATACTATTTCTTCAAAAAATCGCATCACCTCGAAAACCATTATTTATAATTACAGCTAGTATTCAAACAAATATTTATGAAGGGTGTTACGTTTAACAACTTGTATATAAATAGGTAAAAATAATTATCCCTATTAAGTTCCGATTGCGTCTGTGTGAATAATCTATAAAAATTATCAATTTACCGTAATAATATATATATATATATATATATATATATATATATATATATATATATATATGCCGATATATTTATATTGTTGAAAACCTATCTCAGTTAAATCGGAAGAGAGATATTTAATTAACGTATTATTTACATATTGACTAGTTTATCTATTTTAACATTGCTTTTGTTTGGTCAAAAAATGCAGATAAGGGCCTGACTAATATATACAGGGTGATCCATGAGCAGAAAATAGCAATACTTCAGGTACGTATTCAGGACCCAAAGATAAACATTTGTTCTCGAGATACATGCCTTTCTAATCTTTCGAACAAATACAACTTTTTAGTACAGCCCTGTATTACATTATTGAGCAAAATAACTGATTCCTTTGTCATTTTTACGTCAAAAAGGTATACCTGTTAAGGCCGTTTTACATGCTGCAATTCTTCTTTGCAATATGCAATAGTCTTGAACAAAGACATACGCAGTTTGACAAAAGGTATAAATATCTTGCCACTGCGCATGCTTTTGTTCAAGACTATTGCAACTTGCAAGAAAGAATTGCAGCATGTAAAACGGCCTTTAAAAGTTGATACGAGCAACCGTCTTCAAGATATTTGGATTTAAACAATTTCGGCGAATGGATTTTTTATTGCAAAATTTTAAAACTTTGTCTTTTGTCCAAATTTAAACGCATCTTGGCACAAATGCTTTGACGTAAAGGGTTGACACATTTTTTGAGGTGTGTATTCAGTGACTCAGATATAAACCAAACAAAATTTCTTACAGTTTGTGCTGCGTTTGTTATTCGATCCAGTAATGCTTCTCTTGTATCATTATTATTTTTAAGTCACAAAGATATACCTATTAAAAGTTGATAAGAGCAACCGTTTTCGAGATATTAGGATTTAAAACAATTTCGGCGCATGTGATTTTTTTATGTATACATGTATTCTAAAAAAAAAATAGAAGTGTGCCTAACAGAACAACTGCTGGTTGACGTTGCCATCTTTTGACCGGTTACTTAGCAATAGTAATGTCAGTTATTAATAGGATTAAATTTTGTCACTGTCAAATTTTGTTCATAACTTTTATTACCTGACAGTAATCATTTAAGAAATATTAGATCTAAGTACGTCATAATGCTCGCGAAATTCTCCCATCGGAAATATGCAGATATGATATTGGTTTATGGCTTCTGCAATTGTGGTCTCCATTTATGCAGTCGTGGAGTACCAGCGTCATTTTCTAGATAGAAAACTTTTTCAATAAGTTTTCGTTCCGGATGGAAAATCTGGGATGTATACTAGTGCGAAAATTGCATCTGAAAGAGAATCGGGACCTGACGTTGAACTAGAAGAGACAAAATCATCCAAACATAAGCACTAGGCGAATTGCAGATACTTGCATGAGGGTTATTTTTAGTTGAGAATACAATTTTGTAATTGGGTTAATGTAGATCAAAGGTTGTATAGGTATGTTTTGTTCACTGATGAAGCACAGTTCACGCTTATGAAAATCTTCACGCTACGGTAGAACAAAATTTACAACAAAAATTTAGCATTAATGTGTGGTGTGGAATGTTAAATGGTTATTTATTTGGTCCATTTATAATCGACGGTAGTCTTACAGGAGAAACATATTCAGACTTTCTTGAAAATCACTTGGGAAATCAATTGGAATATGTTCCACTTAATGTAAGACAAAACATGTATTTGCAGCATGAGCCCTCGCACACTACAGTTAATTTGTAAGAGATTTTTTAAATCAAAACTTTTCAAACCGGTGGATTGGTCGGTTTGGTCCGTTTAATTGGCCACTAGATCGCCTTTATGCTTTGGATTATTGTCTTTGGGGGTGGTTCAAATCATTGGTATATTTCACTAAAGTAAATACAAGAGAAACATTACTGAATAGGATAACAAACGCAGCACAAACTGTATCCACAGAGCAACCCGAGCTATTCACCATAAAGCAAACTTGTGTTTAAAAGTAAATGTTGGAATTTTTGAAAATCATAAAACCTAGCCTATGTTTTATTCAAAATAACTTGATAATAATTTTAATAAAAATTGAATACCTTTTGTTTAGTTTATGTCTGAGTCACTGAATATACACCTCAAAAAAAAGTATTACCCTTCTTAACAAATCTTTTGTGCCAAGATGCGTTTAAATTTAGACAAAAAACAAACTTAAAATTTTGTGATAAATTATCACAGGAGCCGAAATTGTTTAAACTTTTAAGAGGTTTTGACCTACAAATGACAAAGGAATAATTTGTTTTACTCAAAAATGCAATACAGAGCTGTATCAAAAAATTGTGATTGTTCGAAGGAGTAGGAAGACATGTAGGTAGCGTCTTCTACAAGTAAGAGCTATACTAAGCTTAGAAATTATAGAATGGAATTTGTCATACCAAAAAACCCCGAATAAGAACTTTCCTTCCAATATTTACGTTATCCTAGATTTATTTAAAAAATATAAAAATTAAATAAAAACGAAGTATTGACATTTCCTTATGAATCCTGAATTAAATGTTATAATATATAATTATTTCTTATATATATTGACAGCCGTATTTACTAAAGTTGTTTACGTTTTACCAAGTTTACACGGGGGTGAATGTTCTTTCTACTTTTTCCATTTTGATCTACTGTTAGACCTCAGGGCAATTAATTATTTCAGGTATATTAAGTCAGTGAGGTGCTCAGAAAAAAGCTCTGGGGGGGGGGAGCAAGTCAAAGTAAAATCATAAGGATTTGAAATGTTTGATTATATAAGTTCCAAAATTTTTGATTTCATAAAATTCAATTAATCGCTTGTCCCCCTCTTCAGTACACCAATGCATTGTGATAATAAGTCGGATAATACGTTAAATCTTATTTTCTACTAAACTTGCTATGAGTTACCTGTAGATATAATTAATTGGGGTTGCTGATAAATATTAGACATAAATGCATTTTTACCTGGCATAATCACAAGGTATTAAAAGTTTTGCCAAGTCTTTATCACTTTCACGTTGATAAATTGATATCCTGTATTATGTAAACAAATTGACAGTAAAGCTAATATTTAAAATCAAAAGATAAACATTAAAACACATGTTAAGGCTTTATCGTAGGATATAAGAACAAAGTAACTAGCTCGAGGCGCTTCTCTGTTTGCGTAAAAATGTTATTCGTGTTTGTCTACAAAAAGGTAAATATGACAGACCAGGATTAAATAAACATTTTCCGGAAACGTGTTATCAAAGTGAATAGTTTTTATTTAAGTTTTCCCCTTCATACTGTGACTCCTACTAATTTATATTCTATTTTATTAACGATAGGTGATATTACGATACTAATGATATTACAAAATACAATTTATATTTCAGGTTCGTATAGAACTTTAATATATATAGGCAACACGTAATTCATGTAGACAACACATCATGACCATTTTTTAAATGTAATTTAAATCGATAGTTAGTTGTAAATTAAGAATGAAAGCGTTTTTTTCTGCATTATTTTAAAATATTCCGGTCTTTTTTTTTAACTGCTTTAAAACGCCTCTATTACTCTAGTAGTACCATAGTAAGTTCTTTTTTAATAGAAGTTATTATCACTTATCATTATTTTTTTAGCTAAAACTAAAAATAATAAAGAAGGACGCAGTTTTACACAATTTCATGTTACTGATAAGTGTGGAAATAAGTGTCGAAAAGGACTTGATTAGTTTCAGTGTTAATGAATGTGACGACCTACTGTGAGGTCACAATAAAAAAAAATTACCAATGATTGATTTTCAATGCTAACAACAGAACATCACCTAGCACCATTTCATCTTTTTCACTAGAACAAACAATCATTTTAGAAGAGAAAAGAGTGTCATCCACAGTTTTATATAAGTGTAACATAAGACTGTATATGCTGGATATTTTAGAAAATCTTAAAAATTATTTGATTTCATTATCCATGGAAGGTTGGGATTATCGATAGTGATACCACGAGACGAGACGTCTCATCTCGACTTTGGCTAATCTAGTCTCGGTTCGAGACGAGACGAGAGCAGGTTTATATCTTGTCTCATCTCGATTTAAAGTAAACTAGTCTGAACGGTATTCGGGTTTGTGTACGAGCGAACAGCGTGCGTTTTTAAATTCATACGTTTATCACACCAGGAAGGCTTTGTTTGAATCTTATGGTAAAATATTTCACTTGTGATATTTCTATAACTTCATAATTGACATGATGTATGTTCACGTGACATTGTTGACACTTTATTTGACAAAACCATAACGGTATATTTCAAATAAAGTGCCCCTGGTGAGTTTTATTTGAATCTCACGCAAAATAGTTCACTTGTGATTTATCTGTGACTGTGGACTTTATAACTGACATAAGGTATATTTACATTGTTGGCATTTTATTTGACCAAACCATAAAAATGTCGTGTGCGCAATATTTCAAATAAAGCTCCACTGAATGTTAGTCTTTTGAAAATGCGTTCTAACAATTTGATAATTTACAATACATAATTAATTAATCACTACATAAAATTGCATATTTATCAAATAACCGTACTTTCTTGTGCTTAAAAGGAGTAGCGCTAATTAGTTGCTTGTAAATGATTATTTCAGATCTATTAAAGATTAAACCCTCAATCAAATTCATATTAAGAAGTAAGTATATTTTTTGTTATATATCTGTTTACTATATTTACTAAAGTTTACTTATACGCTTATATTATGTATAAATTTAAAGTAATTAGCTGTGAACATGTTTGTACAAAAAGCCAAAAATACTTATGAAGATGTAGAGTGTTAAACATTGTTGTTGTTTACAGAGTCTACATAGATTAAGTGAAATAAGATCTTTGGAAATTTGACACCGCGTAGAGAATCGTCGAATGCATTTGATACTCTCCCTGCTGAATCGCCGAAATATATTGTAACTGTTCGAAATTCAAATTTAGAATAAAATAAAATGAAATGAATATTTTCCCAAATATATACTAAAAAAAGCCGTCTTTTTTCAGGGGGTTTCCAAAGGTTTTAAAGGAACAAGTACTACTAGCATTTTTACTAGAAGAAGCTAGGTAAATGGATAGCACGCTAGGGTTAAAAAAATGCAGCATTTATTTGACAGTTAACGTGCAACTGCCCCTTTTCCAGCAAATGTCTATCACTACATTTTTTTCTAAAGATCTTGCTGAGTATGTACTTCGAGATGTAATTAAATTGCTAACTTACAAACTGTCAGCTGTAATAAGGTAATTGTCTGGCATTCATTTTTGCGACAAGTTTAAACTCTTCCTGGGCTACTTCTTTTAACAAGTGTGGCGTTTACTGCAACAGACGTTTAGTTTCTACAGGGTCTCACGGCTTCAAAAGTGGTAATTTTCAGTTGTCAATAACTTAAAAACAATTGCGTTATGATGTTTACCAAAATAAACCAAAGTATTGTGTTTTATTTAAACTAAAAAAATTGGAGCCCGGCTTGTACAAACGATTTACTCTGTAGATATTAAAATATCAAAAAGTAAGTATTTCTTTTCTATCAAGTAAGTTTTGCATTTAACATTTTTTTACCTTTTATAGTTTCTGAAATAATGTAGTGTTCCAAGAAAAACGGGCCACTCGGAATTTGTTTCCCATGTTTAGATTATTTCATTACTTTTTAAAATTTTAAACATCGTTTAGTGTAACCATGTTAAACAGAACTATTCCTCCTAACTATAAAATTTCTGTATTTAACATGTTTCCTATCTTTAAAATTTTCCTTTAAAATAAAGCTTGTATACCACGTTAAAAATATAAACAAAAATGTACATCATGTTAAATAATGGATTTATTATGTTTAATATTAATATATTGTTAATACGTAATTTTAAGATAATCAAATACAATAATACATTTGACAGAAACAAAAAAGTTATGCAATGCAATTAGATCTATCAACTGCTGGTTTCTTTTGCTAAAAGTCAGTTTGAAACTGACCATTTTAGGTCATGTGACACATTTCTGTGAGGGGCACACAAGTCACTATCATTTTGCTACTACGCTGTCAGATTTTAATGTGTTTTTACTGAATTTTTTAGAATATGTATCGCCATTTCTTCGCTCGAAAATCTAGCAATGTCTACCATTTGACCCGTAGTGGTGATATTAAGTACAAATATTATCAAAAAATCAAAAGTTTTGATAACGTTGATCACATGATATATCGAACTGATATAAAATAGGTTAAGATGCCCTCCAGGAGACCTTTCGATGACGTAATTCTAAAAAGTAATTTTCGTTAGTGCTGTTTTAAATCGCGTCGTCAAAAATCTACTTTAAAAATTAAATTATTGGAAATTGAGTCGGTCTAAGGTCTTTTAACTCCATATACATTTTCATTGCGGTAAAAATAGGACAAGTATCTTGTTTACGACGGTTGTTAGTTGGTGCTGCATTTTCTGTAACTGTTCAAAATTCAAATTTAGAATAAAATAAAATGAAATTGAATATTTTCCCAAATATATACTAAAAAAAAAGCCGTCTTTTTTCAGGGGGTTTCCAAAGGTTTTAAAGGAACAAGTACTACTAGCACTTTCATTAGAAGAAGCTAGGTAAATGGATAGCACGCTAGGGTTAAAAAAATGCAGCATTTATTTGACGGCTAACGTGCAACTGCCCCTTCTCCAGCAAATGTCTATCACTACATTTTTTTCTAATGTCGCTGATCCAATATTTTATGAATGTTTCTGATATGTGAAATGTTTGCTAGCACTAGCTTACAGATAAAGGTCACAAAACCCATTTTTTTTTCTACAGGATGAAGAAAAAAAATATCAGAAAAGTCGTATTTGGTAAAAATTTTCACTTACTTTACTAAAAATATATATATCATGTTAGTAAATGCTTATTTTTTGATTGATTGAATCAACCGGCCCTGTCCTTTGTGTCTAGTCGGAAGTACTTCAAATTTTTTAAAGAAATTCTGATTATTTAATGTTGTACCTTATCTACTATTGTATAATTTATCATATAAAAATTAACTAGTTTTAATAACATACTTGAGGATACATTTTGTAAGTGTTGATCCGAGAACATCAAATGAAAAACAATAATAAATGTTATTTATTTTTAGCCATCCAGATATCTCGAAATTTATCGAGCTATATTGCGCAACTTTCTAGTAATAAAACTCATTTTTCAATTTCCTTCCAGTAAATCCAAAAATTTTCTTTCTGTTACCTCACTTTTATAGTAATTAGAAATATATATTGTCAAGTTTATAATAATTGTCTGATCAGCACTAAAATAATAATAAGCCTATGTTCCACTGATATTGTACCTAAGTATCTTCTTTAAAATTCCTAACCTCAATGTATTAAGGTGTGAAACAAGTAAAGATCTATCTCCATCTAATCGTCATTTGGGAACGAACAAATATGACATTCCACTGAATTATTTAATACTTTTGAAAGTTTTTTCCATGTTAACTCAAAATAAATGAATTTTCAGATGTGTCACTATTCTTTGGAATCAGCGGTATGTTTAAGTATAAAGCAAATGACTAAATGTTAAACACATAATATAATCTAGAGATGTACAAGATAACGTCTGTAGGACACTCACACGATAATTCTTTCAAAGTATTATACAAGTATTAAAGGACAAAAATGACCAAGAACAAGATACATACATAATTCAAAAATGAACCCAACCAGCATAAAAGGACCCACTGCCTAATGATCTACACTGATTAGCCTGAATACCAGAGCTTGAAAATACCACACTAGACATAAAATATCTTTACTCCCTTTCTATATTCCAAATATAGAGGGAGAAAATAGGCCAAATTATTAGAATCTACAGATATTGTAGACATATTTACTGCCCCTGACACCATTTGCAAAAAAAATAGTGCACATTAGTATTTTGCCTGTCCTCAACTGCCTGATTACTGGACTATAACTGACCAACAAAAACTTGCTGACTTACCAGTGGGTTTTGGAATATTGCGTTTCACTTGCATCCATTTATAGGTAGGCAAAACGGGCTGCTGTGATTGTCCACTATTCAGCGCATGCATCCCATGGAGTTGCCTCATTCTGCCGTCACCGCCTAATATTTCTTCCTTGTACCTGGATAGTAAAAAAGATATTTTTTTAGACATATTCAACATCTTTGGAAGCCGTTGCGCAAAAGTTCCGTAGACCTCAAGCATTATTTTTTAATATACACTAGAGGATACAATAAGTTTGTCCAATGCAATTTTGTAAGGCACAGTTTTGAAGAGTTATATTTGCAAAACAAATAAACATATCGAGATGGCGTTTTTAACATGTTTTTAGAAATTTAAATTAAAGTAAAGTTTTTTAGTAACAATATCATAAGAGGCAAACAAAAATCTTTTTTGGCTTTTTCGCAACTGAATAATTTGTCAATCTAATCGCAGCAAATAATCTAAACACATTTTGAAAAAAATCATAAGAGAACATAAAACATTTTATACATCATGTTAACTATTACCCTTGCAAAAATCCTAAATTTCATTTCAATTAATTAACCGATTAAAATTTTTATACGAACAATTTAACGAATTTTTAATATCTTTGTATATTTTCTGATTTTTTTTTAAGATGAATCAAGTACCGAATAAGTTAGTTTAGATTGTACAGTATTTGTTTCTATGTACCACAATAAACATATGTTTTTAATTCCCTCGTAAAGGGAAAGTATCCTCTAGATGTCTGAAAACATGTTTTCTCAATTACGGCGGTCTCTCTGTCTGTAGCACAATTTTGGTACGAATCTAAGGTGGCGAAACAAAATGGCGGCTTAAGAAAATGTTTAAAAGTTTATCTGGAAAAACTATTTAATAGATTGATTTCAAATTGTATTTAAGAATTGATTGTGATATTGAGATGAATTGGTAAAATTATGGTACCAATTTAAGTCGGCGTAACAAAATTGCGGCCAAATGAAATGTTTCTAATCATGAAAAAGTTCCAGATTTTACATATCTTTGCGTCTTAGCGTCCCTAGACGCCGAAAACATGTTTTTTTTTCAATTCTACTGGTCTGTCTGTCGGAATGTCTGACTATCTGTTAGTTCGCGGCTACTTACCCGATCGACAACAAATTTTGCACAAATTCAAGTGTTACATAGGAACAACCTATAATATTTTGGTACAAATCCAAGGCAGTAAGTAAAACCAAATGGCGGCCTAATAAATAATTAAAAAAAAACGGTCTGCAAACATTAAGTGAGATAAACTGGTGCGAATTCAAGACGGCAAAACAGAACGACGGCCAAACAAAATGCTTAAAAAATCAATGTAAAAAAACATCAATTGATTTAAT
The DNA here is from genome assembly GCA_030620095.1 of Kuschelorhynchus macadamiae. Taxonomy (NCBI): domain Eukaryota; kingdom Metazoa; phylum Arthropoda; class Insecta; order Coleoptera; family Curculionidae; genus Kuschelorhynchus; species Kuschelorhynchus macadamiae. Next base: position 1,384,376 of record JAUTXW010000258.1, on the reverse strand, counting down.
ATCTTGCAGTAAAATTGAATGTGATACAGGGATTAACTGGTATGAATTTAAAATGACGATAGAAAATATCGGCCTTCAAAAAATCAGTACAAAAACTACTTATTTAATATATTTTAAATCATGCCCAAAAAATAAGTGTGGCACGAGTAGAAACTGGTAAAATTTCCGATTCCGATATGGTGGAACAAAATGGCGACCAATAAAAATGTTTGAAAAGACAGTATACTTAATAATTATGTGCGCAAATAAATTGAGTTACACTTTACTATTTCTAATGAAAGAAAAGATGTATTACGAGGGAATTTCCGGGTAAAGGAAATTTAGCGATTTTTTCTTATTATCTACAAATTTTCGGTTACTTAAAAGCTTTATTAAATTGAAACAGTTTGACTTTATTAGAGTAGGGTTTTGATTTTCTTCGGTCCCTTCACTATTGCCCTAGTTACAGTTGACCCAGTTTTTATATTTTTTACAAGTATGTTTGTTAGAAAAGATACCTAATTACTGTTTTTTTCACCAATTTATTACTTGTTTCAGAATTGTCAAATTATAAATATAATATTCATAAAAAAGTTTTTATTCAATACACGTTGCGTCTAAAATATGCCCGTATTTTTTGACTTTAGGACACTTAAGATAATAATATTTAGTATTATCCAAAATTGTTAGTTGCATCAAAACCTAACTCACCTCAAATTCCTAAAGAACTAACCGAAGCGACCTAAAAAATTTAGTCTTAAAATCTTGAAATCTAAGAGGACACAGCAAATTATTTTTTGCTGTATAGAATAGAAAATATTTTTTTTTGTTTTTACTATTTAACAATTTTTTTGCTGTTTAAAATTTCTTAAACCGGTAACAAATTGTCGCGAAAACGAACGGTGGTTAAGTTTTTTCTATTGGACATAAGTGCAGAAATTCTTCAGATTGGATCATCCTGAAACTATGGCATAGTAAAATGACGAAGACAATTAAACCGTTTAGAAACGTTAGTGTAAAATATATACCCAAGCAAGTCAAAGTGGTTAATTTTGTAAAAAAAACACTTTCATTATGGTATAAAGAAACAAACATCTGTATAGTCTAAAAATTACCTTTATGGTACTTGGCCAGTTAAAGGCACTTTAAAAAATAACACAGAGAGAAAAAAGACTGTTAATTGTATAATTTCTCTAAAGAAATAATTTCATATTTAAGCAAATCACAATTTTGATAAAATCGCCATATTTTTAAAAATATCGGATTGAAAACGGCCAAATTGTTTCTCTTTATAGTTCACTCTTCCCTCGTAAAAGGAAAGTATTGTAAATCCTCCTCCTTTTTTAGTATTTGCCTTACAAAACTGCATTGGACAAACATATTGCCTATGCGGTAGGTGGTTTGGAATAGAAAAAAGTACTATAATTTTTTTCTTTATCTAGTAGTTAGATTTGGAAGTCACATAACAAAAATTCTACTAAACTCGATGAAGGCTTGTTATAAGTCGGACCGAAGGAAAGACTTTTTGTTTATATTTCAAGTAAATATGACATGAATACTTTCATAATAAGATTAAAGTTAAAATACATAATATTCTGTATAGTAAAATGGCCCAAAAGCTTATTTCTTACTGTATAAAATTACTGAAAAGTTTATAATTTTCACTTTTTTGTAAATTAAGTTCTTCTAATAAAATCTATTTTATTAAAATTTACGTTGTTTACATTAAACAGTTTTATTTTTTTATAAGGAATTTTATTTGCATAATTACTGTTTAATTTCGGTAGTGGAAATTTGTGAAATATACGATTAGTATTTTTATAAACTTTTATAGTGACATAGTCTCGTTTTAAACTGCAAGGAAAGCGAAAGCTTAATTCTAGTAAATACGTTCCATTAAATAATACGTGGTTTTTGCATATCTTTATACCTATAAGGTCGTTATCGGTAACTATTATCCACTTACTTTCATCGATATTTTGGAGTTTCATATTATCAATATGTATGGCCGTTGATTCAAGGAAAAAGGTTATGGCTATTGGATTGCAATTGCAGAACTGTTGTTAATACCTTAATCTCTAGGCGTATATTTATGAAAGTTTTCTGAATGGATATGTGTACAGAGTTTTTATATATTTTTTGAAGCAGTACAGAAGCCCTTATTTTAAAAGTTTTTTGTTAATTGTTAGCTGTGAAAAAATGCCAATGTGTTTTTTTTTAAATGGAACTCTTTGTATATCAATCCTTCTTTAAATTCTTCTTTTCTATATATATATATATATATATATATATATATATATATTAAATATATATATATCTATATTTATATATATATATATATATATACATATATATGTATATAATAAATACATCTCAAGAACTGATATGGCAGCAGTAAGAGACCCGAAAATTTAAATATTCCTCGCCAGATATTGCATGAGGAAATCGTTAATATTTATCATTTATCGTTCATAATTAATAGAATTTGTAATATAAAGGCGTTTATTATTCTTGGCAAACTAGATTTTCATGTAAAAATTTTAAAATTATATATTGCGTAAATGCGTAAAGCAAATATGTAGCATATATTTTTGGAATTAGGGAAAAAAAACGAAGAATTCCAATAAATATTAATATACAGGATATTTCATTTGTTTTAGCCAAAACAAATTTAAACTTTTTTTAGAGCTCTTAAAATAAGGGCTCCTGTGATGCACCAAAATATACAGAAAAGTCCTGTATATAGATATTCATTATTAGAGATGTATTTACAGGGTTGATTCGAGTAACCGAAATTTACTTCCTTTATTAATAAATACTCAAAATTTTTTATTTCTAGTAGGCAAAGGAAATAGTTGATATAAATCATAATTGGTTTTCTCTACTAAATAAATTTCCACATTACATATAATTTTCTCATCTTTAATGTAGCTTTTTACTTCTAAAATATTTCCTTTTTTAGGATATTATCCATGAATGGTTCAAATTGCAACTTCTCGTTTTGTTTTATCAAGTTTATTTATAGTTATTATTTGCTTTACGTGTGACTCTAAAATAATTTGATTATGAGAAACAATTTTAATAATGTTTTCAAAATTTCGTACTTATTTAGTTTATAAAGTAGTTGGTTCAGACAAAGCAAATTTTAAGTCATGTTGATTTTTTATTAATGAGTCTATGTTTTGGTCAATACGTTCACAATAATCTTCATCATTGCCAGTTATAATTTTAATTACGATACAGCACTTGTTTACATTTTATAGATAAAGCTATGTAAATATGTGACTTATTTGATGATAGGTTTTTTGCGTACGATTATTTATATTTTCAGAAAATAAGATATATTTATAGTTTTTATAATTATTAAATTCGTTTATCAAGTTTGTCATGTCAAAAATTTGTATGAAAATGGTTCTTGGGTTATTACTTAGGTTATGATACCTGGAGGAGTTTCCTCCGACAAAATGCCATATGTAACAAATGGCTTTTCAATTCTTTTATATGTATAGTTTTAACTTTGTCGAGGTATTTTATGTTTTTTATCTTAATTCGACTGTCTTCTAGCATTTTAGTAATTACATGAGGTCTAAATTTCTGAATATTTGTATTCCTAGCTGATATTTATTTTGAATAATTTTTGGTTTAGTCTACAAAACTTTTTATTTTCATTTTTCACGTTAGCTTTCGCTAAAAGTTTTTGTTTACGTGCCGAAACGTCATCCGAATAAAACATAGTAGAAACTAAGTCAAGGAGAGCCCTGGAATTTGTATAGCCTAGGATAATCTCGTGAAGTTCATTACGCTGCTTATAGTTCCGTTATATGTGATAATTGCACAAGGCATTAATTTGGAAGCTGATTTGTTATTATTTTTTTGTTTTGATACGCGTAAATGATCAATAAGAGTAGAATGAAAATACTCTACAGGGTAGAGCGATGTCTAAGTGCAGTAAAATGTAAATTTATTTTTTGTGACTAGGAGTTCTTCTAAATCGTCATTAATTCGATATTATTAATAAAATTTTTCTCAGATTTTTAGTTAACTTCAGAATTTTTTTAATAAGATCCTGTGAAGTCTTATCATTTTTCATTTCGTCGAGTTTTGCTTACTACAACTATGTTTTCGTTCTTCAATTCCACTATCATTTATAGGATTTAAAGGAAATAATCATAATCTTCTAATCGTAAACGCGATATAACTTATTTTAACTTTTAAATTAAAAAGGCTCTTTTAAATTAAAAGCAAAACTAAAGGTCTATAATGGAAAGAGGTCTGGGTCTCCGTAATAGATTTGATAAGCGACTTTTTAACACCAAAAGTTTGTGTGCTAAACCCAGGTACGTTATACCGCAGACTTACAATATGCAGACGACTGCGCTCTTCTTGATGACTCTCCGGAGAAGTTGCATCTAATTTTGGACATTTATATCTAAGTATATTAAGCACTTGGACTGAAGCTCAATAACCCAAAAACAAAAGTTTTGATAAGTTCTCAAGAAATTTTACAGTCTCCTATCCAAGTAAATAATGAAGCTCTGGAATTCGTCTCTCACTTCAAATATCTCGGTAGTATGTTAAGTGATAAATCAAACCGCGATAGGGAAATCAAAAATCCTTCAGAATATAGATCAGAGCGGGGAAATAAAAATAGAACCAGAAGAGACGTGATCTGATATTGTAGCAGACCATTGCATATAATAACCTACTAAGTGTAGAGAATATTTAATTTCTTTAGTGGTTGCGGGAATGGGAAAATTTTTAATAACTGAGATTTAATGGAGATTAAGTTTCACCTTAACGTTACTTATAGGTGTTCTAAATACTGTACCTGTTTTCTTAGAAATTCCGATTTATTGCAATTTTTTAAAAGCTTCCTTTAATTTGTCTATATGGTGTTATAGTCTAGTAAATATAACTATGTCATCGAGATGAAACAGGGTTGTGCTGTAAACTATAAAATTTATTTTAATCCGATTCCCTACTCGTTGTCTACGTCATGTTTACATGGATGTTTTTCTTGTCGACTATGTAGACAATGTAGACTATGTAAACAACAACAATTTTTAATATATCTATATTTTCATCTCTGGCTTTTTGTTTGGTTATTTTCACCGTTGATTATTTAAAATTTAAGCATTAAACAAAAATAAACTTTGTTATATATGGTAAACAGATATTCATGTAACTAATTAAACGTTTCTTTAAATAATTAATAAAAGTACAGAAGTTCTTTACATCATCAAGGAAAGAAACAAGGAGTATTTAGATAGATTAATTCAACTCAAAATACAAGCAAAAGAATTTAGGAAGTGAAAACTGAGAAGAAAAATTTCATGTCTTAAGAATATGAGAATTAGAATCATATTTAAGGACTATTCCTAAATCTAAAAAATCAAAGTAAACTAATTTTCCAAAAAAGTCAATGCTTGATTTTGATCTTTTTTGGAAAATTAGTTTCTTTGATACATATCTAAGATTGTAATTGCTTTTAGTAACTTAATTAATAAATAAAAATATAATACCCCCGGCATATGTCACGCAACCTAAAATGTAGCAAGTGATGGACTGAGTATTGAATTGACGCGTTGTCTACATAGTATACATGTTGTCAATATAGTGCACATATTGTTTACATAGATTACATATTTTTCGTAGTCGACACGTTGTTTATACAAAATGTAAACAATCATTTTTGACGTGTAGATAGCTTCCCATCCCTGAGATAAACATAATATATTTCGTTTTGCAAGTCACGGAGACTATATTCATTACTCACTGAAAAGTGGCAGTGGCATTTCTAAGGATAAAGGGCATATGTAAAAACTTGTAATGCCCAGTGCCAGTGCTAAAAACTATTTTAGGGATATGTTCTTTATTCATTTGACTTTGATAGAATCCATTAGCAAAACCTAGAGTTTGAAGTACTGAGCTTTCCTTAATTTGTCTAAAATTTACGTTTTGAGCAGTTGTGACGTGATTAAGCTTACGGTAGTCTCCGCCCAGGCGCGAACCTTATTTTCCAGATATAGCAACTTTTTTTACGGGCAACAAATATAGGGGAAACGATGAGAAAATCTAATCTCTTGTTATATTTTGTTGTAGACGTTTAGAAGTTTGGTTTTTTGACATAAAAGAGGAGTACTACCGAAAATATTATTCTTTTTCGATAATCAGTTCCCAAAAAGTATATTTATCGTATGATAGAGACAAGAAGAGTTATCGTATAAAAATCAACTTTTTCTACGTAATTTGCATATTTTGGGGATTGCGCGTTTATCCGAGGTGGTAAAATTTTTGACGTGTTTTTCGTGACTCTCAAATCTACTTATTTAATCTTTCACATGCTCTCACCTTAACTATAAAATACTATTGGGGAAAGATGGTTTGAGATCTAAAGTGACGTTTCAAAATTGCTTTTTGCGTACCACATTCAAAATAGCACAACTATTCTTATAATAAACTTTATTTGCACACTTAAAATAACCTACCTTGTTTGAAGTTGCTGGAACTCCATGCATGATACGTTAGCTTGCCCGGGAGACACCATATGTGAATGATGATGGTAAGGTGCTTCATCCAGCTGATGTGGGTGATATTTAGAATCATGGAGATACTGATAATTTGCATCCCCAGTATCGTCGTGGTGTCGTAACAACAAATCATGAGGAGGTCTTCCCGGGTACGGATCTTCACTGTATCCGGGCTGGTGATACATTGAATTATTAGAATTTGCATAATCTAAATTTGTATAACTTAAGCCAGTTTCAGTATTGATTATCGAAGTATCGGGTGGATTTGGTTGGTGGGGATAGAAATGAGGTTCTTGAGGTGATGGGGGTGTTTCAACTCCTGAGTCTGTTGAGGCTCCGCCAACTCCTAAAATAACAATAAATTATAGGAGGTTAGTTATAAATTGAAAAATTTATTAAAATTTATAAATTTAAATATGACCAAACTTTTCTTTTTAAATAAGGCGGCCTACATATTATTACTTTTTAGATTCTGCTTTAAATTCTAAACATGTTTCAACTATTTTCGTAAAAATCGCATATCAAAACCGTTATTTTTGACTTTCTAGAGCCATTATATCGACTGAACGGTTAAACTGTGAATGCATTTGCTGGCTTTTTCTATCCTAACTTTCTTCAATCTAGTATATGGACGCGCCATTTGGTTTGACCAACACCAACAGTGACAGATTTTAATAATTCGGGCTAAACTGATGACGTCATCTAATAGATTTTAAAAAGGTAAGACTGAAATTGGAAGTCGATCAATTCAAAACTTAAAAGTTTGGCCAAGAGAGTTTTAAAGTCTAACGATTCTGATACGCCATATTCCCGAAAACAGTTGAACTTAGGTACTGGATCTGTACTATGAAGAATGTTTAGAAATTAAAGCAGAATCTAAAAACCTAGGTGTCCAACTTAAAAATCAAAAATTAGTAGCAAAATATCTGAATTTAAACAAGATATGACAAGGTCGGAAACGTAAAAAAAGCGAAATTTTGTAGGGGACTTATTCAACGGACGATTTTTATTTTTTGGTATATTTTTTATTCACTAAGATCATACCTCAAAACGTTGTGGCGATTTTGAAGTTTTATGATTTCTCTAAAATCATACCTAACATAATTTTATTAAAGTGCATGGCCAATTTAAATTCATTGCCTATGCATTTGATGTTTCTAAGGTGAAATTCTTAAAGCAGTCCATCTAAAACTCAAATTCTAATTAAAAATATTTAATCTACTGCACAGGGTGTCTCAAAAATGGAATGCTTGAATCGTTTTTAGTAGAGCATTCCGTATGTCGCCGGTTTTTTAAAGCTTATTAATTCGCGAATTTTTAATTAGTGATATCTTTTTATTCCTTAGAGTCATACCTCGAGACGTTTTGCCGATTTTGAACTTTAATGATTTTTCTAAAAAGATAATTTAATTTCATCACACTGGTGAATTTTATACTTTAGCTGTGCATCAGAGGTTTCTAGGGAATACTTTTAGGAAGTAATTCGACAGTTCATTAAAATATCACATTCTGTTTTATAATTTCCAATGTTAGTTATTTTTAAAAACTGTACTAAACATTCTAAGCACATTTTAGATGACTTATCCTACAGTAAAAGTAATTGTCATAGATGCAAGCAACATACATATTTTAGGCTCTTGTTAGTACTTCTCACCTCAGTAGGGAAAACCAGTTGACATTTTATTCATTCACAGTAAAGAAAAATTTGACAGCTTACAAATTTCAGAGATTTTTTAAGGTTTTAATGTTGAAAACAATGATAGTATCAAACCCATATACAGACTGACCGCATACCTAATATTCTTAAGGCGGGACGTTTAAATCAGAGTTCTCATGAATATTTACTTTGTAATTTGGTTTTATAGCAGTTTTTAGAGATTTATTTTTAAAAATATCTTTAGTTTTTGATATAGACATTTAAAAAAATAAAATTCAAAAAAACTCCTTTAAAGACTGCTAAAAAATACTAATAGGTTTAGTGTACTTCTATCTAAAAAAATAAAAAATCTCAAAGATAGTATTACTAAACCTAAAGAAAAATACATGAATTGAAAATGGGTGATTCCAGCTATCTTTTTCAAATGTTATAACGTCTAATACGATAAAATATTAAGTGATGGGGTAGCCGAATAGATACAGTATTTTTCGGTGAAAATATCTAGAATACCATCCTATTTATTTTTTATACATTTCTGCTTGTCTCGTGAAAATCATAGGAAAAGCTTAATCATAAAAATTTTGAATCTTTAATTTAATCTTAGATCACCGGTTTTCAAATTATTTTTATTTGAAACGAGTAATTTTTGAAAAATTGTAGGGTTCCAGATAAATTTAAAAATTATTATACCCGTCAGAGCTTAATTTTTATTAGATCTCTTGGTAATTATTTAAAAAACGGTTATCTGCTATTTTAGCATAATATTGAAAATTCTTTGCACAGACACTACTTTCTATTGTTTGTAAAGAATATGAAACTACGTGTGGAGAAACAGCAATTATATAGAAAATATATGAAAATATCTTACGGGATCGAAAATTCACTTTACAAATTCTATTTTGATTAAACTTTCAGTCGCTACCTAACCATCTTTTTTTCTTATTGTAAAGATATAATAACGTATGTCTTAGCTGGGATCATTCCTGGTCCATCTGTTTTCTTCTCCAAAGCGTCGTTGTCAGGTTGTTTGTTGAAATTTCGAGAGTATCGTTTAATAATATAAATAGAGACAAGTAAAGCTATTTTGCCACATTTTAAATTTGAAAATTGAGTTGTTGAGTATTGGTAGAGAGCAATTACTTAAACGATTTTTAAAAACTCTGTTGCAAGATGACTTGAGGCAATTGCAGTTTGTCATTAAAACAGTTTGTATTACTTATTTCGAATATAAGCAATGTGTAGATTTTTGGTGGATAATGGCCTTTTAAGAAGACTAATTATTTGCAACACGTAGGAAAATGAGATACAGATAATAGATAAATATTAATAGTTTCTCAGGTTAGGTTCAGAGTTGCAGAAATTTTTAATTTTAATCTTGTTTTTTTGATACAAAACGTTTTTATAAATATATTGTTTCTTTAGATGTATAATACGGAGATTATTTTTCCCTTTTGTGTTGCTTTACCCCACCCAGCACCCCTATTCGCTCCCATGTCCCGCAAGCTTCCAAATTGAAAAAATACTGAAAAAACAGTGTTTTCTTTATCTCCGCAGGTAATTTTGTACAGGGTCATCATTTATATTTCGTCTCCATTTTCTGGGTTTATCTTTCTAAATAGAAAAAAATAATGCATGCAAAAGTTGTATGGATTTCAAGGGACTTCCTAAAAAAAATATTTTGAATATACAGGATGACTCAGAAATTCGTACCATACCAAATTTTGTTCCTTTTTTAAATGAAATGCCCTGTATGTCTTTGATTTTTTAGATTCTCCTTATTATTTCCTTTCCAAAAATGTGTGATATGTCTATACTTGGATCGGTAGTTTTTGAGATATTTGTCTTTAAAATTCCCTCTTAACTGAAATTCAACATATAATATCCTAGGTGAAATCGTGTTTAAGGTGTCTTGATGTATGTAAATGTAAAAAGTCATTAATATGAATTTTAGAATAAAGAAATATTTTAGGTATTATGAACAATAAATACTAAATGAAAATTTATAAAATGAAAGAAAAAATGACAAATAAAATTAAAAAGCATAAATTCTAGTGATTCACATGTCCCCCTTGGTTGGCGAAGCACCTCTCAATACTTTGTAACAATTTGCGATTAATGCAGTTAAATTTCTCTCCTAATTCTCTGTTCCAATACAGCTATATTTTCGGGTCTAGTTTAGTAAATTTTGTTTTTTTAGACAACCCCATAGAAATACGTCAATCGGCGTCAGGTCTGGACTGTTTGCTGGCTATCTTATGTCAATTTCGCCCAATCCACAGATCACAGTTACGATTCAAAAATTGAGTAGCATTTAAAACATTGTGGGCTGGAGCTCCGTCCTGTTGCCACATGATTTAATGGAATGTTATCTAACTGATGTTCTATATCATTTCCCAGATATCGGAGATTACTGTCACCAGTAAGACTTTCACGGAAAAAGATTGGTCCGATAACCTTATTTTTTAGAATACCACACCATTTAAACTTCGTCGTCCTTGAATTTCGTGAGGATTGTTTGTCGCTCAGAAATGTTTATTGAAACGATTAGATATATCATTAGTAGTAAATGTAGCTTCATCGTTAAAAAGTATATTGTATAAAAAGAGCGGATTTAACAAACATCTTCTTAAAATTTCTGGCCAAAAATTTAATCTTTGTCGTTTATGCTCTTCAGTTAGATCATGAACGGGTAGAAACTTATATGGGTGATAATTATAACGATGAAGAGTTTGTTGAATATTGCCAAATTGATCGTTCAGAGTTTTCTGCAATGAAATGAACCAGATATAGTCATAAGTATAAAAAACTAACAAGAATAATTACCCGTAAAGAATAGCAAAACGCTTAAGTCAAAGTTTTTGTTTGAATTTGTGCAGTTTTTCTATTTAAACTTTTGGTATCTTTAAATGTATTTACTATATATATATATATATATATATATATATATATATATATATATATATATATATATATATATATATATATATCTTATTGTGCTTCGTGTTGGGACGGTTCTCATTTTGAGTGTGTAAGGTTTCTATTATTGATATTATTGGATATTATGGAATAGCCCATTTTGTCGGGCAAAACTAACACAGACAAGTTAAATGATAGTGACAATCTAACAATGTCAGTACCAGAAAAACACGATTTCACGCACAAATTGACTAGGATAAGGGGGAATTTTAAAGTCGAATATCTCAAAAACTACCGATCCACGTATAGACATATCACACATTTTTGAAAAGGGAATAATAAGGAGAATCCAAAAAATCAAAAATATACAGGACATTTCATTAAAAAAAAAAACAAAATTTGGTACGCTACTATTTTCTGATTCATCTTTTATATTTAAAGTTATTTTTTCTAGGAATTTCTCTGAAATATATACAACTTTTGTATTTATTATTTTTTTCTATATACAAAAATAAACCCTGGTGGAGAAATATATATGATGACTCTGTACTCTTCATACATACTGGAAAATGTGTATATAGAGAACATTAGGTAATATAACATAATAGAAAAAAACACCGCAAAATCTGTCTAATTTTTTTTCATGTATTCAAAAATGTAATAATATGCTTATTGAATCTATTAAGTATAAAAACGAAAGAACCAAAATTTCTTACATTAAAAAGGCAATATTTTTGTTAGTATAATATTAGAATTAAATAAAGATAAGCCGAAAAAACATATTTTGGTTGTCG
>JAUTXW010000258.1:0-65000 GCA_030620095.1 Kuschelorhynchus macadamiae | reverse complement strand
TACCAACAAATTCTCAAATCGGTACGCGATAGATTATTCAAAAAGTCATATACGATTGTTCTTAGAATTTCAATGTATTTGCAGAAGTAAAATTTTCGCCATAACGGTATATTGAAAATGACCTATCCATCAACAAAAAAAAATACATTAAAACTAAATTTTTGCAAGTAACCTTTTTCTTTTATAAAGTGCGGATTTTCTGCAGCCCAAAAAAGATTATTTTGACGGTTAACGACTCCTTCGCGTTAGAAGTCTGCTTCATCAGTCCAAATAATTCTTTTCAAAATATCTGGGTAGTCCTGTGTAGGAATTAATAACATTTCGCAAAGATCTACACGTTTTGGAGGATCATCTGGTTGATGTAAAGCCTGTAATGTAATTAGTTTGTAGCAATGCATATTATGTTTATTTAAAATTTTCTTCGTTTTTAGTAATAGGGTGAAATTGAATCCTTGGAGGCTGCATAGTTTCGAAATCTAAAAAGTTACCTTCAATTCTGAGAAATTTCCATGGGTTCATTCGCGGCAAATTGGGAAAAAGGGCGCTAAATCTTCTTCTTGCAACAATTCTTTTATTTTCGCCGTGAATATAAAATAAATTTGCAATATCTGCACTTGAAGAACTATTATTCTCCATTTTTGCTAGCTTAATCTGCTATAAACTAAAACAATGAGACATGTCATGCCACTACCGTTACGTATTGGAGTTGTTGCAACTTGCAACTTAAAACATTAATAATTCATCCGATGGGAGAAATTTGTAAGATTCAGATCAAATGCTACATATCATACAAAACTGAAATTAAAACTTAAATAATACATTTTTTAAATTTACTTAGAAGTTTCAAAAGACGCACTACAACATTTAAAATTAAGCTGTATACACCGGAACTGAACTAAACCTTTATACATTTAGTACCTTTCTTTTATAGTCTTCCTTTGGACAAAATATGTATTACGCTTTAACCATCGACAAATTTTTCTTCCAATGTTTCATTGCAATTCGAAAAAAAATTAAAATTATTGAAAAATTTGAGTTCTAAAGAAGACCTTTTTCTTTTAAGAAACTTGAGGTAATTATTAATTGAGTAATAAGTAATGGCGCATAATTCCTATAGCAAATATGCTAGCATGCATCTAAATTATGAAAAAGTACTTGGAAGTTTTGTGAAGTTTGGTTGAAGATTACAATAATTATATTTTCAAGCAAGAAGAATTTAATCTGAAACATTTTCAAATCGACGCTTGCCACACCGAAGATCTTTTAACACGTAGGCTCCACGCCATGCGGGTGTCGCCTATATACGACAAGAGCATACGTTGTTTTATATATTCAGTACAAATTCAGCATTGGTTTGGGGTGCACGATTTTGGTCAGCGTGTTAAGAAGGTATTAAATTAATGTGTGTTTGCTTCGTTTGCAGGTTTATTCAAGTTTGCAGTATTTGTTTACGATTTATAATATGGACAGTGAAGCAGGTCCTTCGAGCATAAAGTGGCCTAAATTTCATGTTAAAAATAGAAATAAACTGTCAGGCAGTGAACTGGGATGGTACATAATACTGATGAAGAAAATCCAGCTCAATTTGAAGACAGTTGCAGCGATTGGTCTAAGCGTTGGTATAACAGTTAAAATATTTAGATGATCAAGACGGACCTGATGACTCAGATACAGATATGCCACCTGCGCCAATCTTTATGCCAGTGTCCGGTGGCTAGGTTTGTCTGCAGGGTTGAAAAATATTGTCTTTTTTAATCGTAATGAACTCTTGGTAAATATACGTGGGAATGAGCCAATAAACTATTTTTTACTGTTGTTGGACGAGACACCACAAAAGTTTGTAAAATATATACTTTATCTCTATTCTTTTCTGTATTTTAGAATATTTTTTATGCTAGGATGTCCTGTTTTTTTCTTAGAATAAGTTTTTATTTTTTTGTGAAACAGTCGTGATATTGGTGTAAGCTCATTTTACTTTCTGGGTTTTTTTTTAATAAACAATACTTTATAACCTTCCTTTTTAGTTACTTATTGCATCAAATACATTGTCGCCCATAGGCGACATCAGCACTACAGCGTAAACAACGTTTTACAGTGCTGCTGTCGCCTATCGCGACATATCATTATTGACAGGTAGGGACCGAGAAATATGTTGTTAACACTCTCTTAATACTATCTCGTATACAAAACTAGTAGTAGCTACGAAAAAAATGCTTCAGCTTCTGGCAAAAGAAATATATTATATTGACGCAGCGAATGTGTTAAAAGGGTTAATCGTAGTTTAAGACACGCAGGTAATAAGTAAAGTGATATTAACAAATGTGCTAAAAGTAGGTTATGTTTTGCTAATCCATTTTGGAAAGTTTCTTGCCTTATCGTGGTGAAGAAGGATATCCGGGAAAAACAAGGAATCTTTTGTTAGAGGAGGAAATTCTAGAACAACTGCTACATCCTTATCCTGGAATGTTGTTTCAAGTATAACAAAATGTCAATAATAAGAAACAACGCTTTCCCTTTTAATATTCTTGCGTTTAAGTGAGTTTCAAAATGTCAAAAAGATTCAGTTTTAAGTACTTTTTATAATCTAACTTTTACCTATTAAAGTTGTTTTGTGGTGTGCACTTTAATTTGGAAATCAGTATCAGAATACATTTTTCTTGTCTCCACACAACGGCCGAGTACTTGCATGTGAATCAGATGCACGTGAGCATTAGTGGAATGTAATAATAACAATTTTTTTATTAAATTTTATTTCGAATTTTTAGTTATGATGTTACTCTGTTTTGTTTATAAACTTGATTTTTAAATAAATATATAAATATCTAAACAAATGTAAAGTACCTTTTTTGACGAAGAATGACCAAAGTACTTAAAAAATCAATTTTCAGCTCCGTAAAGGTACATCTATGGCATCCTGACTGATATTATATTATTTAGCTTTCCTAAAAGTCTTTTCTGTCAATTGCAGTACTCTGTATTTATGTGCTGCTTTCTCTCAAAGAAATCAGCTATACTTAAGAGCATTCTCAGTATTGCAAACTTTGCGGAAGATTTACCTTGCTATTAAAGAAATCAATGCAGTTACTGGGATCATTTAAGTTTCTTTTTTTGAAGAAGAATGATTTTCGAGACTTTAAGGCAGTCATGGTATATTTTTTGTTAATATTAAAGTTTATCAACCTTTTTAGTGGATATATTAATTTGTATTCTAATGTTTTTAGTAGATTAACATTTACATCACGTGTATCGCAATTTAATTTGTTTAAAGCATTTATTTTGTCTCTAGCTTTAATTGGTTCTATTTTTAAAAGTAAAAAGTAGTGTTTGTATTTTTTGTGTCTAACAAAGTGTTAAGGTATATTGTTATTGTTAGAAACTGAAATTGGCATTAGACTAATAATATGTTTAGCGGCGCAGAAAGTCATTTATTTACAGTGCGTGGTGTTAAATAAATTTGTATGTTTCCATTGACAATTTTGTTTGAGTTTAAATTAATGAGTTGCAAAAAGAACTTAGCAATATTATCAGAAGTTTAAAAAAAAAATTGCATGTGGATTAGCTTTGGTCAATTTCTTGTCTGTCACGATTTCTAAATATTTTTACTTACTTGTGTACATATTTTGATGATTTACACGCATACATCACATTCAAAAATATCATTTTCTCTTGTGTTTGATAATTTCCTTTAGTAAATAATTTTATTTAATTATGCTTGTTGGTGATAGTTCCCGCCACAAGAAGAGAAGCCACTTTCATTGCAGAAATGAAAGTATGTAAAATTTTCTCAAACTTGGAGTTAAGAGTGGTTTCACCTGAGTTGTTGAAAGACCAAAAGGTGCCAGAAAATGATATAAATTATCGTTTTACTATAGCACTTGTAAGATCTCTTTAATACTGACCTTATATTCGGGGGCTTCTTAATCATGTCTACCGAGAAAGTTATTACTGAGTGACCAGAGGTGCGGATTAATGATCTTAACGTTAAATTCTAGGTTATGCTAAATTTAAAGCAATGTAAGAAAAAATTGTTAAATATGTAGAATTGATAGGTATAAAATTCTGCTCCATCAGACCAAAAGTT
Organism: Kuschelorhynchus macadamiae; assembly: GCA_030620095.1. Classification (NCBI taxonomy): domain Eukaryota; kingdom Metazoa; phylum Arthropoda; class Insecta; order Coleoptera; family Curculionidae; genus Kuschelorhynchus; species Kuschelorhynchus macadamiae. The sequence goes on along the minus strand of JAUTXW010000258.1, from coordinate 60,919 downwards.
TTTATAAGGTCATGTAGACTTTAAAGTTATCACTAAAGTTAAAATATACTTAATGTATATTTTAACCATAGTATATTAGTGTAAAATAAGTTATATTTAATTTAATTAGAAGTTTTGACAAACTAGAAATGCTGTAGAAATTTCACAGTGTTTTTCTACTGAAGCTCCTAGTTTAAAGTTGTAAAACTGTAGGCACAACAAAAAAGTTAGCTTGGAACTAGAACTTCAAAATCTAAGGAGTCGATAGAAAAATTGTATTAGTCTCATTTAATAATTATTAATCCTGAAAATTGCATCACAAATAGAAATTTCATTCATTGCCAGTTTTTTAAGCAATTTAATACCAGCTATAATTCTTAACATTAAACAGTTGTACGACGAGCTTCATTTTACTGAAAAGAAAACAGAAAGGACAATAATTGGACATGCAGATTGGTGAACCATGCGTAGCGCATCGAAAACCGTCTGCTGGATCGTGCTTCATATTTTCTGAAGCATCTATTAGTTTGGAAAGGAAAAAAGTAGAGCCCAGTATTTGCTGGAATACACGAAAATCACAAAAGAAGATCTTTAATGGAAACTTTACTAATAGATGATATGAGATCAAAATATGTTTTTTTTAAACTTAAATGACAATCAAGCGCCACAAGATATAATTAAAGTTCTTTAAATTCAGAAGCAAAGCAATTTGCTCTAAAAGAACATATTAATCGGGATATGATTTAGAAAGGGAACTTAAAATTATAATGTTTACGCATTAAAGATATGTTTATTGATATATTGATAAAATCACTAAATGGAAACAAACATGATGCACTCACAAAACCTTTGTTCTACCTAAAAATTGTGCATTGAATCTATTGCACCAGGAGTTGTCAATGTTAATAATTTTTATTTTCATTATGTTTTCAATAAAATTGTTATTAAAAGTATAAAAAAATCGTACAATAAATCGCTACAAATTACATCAGTCTTAAGCCTTATTATGCTTGGCCCACCATGGATGTGCATATCATAGTAAAATTACTCTTAATACTATGACATGCCTGGATTTCGTTGATAAAGAACGAAATTGCGGATGTAGAAATACTTGACGCCGCACGCTTAAATTAAAATGTTTTATAGGATATCACAAAATAAGGAAACTAATTTAAGTCGTTTTTAACATTCTTATTTTTATAGAAACATATACAAGAAACTTAAAAACAAAAGTTTCTCTTCTTAAAATTGTAAAATTTTTCTAGTGTAGTTGACAGATATGAAAGGTGTTTATTTTTTTTTAGTTTCTGAGATCATCATCAACTTCTATATAACAATATAACACCTTCTATGTTCTTCAAATGGGTTGCATGTCGCTTATTACAAAGATGCTATGTGTGATACCGTGATATTTACAGACACCAGCTAATGTTCTTCTACATACATAAATCAATGCTTCTTAGGCCAGAGTTTTTCTTAAATTTCCCGGGTGTTTTTAAGGATAAAGGTATAAAACCTGGTACATTTGTAATCAGCAGAAAGTTATTTATTTAATGGTTATAAAATAGATAGGGTGTTGTAAATAGTTATCATATTTTCACTGAAAAAACCATCACAAAAGTGTCTGTGTCAAATTTGAATTACTATCCAACGTTTTGCCTTCGATTGCACGAAGTATCTTCAGGAATCTTTATTCCACGAGATCTGAACACTAAATGATCTTAAAGAGATTCAGGCGGGCTTTTATACACGACTTGTGCTTGCCGAACCGTGACCCTGTAATAAGATCGGTCTCCACGTGTGATATAGATCACAACCCGTATCTCTATAGAAATTTCTAGTGCAGAGTTTTTTATAAAATAATCTTTTATACAAAATCTGCACATTTCGTGGAAAAATTTAAGGCAATCCAATTTGTTCCCGATTATATCTTAGTCAGTTTAGATGTGGAATCACTATATACAAATATTTCTGTCAACGACTCAATTTCCATTATATCAGGTATAATGGATGATAATAATCCTGACAGGATTTTAATAGATCTAGTGGAAGCTTATCTTATATCTGTTTATTTCATTTTTTCAAGGAACTTTTTATGACCACACTGCTCTATCACCTGTGGTAGCGAATATCTTTATGGAAGCATTTGAGGATATTGCTCAAACATCCGTTCCACTTAAACTAGCGTTTTGTTTGTAGAAGATACTTTTGTTGTTTGGCCTCATGAACAGGATAATCTCCTCATATTTCTGGACCACCTTAATCTACAAAATTCCCTTTCTAGATGTATGTGTTCAAAGGAAGGAAAATATTACATTAGGACATTCTGTGTACAGGGTGATCATTTACAATGTCCCCCCCTCTAACTTTTTTATTTGACGTTTGGTAGAAAAACGTCAAATATAAAAGTTTCACAAAAAACAATAAGCTATTTGCAGCATACATTTTTATATATACAGGGTGTTGCCGAAATCACCCACAGATAAAAGTTATATTTTTTTAAATAGAACACCCTGTATATTATACGCTAAATTAAATCCTATGAAAATTCTGCATATTTTTTGTATAACATGTCCTATACCCAAATACAATAGTTTTCGAAATATCTGCGATTTTATCATTCAGAAATAAAAACATTATTCTAAAGCTTATAATTTAGCTTAGGAGGCTGTGAAGTAGATCGATACCAACAAACAAAATATTTGTTTATAAGTGACAGTGACAGTTACACATTTAGCAACATTATACGTTCTTTTTATTGTAATATGCCTTATTCGGAAAGAGAAAAACAATTAATTTTGGAAATTTTTATTACAACAAACATCCAGACTAGCGAGAAAAAAGAAAACATTGGAAATTGATGAAGGCAGTGATTTAAACATTTTACTAAAAGTGGAAGAAAAGCCCAATATTTCCATAAGAAAAATATCGGGAAGCCTGAAAGCTTCAAAAACAAAAAAAACTTCTAAAACTTAATTAATAATTTAGATAATAATATAATACATTTATTCTTACAAATGGAATTGTTCAACTGGTCCCCCGTTTTCTTCAATACATTTGATGTATGTTCTTCGTAATCGATCCAAAGCGGCAGTGATAGACTGGGAATATTCTTGATTTAGAATTTGAATTTCCGTTCTAATCAAGACTTTTAGGTGTTCTCTATTTTCGATGTTATTTGCGTTCACACGATCTTTTAGAGTTCCCCATAAAAATGCATCCATCGGCGTCAAGTCAGGACTGTTAGGTGGCCAGTTTATCGTACCATTTTTTCCAATCCATTCCGTGAACTGTTGGTTTAAATAGTCTTTAACCAATACGACACAATAAGGAGGAGCACCATCTTGTTGGAAGACGAGGTTTCTCAGTTGCTCCAATGGGAGCTCATCCATGTAGTTTTCTAATTCGTTCCGGAGAAAATTCATATAACCATTACCGTTTAAAGTATCTTCGAAAAAATGAGGGCCTATTATTTTATTGTTTAAAATAGCACACCACACATTAACAGTTTGACGTCCTTGAAATTGAAATTCCCTGTAGCAATGGGGATTTACTGTGGCCCACTGTCTGCTATTTTTTCGATTTATCATTTTACTAGTAGAAAACGATGACTCGTCGGTCCAAAAAACATTTTTTAAATAATCTTCATTTTCATTAACTTTTTCCAACATTGCATGGCAAAATTCAACCCTTTTTTCTCGATGCCTGGGCGTTAATTTTGTGGTAGGCCTAATTTTGAATGCCTTGTATCCTGCATTTTTGAGAGTGGTTTGAAACCTCCCATAAGATGTATTTTTTGGATCAATAAGCTCTTCTCTCAGGCTTCCCGATATTTTTCTTATGGAAATATTGGGATTTTCTTCCACTTTTAGTAAAATGTTTAAATCACTTACTTTCATCAATTTTGATTGTTATCTTGTTTCTCGTTATGGTGGATGTTTGTTGAAATTTTTCATAAATTCGATGAAAGGTTTTTTTGTCCGGAATGTGCCTCCGGGGGTTAATTACACGTAATTCTCTTTAAGCCAATTTAGCACTCTTATTTGCTTTGATAAAAGTTTCCAAAATTAATCGTTTTTCTCTTTCCGAATAGGGCATTTTACAATAAAAAGAACGTATAATGTTGCTAAATGTGTAACTGTCACTGTCAGTTATAAACAAACATTTTGTTTGTTGGTATCGATCTACTTCACAGCCACCTAAGCTAAATTATAAGCTTTAGAATAAATCGCAGATATTTCGAAAACTATTGTATTTGGGTATAGGACATGTTATACAAAAAATATGCAGAATTTTCATAGGATTTAATTTAGCGTATAATATACAGGGTATTCCATTTAAAAAAATATAACTTTAATCTGTGGGTGATTTCGGCAATACCCTGTATATATAAAAATGTATGCTGCAAATAGCTTATTGTTTTTTGTGAAACTTTTATATTTGACGTTTTTCTACCAAACGTCAAATAAAAAAGTTAGAGGGGGGGGGACATTATAAATGATCACCCTGTACAGAAAATCGACACAAACAAATAGATACCTAAATGTAAATTCCCACCACCATCCAGCACAAAAGAAATCGTTTATTAACTCACTAGTATTTAGGGCAATTTTGATTTTTGACCAAGATTCTCTAATATCGAAAACATCGAAACTGACCGAAGCTCTGAGAGGGAAAGACTATTGCACTGAATACATTACGCGATCAATTAGAAGATATAGTAATCCAGCTCCGCCAAAGGAGAATGATAAGGAACCACCGTTAGGTAGTTTGTTCTTCCATACGTACATGGAACAATAGACAAAATAGCATGATTACTTCGGCGGTCCAGCATACGTACAATCTTCAACACGCATAAGAAAATTGGACAGTGCTTGTGAACAGTGAATATCAATGTCAATTAGAATTAAGAAACATGAACGATGTATTAAATAGAAACAAATTGTTTAAACTGCTTTAGGCGAACACCAGCATATCACTGGTCATATTATAAATGTACAGGAAACCAAGGTTTTAGCATTGGTTACAGGATTGTATAAACGAAAAATTAGAGGATCTATTGAAATTCTGAAACATACAAAAAATTATAATTCAAGATGGGATAAACTGGTACGAATTCAATCCAAAATGATGAAACAAAATGGAGTCCAGTAAAAGATATTTGGAAAGACAGTATATGTAACACATATGTTGTGACTATGTACTAAACTGAATTAGGTCACACTTCACTATTCCTAACAAGTAGAAAAAAATCATAACGAGGTAAAGGAAATTTACCGATTTGTTGTAATCTATTTATTTTATTGAATTTATATATAGTTGATTTTAAGTATATTAGTTAAAATTGATATATTCTGTAGAGAAGTGATTAAATGTAAATAAAAAACTAAGAAAAATATATGTAAAGCCTTATATTTACATATTTTCAGGTTTTAACGTCCCTATATGCCAATAAATATTTGTATCAACTCCATCCGGCTTTCTGTTTGTCTATCACTTCGCAGCACAAAAAACGACCCATCAGAGCGACTTTTTTAAGTCATAAAAGAAGGGTCATATAAGAATGATCTGGTAGTAATATTTTGGTAAAATCCAATACGCAGGGACAAGATGGCCTCCTAGAGAATGGTTAAAAAATTTATCACTAAAAAAACTTATTGTCTTATTTCCTCAAATTTTGCACAAAAAAACAAGTGTTATGTAGGAATAAGCTGGTAACACATTGGTATAGTTATAAGATAGCAAAACAAAATGGTGGCCTAATAAAATATTTAAAAAATCGGCCTGAAGAAACTACTCGTTAGATTAATTTCAAAATGTATGCAAGCATTAATTATACTGGTAAAGTTGTGGTATGAATTGAAGATGGCTGAACAAAATGGCGGCCAAATATTTTTACTTTAAATCAACGCAAAAAATATTGTTTAATTGAATGTGATATGGGGATAAGCTGGCACTAATTTAACATGATATAACAAAATGGCAGTGTGTGTTACTGTAAAAAATTCTTACAAAGCTACACTTATTTCTAGAAGTTGCTATTTTTTGCATCTTAATTGGCCCATCAGTGCTTCGCATCGTTCATCCAATGAATCACTATTTAATAATTAGGATTTAAAACTAAATTTTTTTGATACTCAGACAAATTTCAATTCTGTCTTAAACTTTCTTGTAATGACCATGTAAATAATAGATGCCTCCTCGAGAAAATACGTACAAGCACACGTTCGTCATCCAAGTCCACACCATGCGAACGCATGCGGTTTTCACCTTAGAGTAAGAAAAAACAATAAGTGGGGATGGCCCATGCCCAAGCCGTGGCCATTTGTTGATGAATGCCAATGACGGAGTGAATTTTCACTTCCCGCATAAGGAAATACCATTAATCGTGAAAAAATTATCGTTCCGGGTTTTTACAGATCTTCATGTTTTTCCATTACTGTCGGTCGGTCGGTCTATTCCGGTGTAGCTAAAAAATCCACTTAGTCGATAAACTTTAATTTTATTTAATTTTCCACAAAAATTACTTCTGATATAAAAAAAAAACTGGTAAAATATTGGTATGAATTCAATATGGCGAAGCATATTGGTATGAATTCAATATGGCGACCGGTTAAAATATTTGATGTACGAAAATGAAGAAATGGGCCATGCTTCATTATCGTTGATAAAATGAAGGATTCTTACCTATTCCTTAATGAGGCAAATAGGTATTTTTACAAATTTCAAAGAAATAATCTTCCTTTACTTCACTATCTAAAATCAAACCAATAAGTTAGGTAAGTTTAAAAGCAAATTAGTTATTTATATATTATTAAACTTCAGTTTTTAGTTATGTTTGCCTTATGTCACTAACATTTTGTAATTATGACATTTAGAAAAATTATTTGTTCAGTTGTTCAAAATGTCACCTTAAACCTGTAACTGTCAAGTTAGATCTTGTCGAAATTTAAACCTCTTTAGTGAATACGGGTGTTAAAGTTTTAAACTAAAATCTATGCTTTTAACGCGCTTTTATTGGCTTCCTATTCGTCTGATTGTATGTTTGTATGTCTGGTTCAAATCATGTAATAGATTTTCAGCACTTCCATTACCGATTATTTTCAAATTTGACATGCATACACTTTCGGATATAAAAAATCTGAATATTTTTAGTCAACGTTTAGAAATCCAATGGCGGCGCCAATACGGCCGACGAATTTTGTTACTTGTGTAGCTAAAACTGAAAATCGGTGCCTAGGAAAATTTAAAAGTGCCAGCATTTAAAAATTCAGAACAGGTATCAAAATAACAATGTCAACAGGTCGTAAGGATGATTTTAATATTTTTGGGAAATATTTAAGAATGCACAACAAAAATCAAAATGGTGGCGCCAATATAGCGAACGAATTTTGTCAATTGCACAGATTCGGCTGTAATATCAGTATCTAGAAGTATTTAAGAATGAAAGTTATGAAATTTTAGTCAATATTTGAGAATTAAAAATAGCGGCACCACCATAACAGACTAATTTTAAAATTTTTGCAGATTTGATTAAAATTCGGCATTTAGGGGTATTTAAAACTGCACATCATGAATTTTTGTCAACATTTTAAAAATTCAGGCAATTCATACATTTTTAGTAATAAATATTCAAAACGGGGATGTCATCAATCAATCAATCCGATAAGTACTTTTATCTGATATTTTTAAACATTTAATTAGGCCACCGTTTTGTTCTCCCATTTCGAATTTGTCTCAACATTTTTACCACTTCATCTCTATATAATATTTGATTTTTGAGCAAAATTTAAACATAACCGATGCAGTAGTTTTCTGCATTGACTTTTATAACATTTTATTAGGCCGCCATTTTGGATTTGTAGCAAAACTTATCAGTTGATGGTCATGTCACCCCTAATTTTTCTGCAAAATTTGGATTAAATGGATAAGCAGTTTTTTAGTAATAATTTTTTTAACATTTCAATAGTCCATTTTGTTCTGCCATATTGGATTTTTACCAAAATGATACTACGTCATCATCATATGACCTTTAATTTTTAACCAAAACTTGAAGAAAATAGGACTGACAAATGCAACTTGAATACTTTCTCCTTGCGCGGAAAATAAAAAACAGCGAGCGCTATAAGATAAAAATAGAATAGCCAAATGTCATATTGTTATTCTATGTTAATAGCTAAATTTAAAAAATAAATGATTTTTTTAAATTTTCATTATCCTAAATCTTAAATCCTAACCAGCTTAGAACATGTTTACGAACAAATTTTTACTTTTAATTACCCAAAGAATCACCATTTAAATTCTTTTACCTCACATCACTTTTATAAAAAATTGGCCCAACTCAAGTGGAAATTAAAAAAAGGCCCGAAATCATCCGAAACTTCATTATTTCCACAGATTTCATCCAAAAACTAATAAATTTCGAAATCGCAGTAAGTTTTTTTTGAGCGTGAGATGCCCTTTGACTATTTTAATATAGTATAGATATATTCTATAATTATTTTAATTCTCTGATAGGAAAAACTATTTCACTCACATGACCCCCGACAAAATAATAACGTTCTATTATACTGAACCGGATTGGTCAATATGTCATGTGACTCAAAATAAGTGATCAAGGTATCTGTTTACTCAATGCTTAAAACACAATCCCATACTAAAACGGCCATTTTTTTACAAACTCACATTGCCGCACCATAGTTGAGTCAACTAAAGCTCCAAGTTTCGCAATGTCAAAAAAAAATCAATGTTCTTCTAATGTCACCGCACCTTTAGAATGCTGCTTCTGGAAATAAGTCAATATATAATTAGATTTGAACCGTATTAACAATTACACAATAATACATTAAAACACATGCAGTAGTGAAGCTAAGAAAAGCTTGGTACCTAATGAGAATTTTAATTGAATTAATTTCTGGGTTAAAATATTTTTCAGCAAATTAATTTCTTTAATGTTAAAGTTTTTTCTAGTTCCACGACCCGCTATTGGTTTTTAGGCCACGCCGGTCACGTGACCCTGTAACAATCTTTACTGTAGCCTATTATACTTTTTTACTATAAGGATCCGTTGTCAATGAAAGGGGAAATGGTCTACTACGATAGTGGAATGGTTTAATACGTGTAGTTGTCGTTCGGGGTTGCCATATCTAACTAAAACTCTTGTTACTGGTGTAATCTGATCTAAGGCTTTGGGTATTTTAACTTTTATTTTACTATTTTGCAATAAAAGTAATTTCTTTATACTGCCTTGAAACTAACACTGGAAAAACATTACTATTTTTTGTATGGAAATTTTATTGCATCATGTTTAAACATATTCACCGTAATATAAATTGGTATAAACATTGGAGTTCCTGGCTAGGCTTGGCATCGTCGTACGATCGACCTTATACTGTGAGGTAATCTTGGCAGTGGCTAAATATGTAAATAAAGAACTCTATTTTTATTCTTACTCTAAGGTTTTCACCGTGCGGCAGTGAGCGCTCGCTGTGATCCTAGTGAGTGAGTACGCATCTTAGATACCGTGGTTAAATTAAATGACCTTATAAGTATTTTTAAATTTTGATTGCAATATTAATTTGAAACTACTACCAATTTATCAAACACTGTTTCTGTAACATACGAACCACACACACTACAAACTAGAATATAAATTTATAATTCAGATTTACGTTTATAGGACCTTGTTTTTTCTATTTTTGAAGTTTTTATACTTAGAACCAAAAAATTTCAAGTCCACGTCCATCGACTGTGTGGTTTCTTACTAAAGTTTAAATATTACGCCAACAGAACATCCTAATTTACGCCTTATTTGATTCTTCAGTCTTGAAATTCTTTCTGAACTTTACTATATGTGGATCTTGACATTTCTGGAAAGATCCCAGGAGCAGTTGCATTGATATATCTTAAGCATTGTGACTTTAAAAATTTCCAATTTTCTTAATTTGTTTTGATTTGAAAAGCTGCAATCTTGAATAAATCATAAAATATATAATGACAACCCCAACATATGCTCACCAAAATTTATAAGGCATGTCAGTTAATTCAAATAATACTGATTTCTGGTGACAACTGAATATTTCGAAATTATATTAAGCTTTATATATTAAATATATTTTCGATCGAGCTGCGTATAGACTGTAGAATTAATGAAAAACTATAAAGGATCGTGAAATTAAAATCCAACTCTTTTAATTGTGTATCTCACGAACAATAAAGAAAACAAAGAACACCAATTTCAGGAATAGTCCCAGCACGAAATCATTGTTTGAGCGCGCTTGGAGTGATTGCAGTCAAGGGGTTACATTGCTTTCGTATGATTTATTATCCCCATTAGTTCCGGGTTTAAAATATTGGTCAAGGATTTTTAAGAAGTACGCTCAGAGGTAATATATTATATTTGTGGACGATTGCTGTGACGAATCGTGATAATTTTCTTTGATAACCATACCCGGAAAGTAAATGTCGCCTGCAAATTTTGCCGATGAGCTTAAGATGAAAGGAAAACATTTTTATTTCTACTAATAGGTATGATTAATAATATCACACTTGCAAATGGTAATTTACTTGGATATATTGCGCCACACAAGCTGTCAAGCATTTCTTTAATCGTACATCTAACTTTTACTTTTATGAACTTAAAATAACCTATGTATTAAATAAACCTTCCTGTTATGTTTCAAACATTTCTATTTGATGACTTATATGTTATGTTATAATTGTGAGAAACCATCCTCCGAGATTTTTTCAGATCTTTACCTTTCAGGGTCCCTATATGCCGAAAAGCATGTGTTCTCAATTCCTTCCGTCTGTCTATCTCTTTGTCTTGTCTGTCGGTCTGTCTATTTGCGGCATAGCTAAAAAACTACTTACAAGATTAAGTTCAAATTTTAGCCAAAAATTAAGGGTCATATGGGAATAATCTGATAACATCTTGGCGGCCTAGTGAAATGTTAAAAAAATTATTACTGAAAAACTGCTTATCTAATGTATCTCAGAAAAATCAAGTATTATCTATGAATCATTTGTTAAAATTTTGGTACGAATACAAGAGGGCGGAACAAAACTGAGCCTAAATAAAATAGTTAAAAATTCAGCCTGAAAAGGCTTATTTAATGGAAGATTTCAAATTATGTGCCATAACTAATTGTAATATAGAATTGAACTAGCGAAATTGTGGTACTAATTTCAGATGGTGGAACAAAATGGCAGCTAAATAAAATGTTTGCAATTGTAAAAAATCACAGATTTATATATCTTTACGTTTTAGCGTTCCTAAATGCCAAAAAATATGCTTTATCAATTCAGGTGGTCTGTCTGTCGGTTTGTCTGTCAGTTCGCGGCATTTTGGTATGAATATAAGAACAAAATAGCGGTCCAATAAAACCTAAAAAATCAGACTGAAAAGACCACTTATCAGATTAATTTCAAATTTTGTGCAAGCATTATGTGTGATATAGAGATAAACTGGTAAAGATGTGGTAGAAATTCAAGATAGCGAAACGAAATGACATCCAAATAAAATTTTTAAAAAATCTTACTTAGACTTAAGACTACTTACTAAATTTAATTTTAAATTATGCCCAAAAATCAAGTATCGTATAGGTAGAAACTGGTAAAATATTGATAGGAATCCAATATGATGGAACAAAATAGCGCCCAATAAAAATGTTTGAAAAGAGTATATATATTTGTTACTATAAATGACTACGTACAAAACTAAATTGGGTCACACTTCACTATTCATAATAAAAGGAAATATTCATAACGAGAGGTTAGAAGAGTTTAATTATTTAAAATTAAATCTATGAACGCAAACCAACCAAAGCTGTGAAAAATAAGGCGTAACCTGCTACAGATTTTTTATCCTTTCAGTGCTCACTCTCTCGACTATCTATAGGAATGCCGAATATGTGGTAATCTCTCTAAACAAGCATTAATAAAGGTAGTTTGCTTTCGTCCTAAACTGCTTAACTGTTGAGTTTTTTCTAAACTGCTCTCTAATTGAGATATTCGGGTTTTAATACTAGGATGTGTAACAGTTTTATAAATATAATCTAATGAAATTTAATTACGTTTAAATAATTATTCTTGTTATTTGAGGTGATTATAACATGATAAAAAGTAAAAAGCATTCAAGAACAGGGAGACCTGGAAAGAATTACCGTTATTACACACCTATTAACTAAGCGAACATATTATCCTTTAAATATTTCTAGAGAGAAGATATTTTCGTATCAATTTGGGAATTAAAGCGTTCTCGAGAAAAACGATACGTGCATCACTGGAGTCATAAACTTCTTTGATTGAATCGGACTAGCTTATCTCAACTAACAGCTCAAAGAAATGTAATTTTTAATTTCGTCATTTATTTAATGCTGTTATGCTTCATAAATGTTTTTTTTTGCATGAAACTCTTTTGAAATTGATAAACAATATCCTTATTGCTTAAAAATGTCTGCAGTTAAATCCTCTAAAGCTAGTTTATCGTTACATGTTGCCATTTTAAGCTATTATAAGTACCCCAAGTTAGCACATCAGTGGTTCAAATTTATTTAAGTTACTTCAAACGATCCCAAAATTATTTTTGAAAAATTGTTTTACACATCCTAGGTTTGATACAATATATCAATTAATAAGTAATTTAGGAAAAAATTATGATGAACTGGAACTTTTTCTTAGTATATTTATTTGATTCTAGGAGCTTGTTCACGTATTCCAGGGCATCACCTTTATAACAATAAAAAAATGTAAATTTAAGGTTTAATTTTGCTCGTTATCTTCACTTTCTACTCTCAAATTATTTCAAAATTCAAACTTCTTTTAAGTTTCAACTGTATTGCTTCTCTAAATTTCCTCCACATGTATGTTTCATACGATGTGTTCATGATACCTTTTCGGATCAAATAATTCCTTTTTCAGAATATTTACAATAAGCCGTTATATAAGTTAAACAAATCAATATTTGATAGCTTCATTTTCTCAGCAGGAAATATCGAGAGTCTCACCGAATTTTAGAACTATAAAATTCTCTCTCCCAATTTGATTACTCTGTTCCAATTTTTTAAATGTCAGTGTACTTTATTGCCTTTGATGCAATCGCGTCCTTAAATAGTAATGCTTTAAAACATTCAAGTAACTTTAATTTTTAAGGATACCATGTGTTATTTTATAATAAAAATATAACTAAAAAATAAAACAAATATTTTGTATAACATTGTTTTGTTTAAATTTATGTTTTCGTCATTATGACAAAAACAAAGTGTATGTCCTCGACAACCGAGATTTACATGAAACCCAACTTCGTATTCTCAAATGGTGAAGTTACTTCATTAATAGCCGGGATTTATTTGAGTTCCGGTTTTATAATCTCAAAGTTGGTTTATACAAAGCCATAAAACACCTTCACACAATCCCAAGTAGACAAATTAGGTCAGCTCAGACGGAAATTGAAATAATAGAATCTTAAAATTATTTGGGTTGTATTATCTGTATTGGATAGTTCAGAGTGTTATAATAGTTATTTATATTATATTATATTATATTAGTACAAAGATCGAAATAAGGATCATTATGAGATTAGCCGTTAATATTATTAAACGAGGCGTCAGCTGAGGCTTATGTCACGGCATGTCTCATAATGAATGTTTTCGATCTAAATAATCAAATCTTTTATTTTTCGGTGTCAACTGAGTCAAACATTGTGCAAATTTTGTTAAAAAGAATCGTTTTCTTGTTGCTAAGTTCGTTTTTTCGGGACTACCCATAACGTCCTAGGACTATAATGAATTCATTAGAGTAGTCAGTATGAAAACATGTGTAATTTTGACACTAAAAATGACGATCAAAATAATGTCATTTGACATGCCAGAAGATAATGGATATTTACGATACAAGTAAGTTAATAGGATCATTAAAATACGCGTGAAGAAGTTGCAAAACGAAAGCGCAACACGAGCTTTTTAACTACACAACTATCTTAATGAGGTTAACTTACATGTATTGCACAACATTTTATCTACGTCTGACGCACGACTGTTAAAATACACACATATTTTTATTAAACAAATTTTTCAAAAAGTTTAAAGCAACCATAAAACACCTTTCTATTAGCTGTTACCTGTTTGGACTTTAATCTTACCACTCTATGTTATCCCGGGCAATGTCAATTTAAGTAACATTATATTGACAGTTTTAATTTGTTTAGTCAAAATGAGTGATTTAAAAAGAAGCATTCCTTCGGATATCGAGCAGGAAGCATCCAAAGCAATTTACGGGTTGCTTCCTAAAAAATCCAGGCCAAAATATGAGTATATTTTTTAATAGGTTCCAAAAATGGTGCAGAGAGAAGAATGTGTAGAATAATGGGAATATAAAGGTACTTATTATATACTTCGGGGAGTTATTTACTAACTATAGGTCTTCATTTCTCTGGGCGTTTTATTTTATGATAAGAACAGTGATATCTACTGAATTCAATATTGATATCAGCAAATTTAGAAATTTTGTCGAAGGGTATTAACTAAAACCGGTTCGGGTACGATTTAATAAATCTCGATTTTGAACTTGAAGCTTACGTCAAATAAACTACATTTAAGCAAAAAAGCGTGGATGCATTACAATTTTTCACAAAATAATACAAATTGGAATTGATTTGTCAAGTCGCACTTTTAATACATTTTATTTGAAATTCCGTTACATTTCATGCATGTGATTATTGTTGTAAGTTAATATATTTGGTTATTTTTAGTATATATTTATTAAATTAAAATTGATTTTTTTTTGAAATTGCGAATATGAATAATTCTCTATCATAATATCTCATCATTGTGTCTAAACTCTGCTAACTTAACTGCATGTCATTTAGCTGTTGCCAAAGTAAATTTTTTTATATTCTTTGATGTGTGTAATGCCAGTAATATTTTTTTTATAGATGGGTTAGTGCAAGTCAGAGTGAAAAGGAAATAGTTGGATTGGTACCAGGTTACGCGCCGGAGCGCGATAGCGCGGAGGCACCATCATTAAAACCAAAATATTTAGAATCAGTTTCACATTAAGTAGGCAACCAGTTCAACACATATTGTGTCGGGAGGGAAATTTGGGATTTATTTGGTTCTATTATCGTTAGTAAGTTTAGTATTTTTTGACTTATAACTAATAAAAATGCGGATTAGGTTAGGTTAGGATTTATTAGGGTCGCTGTAAAGAAAGCGCGCGGTAGCACACCAACAAAATTTGGAAAGAAGAAAGACAAGGTTTTTTTAACAAACAAAACTTATACTGTTAGGTGGATGTGTTCCGTTAGGGTTAGGTTAGCCCAGGTTCGGAGACCATCATTAAAGCCATAAAATCACATGCTAAAATCATATCTGAAATATGCGCGCACTCCAGAGTAGCGTGATTGACGATAGAGATTTAGGGTCCTGTGATTCATACCGGGTTAGTTTAGCACCCGGTTTGTTAATAAAACTACCGTTAAACTGTTTCGATTAAATTTAGGAATACTATTTGTTGTATATTTGAAGCTTAACTGTAGTAAATTTAAGGTAAGCTTCTTAACAAAACCAAGAAAAGGTAAAAATTCGAGATGTATTAAATCGTACCAGACCCATTAAAACTAATATTAAGGCATTCCTTCTAGAAGCGGAGGACAAAAAATAATTATTTATGAAAGTAGCATTGATTATTGGTCTTGCAGGAGCTTGCAGGCGAGAGGAGTTAACAAATTTGTTGTTGGAAAATGTCATAGATGAAGGGCGATGTTTTTATTTTTTTTAACGACAACGCCAGGGAATTCTAGGTAACATTTGGAAATATTGAAGAGATCGACATGGTTCAACTAGTTCGAAAATACATTAACCTTCACCCATATAACATCGATCTTGGTAGGTTTATTATCTAATTTCGAAATGGTGTGTGTATAAATCAACCGGTTGGTATTAATTCTTGTTGATCCTTGCCAGAACAAATTGCTTTGTATCTTAAACTTGAACATTTAGAAGAATATACGAGGCATTGCTTCCGAAGATCATCTACATAGCTATTGGCAGATTCAGGAGCTGACATTCTAACAGTAAAGCGTTATGGTGGCTGGCGATCCAACATGGTTGCGGAAAAGCTACTATGAAAATAAAAGAAAAATAGCATCCAAAATTCTGGGTGAAACGGGAGAAACTTTGGACAGGACCCGAAAAAAAAAATGAAACAAGCCATCAGACGACCAATTTAAATAATGAAAACAATGTATTGACTACAAATTTAGCAAACGTAGCTGGCTTCGTCAGGAATTTATTAAAAATACTGCAAAGATTGTATTATTAATATTTATAACGAATAATTTTTCATGTTTTATAGTTTTTAATAAAATAATTTATAAAAATCTTCTTTGCTTTTTCTATATTCCAAATTGAAAATTAAAAAAGAATGAATAAGTAAAAATACGTGCGCAAAAGGGTGTGGGTTAAGACCTTCTTAACTCACGCAATAAAGCTCTTAACTCACGCAAAATGCGTGGGTTATGAGCATCTTAACTTTCGGACGTGGATAAATAAGTTTTTCGGATTGAAAATATTAACATACATTTTATAACAAAATAACTATTAGTTCGAGTGTAACCACAAATTTTATTTGGTTATTTTGAATAATGTTCATCTGAAAAGTAATTTCTCTAGTTGTAGAAAGCAGGCACTATATTAATTTATCTATTATATATAAATGAAAATTATGTAAATTTTTCTGCCTAAAAAAAGTATCAGTGCTTTTCAACCTTGTATTAATAGATTCTTCTTTAGTTACTATTTCATTAAGGTCCTGGATATATGTAATTTAGTCACTTACAAACTTAATGTCGAGTTGGTAGAAATGCTAATTAAAAATGAAAGTTGAAAAATCAGTTTCATACTATTTTTTGAATATATTGGTTGTCGCCAAGTCCGTAATATTGAAAACCTGGTCTCTTAACCTTATAAAGAACTTAACTGCATTTAAGTAGTTCAGTGATACTTAACTCAAGTTTATTTAATGAGCCGTATATTTCACTACAAAACATACACTTCCCCTTAAAAAAGCAAATTGTTTCGAAAAAAGCGTCACAAACACCGATTTATAATTATTTACCGCACGCTCTGGTCCATTAAACTCATCTTGATTATTATTTTATTGTAGATTAGTTTTCTGTTTTATGTTGTGAATTCACTTCGCCAAAAGAAACTACTTTTACGATAATAAAGCATTTTGAATATGACAAAAACCCTGTAACAAGATGGAACATTCTACCAAACGTGGTAGAGTCAGTAGGAAAACATCGCATTGTACAACAGAGTTTTTGTCATTTTTCTCAGGTGTCCCGTTAAAAAAAAACATACATTGTTATTTTGTTACGCCTTCATACGTAAAAATAAGGCGTACAACAAACTCATGTATAATCCATTCTTTTCTACCTCATTAAATAATAGAGTTGAGGGGTACATTTATATAGAAACAGCCGATTCTTATATTATTTTAACAACTTGAAATACTAAAATTAAATAACTCCCTGAATATGAATGATGGCTGCCTTTAATACTGGCCATAAAATCAACTTAGTAGTGTCATATATTCTAATTATTTCCTACTACTACTATTAATTATAAATAGTATTATGTTATATTATATTTGTTTTTGATTATTAAACGTTAATTTCCATATTATATTCAGCATCTAACTTGAATGACATGTTTTCTTTTACAATCAAATTCGAATATAGGTTGATGCTCGTTTTCGATATTTCATAAATCAGCTGGGATTATTATGAATTCCGGAAGCAGGAATTTGCAACTATTTACCTCAGAACATTTTAAGTGAAATAAATCAAGTTTGATCAAAGATCTAAGTGTGTGATTAAAAACTAGGCTAACTAAACTGCAGGTCCCGAGAAACACTCTTTCAAAAAGCTTTTGAAAAGTAAACCGAACTTTGCATTTGTGCTTAGGATTAAGTAAAACTTATAAACACCTAGGTGTAAGCTAGCCACTCGGCGTTTGCATTAATGATTTCTAAGTGACTGACAGGACTCCTTTTTCCATCTAAACTTAAAATACTCACACTAGCCACATTTATTTAATGAAAAAATGTACTACAATATTTAGGCCAAGACCAAAATACTATGTGGAGAATTTCAAACCCAGCAGCTCTTGTCCACTTTTTGAATTCTTTAGACTCACAAACATCTTTAAAGCGGGTGCTAATTGCTCGTTTACAGTTAACCCTGAAATAATCACCCCTATACAATGGGCTATGACATTGACCCTCACATAAGATTAATCCAACCCAGTTGTTCAAACCCCGCGAATGAATTTCTTAATAAGAAAAACTTATTTAAGGTAATTAAAACTACTTTCCGAGGCCAAGAATTGCCTAACGACCTGTTCAGCCGACGCCGCGACGCCGACGTGATTGTTCTTTACGCCAAATTTGTTGTGATAGCACACTCGAACTAAATCAAAACAAAATTATTAGACACAATTTTAGATCATTGTCACCAGTACCGCTTGTGTCACATATATAGACACTTATAGCTCCCCCAACAATGTCAACTCTGAGGCCTCAGTGCTGGTCATCCTTGGTGGGGACATCTCATCAAAGTGTCGTGTTCGCAATGCCAACGACTCAAACAAACTAAATTTAATTATCACTAGTGATTCTAGCCAGGTCTGAATAGGACACATAGACACAATTAAACCATACTAATTTTACTCCAATTACCACCATATTCATGTCATTATAGAATTAGAGAAACGGAAATGGAAGCCACTCCGATAAAGGAAAGGAGACATGGAGTGCAAGGAAACAGAATGAGATAAAGGTGCAGGCCAAGTGGCCCCTAAAAGAGGTCCTGCCAGTTTATTTATAGAATGTCTGGAGATACAGAGCATGAGGAGTTCTGCAATTCTAGTGTCTACTGGGAACTACGACATATATCCCTTGGAAATCAAAAGTAAAAATCTACTGCTATTACCCCACCCACTACCCGAGACCATCACAGCCGTTCTAGATAAAACAGAGAGAAATAAATTGAACGACCATAACGATTGCATAAAAATTCAATTGTGGTTTTAAACTTACTGAGACTGCCTGCAGGAATGCCACGTAAAATAAAATAAGTGCTACGACTACTTTTGGTTTTTCGCGTGTATCTATGAGAAAGAATGAGCAAAAATTTGAAACTTAGAATTTTTGTATGTTGGTTTTATTATTCTTTTTAATTTGGAACTGAGCCTAACGCACTGCACGATGCACCCTTTAGATATTATATGCCAAAAACTAAAGAGCCAAAATATCGCGGTTATTTGGTCCCAAAAGTTTAGCTCACATCAGAATCCAATGCAAACTCATGAAGTAAAGTGAAATAAAATCATTTCCAGCTTTTCACGATTTAATGGAAGTCGAGGCAAACCCGATTTTTTAAGAAATTGTATATTATAAGAACATCGACAGTTTAAGCTGCATGGACACTTTTTACAAATTGGTTCTAAAATTTCTATTCTAAATCCATGGAATCCTACGAAAAGAGCGACAAAGATCCATCTTGTGATGTTATATGGAAATATATGGATTTATATATTTATTTAGTACTAAAATACCAGGAAAAATATGAACTAAAATTTTACTTCCAGTGTCGTTTTAGGTTAAATTATTAGTAAAATTTAAGTAACCAACCATAAAAATTCTCCATATCTCCATATATTATCCAGCCTCTGAAAAGATTAGCGTGTTTTTTTTTTCAAAAACTACTTTCGCCGCCATTAATATTTTTTAATTTAACGTTGGCATATTTCGGTAGACCGGAAAAAAGGATAAGTTAGTTTCTTTAATTTCTATTCTGATTAAACCAAAAGAGAATAAAAACAAGTGGCCTGCTCTTGCGCGATACCTTGTATCTTTCGGTAAAAAGCATTTCTCTTTTACTGTCAAATTTTGTCTAAAATTCTTAAGACTACTACTACTACTAATGACTATTCAAAAACTAAAACTTATATTATTTTCAAAACACACTCATAATAATCGGTTTAAAAATAAAATAATAAATAAACTGATGAGTTACTATTAAATATAAATCGGTATCGATAAAAATTAGTTTTACACATCAGTATATATCACTTGAACTCTCATTGATGTGGAACAAAAAATAGTGATTTGTAACAAAATCTTCTACATTTTCAATGACGATAATTACTGCGTTAAGCACTAAACATTTTAATAGTTAAATATAATATGAGAATAAAATGATTTCACTTTAATTTTTTTCCACTCGCTAAAAACTGTGCTATTAAAAGCCCATCCGATTCCAATGCCCAAAGAAACCATTAAAGCTGACCGAGTGGCCGCCTAACAAAAACCAGACCGACCGATAAAAAAGTAATGTGTTTAAAAATGCATTATCTGCATCCTGTTCATCCCAAAGCCAGAAAGCGCATCATTTATCTTCTTTCTCAAATGTGAGCAAATGCCAAATTAAAAATGCCAAACAGGTGCGCTTATAAAAGCGGCTTTAATTTGATAATAGGCTGGTCAAAACCTCGTTCACGGAAAACAAAATGAAATCGAGCATCGTCTTGTAACCTAAACTCATAGAGTTTTTAAGAGACATTTATTTGGAAACAGAAGATATGGACTACAATATTTATACAGTCACTAATAAGTTTGGATTTCCAAAAAAAGAGTAAAAAATGAAAGTTTTGCAGTACTTCTAAATACACATTGTGTACCACCCAATATATCAATTCCACTTAAAATTGTGTAAATACATTGTATAGCACACTATCTACCTAAATTCAACGGGTTTCGAATTCAATACTCCAATATATCATTTTATAGTAAATAAAATTCTGGCTTATGACCACTTTGGTGTATTTTTCTAGGGACATGTGCCATTTTATATAAAAACATTAAATTCAGAGTTTTAACAGTCTTTTATTATTCTAAATGCTCTATATGTTTTAAATGTTTAAATAGTATTTTTACAAACTATTTGTCACAAAGAATGTTGCCTGGTTACATTTCCCGTCAAAGAAAAGTGTGCAAAAGTGCTCAAGGTGGCTTATGCCCTTCTTGCGATTTTCGAAGATTTTAATACTCTCTTTTTATTAGTCATACAGATTTCAAATGCAATACAAGGATTTTATTTTTTTGTAAAAGTACTGTCCAACTGTTTAATTTTAGAAAGGCTAACTTTCCTCAATAGCTTGTCAGAGTTTTTATTGTATTTCTAATAGCGTATACATCCAATATGTTCATCATAAAATTAATAGAAAGAGGCGGTTCCGTTTCTAGTATGCTAAAGATATTATACGTCTTATTAGAAATAAAGAATCTGCTTATAAAAAATACAAATCATTTAAAACTGATTATAATCATAACATTTTTAAAAACATTCAAGTGAATCTAAAAATTTTAATAAAGAATGAATTTAAAAATGTTATTAAAAACAGTGAAAATATTATTCTTAATGACAGTTCTGAGTTTTGGTCCTTTATTTAAACAAAAACGGGTCAGTCAAGAATACCGGGTATTATACGGGATGGTAGTGTTAAATTCATCTCTTCCTTGTCAATTATTGATCCTTTTTCTGCCTTTTATCAAAGTGTTTATACAAGATCTAATCATCATGCTTCCATATAACCAGAGTCAATTCCCCAGTGTCTTGTAGGGATTTATAAATTACGAGTCGGAAATGATCGAGGCCGCGAAAAAAAAATTAACTTGATAGTGATTTTTCCGAGCTTTATTGTAAAAGACTATCTCGGAGCTCTTGATGTACATATTTAACCTATCAATTGAGCCTAATCATTTTCTCAGGCTAGAGGACAGGTCGCGTTATCCCTGTATTAAAGAAAGGTGATCCATCAGAGCTGCGCAATCATAGGCCCATTTCAATTCTTTGCAATATCTCTAAGCTTTTTGAAATATGCTACAGATTTTTAGTCGGGTTGGGTCTATAATCTCTTCTGATTAGCATGAATTCATAGATAAAAGATCATGTGACAAATCTGACTTATTTGTATATTTGCTCTTCACTTGATAACACTGGTCAAGTTGATGTTGCTTATATGGATGTCCAAAAGGCTTTCGATCAGATAGACCATGGTGTTCTACTACTGAAGTTGGACTGTATGAATTTTTCTTCAGGTTTGATTTCGCTTTTAAAGTCTTACTTGACTTAGCGGCAACAGTTTGTAGAAATCGATGGCTTTAGATCTTCAGAATATTTCCACAAGGCTCTAACTTGCGACCCTTGCTTTTCGTGCTTTTCATAAAGGACCTAGCATACAAAATTAATTGTTCAAAACTGTCATTTGCTGACGATTTAAAATTATATACCAGTATTAATTCCTCGGTGGACCGTCAGTTCTTGCAGGGTGAGTTAAACAGTATAAATACATGCTGTGATATAAATAAACTTAAACTGAATATCTTTAAATGCTTTGTAGTTTCTTACACTTGCAGAAAAACATTTATACGGTATGATTATAAGGTAAAATTAAATACTATTGCTCGTTGTAGCAAAATAAAAGACCTCGGTGTTTCCTTCGATCAGACATTTACTTTTAGAACTCACATAATTAATGATGTTATATCTGCCTCAAGAATTTTAGGTTTCATACTCAGGAACTGCAAAAGCTTTAGTAAGGATGTAAGTTTTATATTATTATTTAACACTTTTGTTAGATCAAAATTAGAATATGGAGCATTCGTGTGGCATCCCATTTATCAGTGTGATATACTTAAGTTAGAATCTGTGCAGGCTAGGTTTGGAAGTAGTTAATAATAAAGGGTGATGGTATGTATCTAACTAGAGGAACTAGCCAAGTTTCTTGTTAAATCGCTTTAATAATTAATATTTTTAGACATTCGCAAAAAAAGAATGGCTCTATCGTTCTTATACAAATTATTAAACAGTAAAATTGACTACATGCATTTATTAAATAAACAAAAAAAATAGTTCCGTCATTTAATGTCCGAAATACTCACACATTTTACTGAAATCTCCCCCATACAAACATGATGACTAGAGCACCAATATATTATTATGTATCATGCATTTAATGAAATTGTAGAGATAATGTGGATTTATTTTTTAGCTCTTGGAGTGTTTGCATTAGGCCGGTTAAGAGATTTTTTTTCTTGTATACTGTAGTAGGCGGCTGTTGGAATTAAACGACCATTTATTTATTTATTTGGGGCTTGTGCCCTTTTTGGACACAAAACTGAATAACTGTTGATATTTTTGCGCGCATTATTTCAACAGATAGGCAGAAATTGGAAATGTATTTATTTATTCTGGCGTAGCTATTCATGGCTTTGTGGTTTGTTTTGGTACAAAATTATTGGTCTTTGAAAGATATTTGTATCAAGAAATTTTGCATTTTCCAACACAAAAAGGGCAAGTTGACATTTTTTGTTGCAAAGAGAGTTATTACAAAATTTGAATGAAAACAATACGTCAAGGAGTACTTTGGCAAAGCCGGATAAAGCCACGCCATCGAGATAAAGAAAAACTAGTATAGAAATAAAAAAGGGCAACACAAAACGGGGAGCAGCTGCTTGGAAAAGAGAGTGACAATGTTTAGAAGGACAACGAAAGAAGAGTACACCATAATAGACCCAATGGACAGCAGAAAGAAAAATCCGATTCAACTATACCTCAACCGCGACATAACTATTTCTGGATTTATATTTTTATTTGAAATGGTGCATAGAGAACGATATTACTCCTATTAAGAGTCATTCAACATTTCGATCCAAACCGCATCTAGCAACAACAATGAAGAGGAAATGAAGAAACCAAAATTTCAACTTGAGTTACATCTTAAAATAGCAGAAGCTATGCAAAATAGTTTCAAAGAAAAAATTTAAGACAGTAAAGACAACAATAGCAATAAATTAGTAATATCATTTGACCTGCAGCAAACTCTTCTAACGCCTTGACTTGTAGCAAACTCTTCCAACCCCCAGCCTTACCGTTGGTCCAACATTTTAGTCGCGAAAAGCTTGGATCTACAACTTGGACATTCACGACTGTACAACTGGGAAGGCAAGCATGTTTATGTGGACCGAGACGATGGCCAAGAGGGGAAGTGAAGAAGTAGCTAGTATTATATTAAAGTACTTCTCGTCCAAAGAAACAACGGGCGAGAAAGAACACATTATCTATACAGACAACTGTGAAGGTCAGAATAAGAACTGGCTTATATGCCACTTTGACTTCAGCTCTGGCTAACCAGATAATACAAATTTAAAAGTATTAAACATAAATTTATGGTATCCGGGCATACTTATTTGCCTTGCGATAGAGGTTTTGCCCTTATTGAAAAACATGAGAACCTTTGAGACAAATATATTGCGAGAGGATTGGTACGAAGCTGCGAGAAAGAGGAGAGGAACTAATTCCTTGAAGTAGTTATAAAACAAAATTACGAAAAAAAAAACGATTTTTTCGTTATTGGATCTCATATTATTATAATTAATAAACTCAATGACTTTTTTTAAAAAAGTTAGTATGCAACAACGCAGAAACAAACTTTGTTTCTAGTTTAACTAGATTCTGAAAAATTGAAATTGTAAATATAAACACCAAGACAGTCGTGGACTTAAGAAAATTTGTAAAGTATATACCGCAAATCAATCAAATGATGTTGAAAATGTAGATGGAGACAGTATTTTTCAGTTCGAAGAAAATTAATAACATAAGGTATTTTTGTTATCTAAGTTACCATAATCAAGGAACTGTAAAAGTTGTATTTTGTTTTAACAAATATTATTTACAATATTTTTTACCTGTCTAAATGTAAAATGCAGTTGTTTAGTGTACCAAAAAAAAACAAGCCACAAATTTTATTTATTTTATTTTATTTAATTATTTTAAAAAACATTATTTTATTACAATTTATTTCACTAAATGTCTTAGAATTTACTTTATTGCAACATTATTTCCTGAAACAGATATTTAAAATATGTATCTGATTTACGGATTTCAACAAAATCTAGAAAGACGATTTTCTCAAAACTTCCTTAATGTGGAGCTTCAATTGTTGAGTTCTACCTGATCGTTCAATAAACATTTTGAATTTATTTCTAGAGATTCAATTTATGATCCTTAGTTTCTTTGTGTGAAATTTCATATATTGCTTTAACATTAAACTAATGTTATTAAATTGTATATAATAAGGATAAATTGTTGGGTTCTACCCGATAAACATTTCCAATATTTCAATTTAATTATATCTATAGACTCTTGTATATTCAATTAATGACCCTTAGTTTCATTAATAAAATTTTACTTTAATATATTAATTATTAATAATTAATAAACTAAGGATTATAAATAAAGTAAAAATGGGCAATATGCAATTTCCAGGCCTGTTTCTATTTATGAGTATGTCTCAAACACGTGTAAAACAAGAAAATTGCCTTGCTTTGTATGCCCCTCACCAAACAAGTACTCACATTTTTATATAGTTTCTCTAATCATCAGGCATAGAGGCAGTATTTTCAACTATATTTCGTGTGCTAACAGTGCCACGAAATAAAGTTGAAAACTGAAACACTTATATGAGTCATTTGTCTTACTTCACTCGTCGCAGGAGAAGTTAATAAGACAGCGTCACATACACCGTAAAACAAAAAATTGCCCAGAAAAAAAAAGCCTAACTTGCGGCATAATTCTAAAACGTCTGGTATTATTAATGATGGTTTGTAAAGCTGACATTCAAACGTAACATTGTTGACGAGTGTCCCGCGTTTCAACCACAACATTTTTCTTAGCGGTTTAATTAGTCATGAGTACTTATTTTTGACATTGGCTGCAAGCATCTGTTAAAAAAGGAAGAAATCTTTGCTGGGTTGGTTGCTTTTGCCAATTAATAAAAAAATGACAAACCACAACTGATTTAAAGTTAGTAAAAATAGTAAATAAACTGCAAGCAAAAATTTTATGAGCAGAAACTTTTTATATTTAGGAATATTTAATAGAGGTTAAAATCTTGGTAGGTAGTAGTATTAATTGTGAATGATAAGTTAACTAAGAATTATGTTTCGCGCCTTTACTGAGGCTTTGCCAAGGATATATAATAATAAGGACGGAGACACACAACTAGTTAAATTATACCTGGCAAATAATAATCTAAACTTAACAAATAGGAAGAATTAAAACACTGGCGCAAAAAAGAATTGAACTATTGTGACTACTTCCCGTACGCAAAGTTTTACTTTTGCGCACTGCAAGAAGTGCCTAGTTTTCGCACTAGTGCGCTTAAGTAAAAAAGGTGAAATAAAAACAAAAACATTATATACTAGGGTGCGTTTGAAATAAGGAATCAAATCGTTATTTTGACTATCGTTAAATAATTTTTTATATATCGCGCAAAACCTCTTAAATCTGCAAAACAATTTGATAACTTTTTTGAAATCGTCTCAGCAAAGTTTTTTGTTTCTTTTCAGTGACACCAGATAAACGTAAAAACCTAGTATTTATTGAAAAAATCAAGTTTTATTCCTGAAATCATCTTCAAGATAACAACAAAGTACTTAAAGATATCCTAGTGAAGGTGCCGTCCGCAGATTTACAGATGATATCGGAGAAATCTCGAAGTTGATTTGAGGAGCATCAGACATTTAGCGATTGGTGCGACTGTTGTACATTTCATATACATATTAATAATAATAATTAAAATAAATCAAAATGCTTTAGAAACATGTTTTTAGTTAAGTTGAGAGCATACTAGTGTGCACGGCACACTGACAGGGGAAATAAACTTCTCTACTAAGTCCTAACTACAACTAGGTAGGAAAATCACTATTTGAATTACAAGTTCTTGTAACAGTGCAAAGAAAAAGGAAAATAATCTTGCCTTCTTACCTCATTTGACACAATGCACATTTAAATATTTAGTTTATTAAAAATAAAAGCGTTGTGCGTATTGGGAGCTACGATGTTTAAACTATACGCTTTTGTTTTTAGACAGCTTTAACTTTTTATTGATTTGCCTGTTATACAGGTTTACAGAGTGTTTAAATGACTCTTGAAAATTTGCTAAATTAGTCTTCTAGCTTATACACTAAGCCTGTAAAAATAATCTAATTTTATCAAAGTGGTGAATTTAAAAACAGTCTCTTTCATCTTATCCTACTGATATGTAATTCTTACTAGACTATGTTAAAAAATTCAAAATATAATGCAAGTTTTTCAATTTAATTTATATGGTGTCCCAAAAATGAAACATCTCTAATAGAGCATTCTGATTTAAAATTTTCAATTTTCTGTACTGGGTATTCCAAAAATTAGTTTGTTAGTGGTTTTTTAAAGTTTTATATAAATTCTAAGTACATTTTATAAAACTTATTCTATACCCAATATCAATGGTCACAAACGTGCGCAACTTTCTATCACTTTATCTTATCTCTGTAGTAGAGCCTAGGAATTTCAGATTTCCTTAACCGTTAAATTTTTCTTTACCAGAAATTATTAAATTTCCAATATGGCTCCTCTACGGAGATACATACGAACCAGTAAACTATGGGATATTTTATTAAAAAATGTTTCAGTTATATTTCATTTTTGGGACACCTTCAAGTGTAAATTTAAATTTTTGGCAACCATTTTTTTATCTTAAATTCGTAACACAGCTTTACCAGTTTATGTCTATATCACATTTAATTCTTGGACAAAAATTAAAGTTAGTTTAATAAGTAGTATTTTCAGGCTGATCTTTTAAATATTTTATTAGGCCACTGTTTTATTCTGCCATCTTGGATTCATATCATAATGTTACCTGTTGGTTCCTATGTAACACATTTTTGTGCAAAATTTGAGGTAAGTTGGATAATTAGTTTTTTTGGTAATATTTTTTTAAACATTGTCCCGCCATATTACTAAAATTTTACCAATTTGTTCGAGCATAATACTTTGATATGTAGTTTTTTAATAATAATTTTTTTAACATTTCACTAAGCCGCTATTTTGTTTTACCATATTGGTTTTTTTCCGAAATGCTACCAGGTCATACCCATATGACCCTAATTTTTTACCAAAATTTGAAATCAATCGGGTAAGTAGTTTTTTAACTATGTCGCGAACAGACAGACCGACGGAATTGAGAAAATATGTTTTTTCGTCGTCTACGTTCCCTGAAACGTGAAGATCCGAAGTGTCCGAATGTGATTTTTTCACGATTACAATACTTCCCTTTTACGAGAGAAGTAACATATTAGGGAATAAATAATTTCGGTTGAATAAGCCATAGAAAAATGGTAGCATGCGGTATACATAATTTCATTTTGGGACATCCCGTACAGTAGCTGAAAAAATAATGTAGCACCTCATTTTCCATAGCAGTATTCTAAGAATTACTTGTCAGAAACCTTAGATGCACAGATGAGATGTAAAAATACTTAATAATTTTATTGAAGGGGGGTATTTAAAGACCCTGTCTTTGCATCTGTACATATGTAATTCTTACTCCATTAAAAATTCAAAATATAATGTACATTTTTCAATTTAGTTTATGTGTTATCCCAAAAGTGAAATATCTTTAAAATGTTTTTAATAGAGTGTCCCGTATGGTACCGTTTTTTTTGCAGCTTACGCTACCGAAGATTTTTATTTCTTGGTATCTTCATTTATTCATTAGGGTACTTCTAGAAATTTACGGTGTTTTGAAATTTTATGATTTCTCCAAAAAGAAAACCTAATGCAGTTAAAGTATTTTAATGTCTTATATGTGCGTTAGAAGATTCTAGGGAGAATATCTTAAGACAGTACATTAAAAAATCAAATTCTGATTTAAAATTTCCGTACAGGGTATCCCAAAAAATTTTTTGTTAGTGGTTTTTTTTAATATTCTACATAAGATTTAAGCAAATTTTATAAAGCATACTCTCTGCCCAAATTCAATTGTCACAAACGTGCGTAACATTTTGTTACTATTTTTTATCTCTGCAGTAGGAATTTCAGAATTGCTATACCGTTAAATTTTTCTTTACTACGAGTTAAAAAATTTGAAATATGGTTTCTCGGCAAAGATACACACGGACCAGCAGAATATAGGATATTTTATTAAAAAATATTTCAGATATATTTCTGTATATATATATATATATATATATATATATATATATATATATATATATATATATATATATATATATATATATATATATATATATATATATATATATATATATATATATATATATATATATATATATATATATATATATATATAATACTTGATGAAATTTGGTTATCTATTTACACAAATCATTGCATCACTTCAAAATTGCCAAAAGGTCTGGAGGTATGACCATAATAGAAAAAATATCAAGGTTGGATAAGCCATAAAAAATTGTAACGTGCGGTATACATATGTGGTTTTGGGAGATCCTGTACAGTAATAATAAAAATATTCCATTGCAGTGTTTTAAGAATTACTAGTCAGAAACCTTAGATGCACAGATATGACGTAAAAATACTTTATAATTTTATCAAAGTGGCGAATTTAAAGACTCTGCATCTGATGCGTAATCCTTACTAATCCGTTAAAAAATAAAAATATGTAAATTTTTTCATTTTAGTTTACATGGTGTCCCAGAAATGAAATATCTTGAAGTGATGATTTATCTAAAAAGAAAATCTAATTTTATTAAAGTATTTTAATGTCTTATCTGTCATTTGCAGATTCTGGGGTGGAAATCTTTTAATTTTCTGTACGGATTATTCTAAAAATTAGTTTTTTAGTGGTTTTTTTACTCTCCTTATAAAAGGGGAGGATTATAATCGTGAAAAAATCACCGTCCGAGATTTTGTTGGATATTCACATTTCAAGGTACGTAGATGACGAAAAAACATATTTTCTCAATTCCGTCGGCCTGTCTTTTCGTGACATAATTAAAAAACTACTTACCCGATTGACTTCAAATTTTGGTAAAAAATTAGGGTCATATGGAGATCTTTACGTTTCAGGATCCCTAGATGACGAAAAACATGTTTTCTCGATTCCGTCGGTCTGTCTGTCTGTCGGTCTGACTGTTCGCGGCATAGCTAAAGAACTATTTACCCAATTGACCTCAAATTTTGTTCACAAATTAACGGTCATATGGAGATGATCTGGCTACATTTTGGTAAAATTCCAATGTGGCAAAACAAAATGGAGGCCTAGTAAAATGTTAAAAACATATTAGAAAGAAAGTGCTTATCCAATTTATCTCATATTTTGCACAAAAATCAAGTTTTATGCAGGAATAAACTAGTAAAATTTTGGTAAGAATCCAAGATGGCAGAACAAAATGGCGGCTTAATAAAATATTTAAAAATTCAGCCTGAAAAAACTACTTAATTAACAAGTCCTTCGGTTTGTCTCTCGGTTTGTCTGTCTGTCGCGGCATAGCTTAAAAGTTACTCATCATATTGACTTTAAATATTAGTCAATAATTAAGGCTCACTTGGGGACGACCTAGTATTATTTTGATTAAAATTCAATATGTCGGAACAAGATGGCAGCCTAGTAAAACGTTAAAAAAATTATTACTGAAGAGAACTAATTATCCAATATATCTAAAATTTTGTATGAAAATCAAGTATTATATAGGAATCAACTGGTAAAATTTTAGTACGAATCCAAGATGGCGGACCAAAATGACGGTAGTAGTGAGACGAACTAGTAAAATCGTGGTAGTAATTCAAGATGGCGGAACAAACTGGCGGCCAAATAAAATTTTTGTAATCTGAAAAATAACCCTCTCAGGTTTACATATCTTCACGTTTTAGCGTCCCTAGATGCCAAAAAGTATGTTTTATAATTTCCGTAGGTCCCTCTGTCGATTCATCTGCCTGTCTGTTAGTTCGCGGCGTAGCTTAAAAACTACTTATCAGAATGACTTCAAACTTTAGCCAAAAATTATAGCTCATATGGGGATTACCTGGTAATATTTTAGTAAAAACCTAATATGCCGGAGCAAGATGGCGGCTTAATGAAACGTGAAAAATCAAGTATTATGTAGGATTCAACTGGCAAAATTTTGGTACGAATACAAGATGGCGGAACACAACGGCGGCTAATGAAATATTTAGAAATTCAACCTGAAAAAACTACTTATTGTCCTGATTTCAAATTGTGTGTCATAACTAATTGTGATATAGAGATAAAACTAGAACAAAATGGTGGCCAAATAAAATTTTTGTAAAATATGTTTTATTCATTCCTTCGGTCCACGTGTCGCATCGTCTGTCTCTCTGCCAATTCGCGGCGTAGTTTAAAACCTACTGATCAGATTGACTTAGTCTGAAAAACTCTACTTGTTAGATTAATTTCAAATTTTGTGCTTATACTAAGTGTGATATAGAGATAAGCTGATAAAGGTGTGTCACGAATTCAAAATAGCGGAAGAAGATGGCGGCCAAATAACATGTTTAAAAAAATTAACACAAAAAAATCTTCTTGGTCAATTGATTTTGGAGAAAAATTAAATATGATATCAGGATAAACAGGTGCAAATTCAACATTAGGTAAGAAAATCGCGCGTGTGTCAATGTAAAAACTACTTATTGAATTAATTTTAATATATGCTTAAAATCAAGAGTGGCCTAAGTAGAAATTGTAGATTAGTAGGGATCCGATATATTGGAACAAAATGGCGTACAATAAAATTATTTGAAAAGACAGTATATATGTGTTCCTACATAATTATGTACTAAACTAAATTGGTTCACACTTCCCTATTCCTAATAAAAGGAAATATTCATAAAGAGGGAAGTTCCGAGTAAAGGAAATTTGCCGATTTTTTAAATTCTCCATAAGTTCTCAGCACATTTTATAATTTATTATTTTATATCCAAACATTTATCAATATTTCTTATCTCTGTAGTGAAGTCTATATAGTTAATAAATTGGCAATATGGCTGCTCTACAGGGAAAAGAATCAGTAAAATATAGGATAACTTTTTAAAAACATTTCAGCTATATTTCATTTTTGGAACACCTTGCGCAGTAAATTGAATAGTTTAAATCAGATTTTGACAAGAATTAGCAACTCTCTAGAAACCTCAGTCGCACAGATACGGAGTCACAACTCACCACCTTGATGAAATTTGATTATCTATTTAGAAGAATCATTAAACTTCAAAATTGCCAAAACGCCCCTGTACGACAGTTCTAAAAAAAACTTCGTTTGAATAGGTCTTACAAAATGGTAAGTATGGTATACGCCATTAAAAAGCATTTCAGATATTATTAAAATACGATTTTATTTTTCATTACAGTGTCGTAAGAATTACTCCTCAGGAGCCTTAGATGCACAGATAAAATGTAAAAATACACCAATTTGATGAAATTAGTTCCTCTATTTAAAGAAATTGTAAAGTTTGATTTTTTTAACGAACTATCTTAAAAATGTATCTTCACAGAAGCATCAAATGCACAGACAAGATGCTAAAATTTACAACTTCAATAAAATTATGTTATCGTTTTAAATGAATTAAAGGAATGAGACAAGCGAATGAAAAGATATACCAAAAATTAAAAGATGGTGGTTTTGGAAGCTAGAATTCTTAAGGTAAATTTGACCATTTTACAACAGTCATTTAAACACCCTCTATGACAGGCCGACCAATAAAAAATTGAGAAAACTGGGGACTCAAATTATATTCAAGGAATTACCCTTTTTAACTCTTCTTGTCGAAATTTGTTTGTCCATCTTTTGCCTGAGTAATGACGTTACAAATAGGTACATGCTTTTCGGCGCGGACGAATAAAATTGTTGAGCACTTTTTGTACAGCAACAGCATATGCCTGCGGAAAGAAATACATTTTTAATCTACTTTTTTTGACGTGTCATAATAATTGCTAATTAAGTAACTCCATGGTATTTTCAGTATTACATGTTCTGCAATACGCGCCACGTATCTTTAGACGTTCGTATATAAATGTATAAGATGAAAATCATATTCTTGGCACGAAAGGCCCTGATATGCTATTGTGAACATCAGAAGGGTCACAATTATTATTCATTTGTAAATGTCATCCTGTGCCCGATATTCAATATGGTGGGAGTCACCGGACCACACGACGTTGCAAGATAAATGATCTTCGATTCTTGGGATATTTTTGTTGTTTTCGTGTGCAACTTTTGCTACTTTTGCTCGGCTTAGCAGAATGCATTTCCGATTTAGAGCTTTTATGCTTTCTTTTCGTTCGTCAGCGTCGTTACTATATATCAGTCAGTTTGCTACGTATTTGGAATCTACGGATAGCTAGAGATCCAATAAGTAACTAACAACTTTATAGTAGATTTAAATGATTGGAAGGAAAACGTAGATATGTACAGCCTAGTTTATTTTTTATCTTTGTACCTTCACACCGCTTAATAAAATACATTACATCTTATTAAATATAATTAATTAATGGGGAAATTTGCTTTAATGTATTTCGTGAATTATATAATCATTTTTTTTAAATGGGATTATTTGTTGCGTTTAGATTGACAAACAAAAATCTTTTTTGGCTTTTTCGCAACTGAATAAAAATATTTAACTTTAAATTAATTGAAGTAAATATTTAATGAAATTACATATCTTAACATGTGTACTAGCCTACGCAATGTTTTCATACATAATATAAAAAATATTATTTAAGCAATCATAAGAAATTATGTCATTTAGTTTTTATAGAGACATAGTAGTTGTACAAATACTTTCATCCTATCGGGATCATCAGTGCGCCGATCCTAAGAGAGAAACATTAAATACAATTATTTAATGTAACACATTTCTCGCACAAAACTTGAAATTAACCTAATTTTTTAGACTGATTTTTTAAATAATTTATCAGGTCGCCATTTTGTTTTGCTACCTTATAATCATACCAAAATATTACCAGTTCATTCTTATATAACACCTGATTTTCTTGCAAAATTTGAGGTAAATTAGATAATTAGTTTTTTAGTAATAGCCTTTTAACGTTTCGCTAGGCCGCCATCTTGTTCCGGCATTTTGAATTTTTACCAAATTACTACCAGGTCATCCCCATATAAGTCTTAATTTTTGTGCAAAATTTTAAGTCAATATGATAAGTAGTTTTTAATCTATGCCGCGAACTGACAGACAGACAGACGTCGTAGACCGACGGAATTGATAAAACATATTTTTTGGCATCTAAGGACGATAAAATGCGAAGATATGTAAAATCTGCTGGCGTGATTTTTTGAGATTACAAAAATTTTATTTGGCCGCCATTTTGTTTCGCCATCTTGAATTAGTACCACAGTTTTACTAGTTCATCTCTATACTACCATTAGTTATGGCACACAATTTGAAATTAGTTCGTTAAGTAGTTTTTTCAGGCGGCATTTCTAAACATTTTATTAAGCCCCCATTTTGTTCCGCCAACTTGTATTCGTACCAAAATTTTACTAGTTGATTCCCACATAATAGTTGATTTTTGTGCAAATTGGATAATTAGTTTTTTTAATAATAATTTCTTTAACGTTTTACTAGGCAGCCATCTTGTTCCGTCATATTGGAATTTAACCAAAATGTTACCAGGTCATCCCCATATGATCCTTAATTTTTACCAAAATTTGAAGTCTGCCGGGTAAGTAGTTTTTTTAGCTATGCCGCGAACAGACAGACCGACAGACAGAGAGAGAGTCAGACAGACTGACAGACAGACCGACAGACAGACCGACAGACAGACCGACGGAATCCGGAAAACATGTTTTTCGTCATCTACAGACCCTGAAACGTAAAGATCTGAAAAAATCTCGAAGGGTGATTTTTTCACAATTACAATACTTCCTAAAATGGAAGTAATTGCTACCAATAAGGATTGGAAGTTAAAAAATCGAATACGTCTCTAGTGAAATGTCCAAATCAGTAGCCGCTAATTGACTAGATTGTGTGATCTCACAGTCAACTGCAAAACGATCAACCAGAAAGTATAGATACATGAAAAATTATATGGCGTTTTTACCATGTTATCAGAACGCAAATTGAACTAATTTAGGACTTTTTCTCAAACAGGGATTTCTGATAAGATTTTTACAGGTAATGGAGTTATAAATTACCACAATTGAATCAAAACCACTGGTCACTTAATATTACAATGGAATTATCAGACCCTGTTTACCCTAATTTACTTGAAAATTTTTCGCTACTTCTTCAAGAGCTTAATTTAGGCTAGTTCAGGTACATGTGGCTGCCACGAAATGATGCGTCTTTCCATTATGTGCGTGAGGTTACATTTAGTGGCCGACAAGGTCTTGCGGTATTATCCTATTAGAGTTCTTATGGGTTCTCATAAAAGAGAGTGTATTTTAGTTTTTTTAACTTATAAATATGCAGAATGAAACCCGATGATGCTAACAGGAGCCCGAGAAGACATAAGAATGTATGTATTCTGCAATAAAGACACCCATTTGAACATTAATTGATTTGTTAGTAGATTAAAAATTCATTTCCTTCTTTACTTAATTTTTGAAGTTACAAAATATTTTATTTTATTTTTCCATGGTTACTGAGGTCATAGCAAATTAGGAACAATTTTTGCATCGTTTTTTTTACATTTTAGATAAATATTTCGTGCGCGCGCAAAGACAAACTTATGACAATATATATGATTTATTTACATATCTAACTACCGCTCAAACTGGACCAAGTATACATTTTTCATCTACCCAAATTTTTTTTTGGTTTAAAATACATTCATACCTATGAACATAAAAACATTCAATTATTTAACAGACCTGCTTAAATAAAACTACAGCTTCCATACTCCTGTAGACCATTTTTAATGGTGGTTTTTATTTATTAATTTATTTTTATAATTTTATTTACATAATAAAAAGTTTTTATTCTAAAACTGAAATTTTACTGGCTTTTGAAACATTTTAATAGGCCGCTATTTGGTTTTGCCATATATAACTGACAAAATTTTACCAGTTCGTCCCTGCTTCACACTTGGTTTTTGTATAAAATGTCGACTTGTGTTGTATAAGTAGTTTTATGATACTGATATTTTAAACATTTTATTAGGTCTCCATTTGTTTTTACCATAATGGCCCCTCACAAAAAATTTAACATTTTATACTTAAATCACATTCGATTTTTGTGTGAAATTTAATATCAATAGAATTAGCAGTTTTTTCATACAATTTTTTTAATAATTTAATTTAGCCGTCAGTTTGTCTTGGATTTGAACACACATTTTACCATTTTATCCCCATATTACACATAAATTTTCTTTAAACTTTGGTGTAAGTTAAATAAACAGTTTTTCAGTAACTATTTTTAACCTTTTATTGAGCCGCCATATTGTTTCGCCATATTGAATTTTTTTTACCAAAATGCTTCCATGTCATTCCATGTGATTCTTAATTTTTGAATAAAATTTGAAATAATTTGGATACGCAGTTTTTGAGCTATCCCCGAATAGGCAGACAGACAGACGATTTAAGAAAGTATAATTTTCTGTATCTAGAGACCTGAAACGTAAAGGGTGATTTTTTTGCGATTACAATACTTCCCTCTTGCTAGGTAAGTAAAAATTATTAAAAATAGGTATACGAAATATTTAACAAAAACTATCTAACGAAAAATGGTTTTTTAAAATAAAATTTCGTTAGATAAAGTAAAAATATGGATGGGTGGCATTAAAAAAAACTGATATTTTTACTTCCCCATAAAACAGCTAATATATTTTAAGGGCTATCAAAAAATATAAAAAAATCATGTTCTGTGAATACACACAACCATAACAGTCAAATTAAAGATAGAAAGAAAGAGTTGAAATTGAAAATCTGTGAAACTCATTGGCGCAGAAACTTGATGATTTTTCTCCATTAGATACTTAAAAAAATACGTATTACTTCAAAAAACATGGCGAAACAGCTAAAATGTATTAATACTTTTTGTATAAAAAATATTTTTTTATCCATACGGGGTAGTCCTAGGATGACAAACAGGTCCTCTGAAAATAAAAAAAATACTTCAGAAGTACTAGCTTGTTTAGAAAACAGTAACATAGGACAAAATTCCTGATAATTTTGTATATAAAAACGTTTATTCCACTAGATGAAAGAGCACCCTGAAAACGAGAAAGTATATTCTAAGAGGGTTTAGCTTTTTAACAGATGGAGAAACATGTCAAATTGTTTCCGTTCTTTATATATGAATACATTTTTTCATTATATAGGGTAGCCCTAGAAGTATGAAGCAATTCCCTCAAAAAAAAAACAAAATACCTCTTGTTTTAAAGCGGTTTTAAAAAAAGAAACAAACAGTGAAATATGTCAAGTTGTTTTATCTTTTTGTGTATTACACCTTTTTTCAACTATACAGGGTAGCCCTAGATAATACAGGGCCCCCTTAAAAATGCAAATATGTTTTTCCTTAATATAACTTATTTTCTCTTTATGCAGTTCAATTTTTTGCTTTATATAAGTTTAACGTGGGGGTGAAACAGCTACCCAAAAAACATAATTAAAATTTTATGTTTTTTTAAAGGGGGTATAACGCTAAGTTTTAATAAATTAACTAATAATATTTTAAACAGACTGTAAAATATGACAACTTAATTATTTTTTTTCATATAAACCTCACTTTGAAGAAAACCTATACATATTTTTTTGGTTGAAGTGATTCAGTTTTAAACAAATATATTAAAAACTTTCTCGATTTTAATATTTTGCAAAAAAACTGTTCTGCTTTACTTTTACCTCCCCTTTAATAAATAAGCAAGTTCGTTCACGGTACGAGCTAAAAAAGAGAAACAATGTCAAACGTTTAGCAAAAAGTTTCAGAATTATACGTAAAATTCAGAAACTTATAAATATACGGGGTGTTCTATCAAAAAAAAGATACAAGTTTACTACCGGACTTTTTGGAGAAACCTATTTACTAGAAAATATTTTTAAAATAGGCATAATTAATAACTACATTGTATATTAAATTTGGTTTTGTGTTCATAGGTAAAAATCCACTATGGCGAAACAAAATGGCGGTGTATATCCGTTCACTGCTGTCATTCTGAAAAGAACAGTTTTTTTGAAAATTTTGGTTCAAATCCTAGACGGTCGAACAAAATGGTAGCCTAATAAAATGTTAAAAAAATAAGTGTATTAACCCAAATACATCTATTGTTTTCAGATTCTGCGCAAAGATTCCCATGCTATTTAGGGATGTACTCGTAAAAATTGTGGTACGAACCCAAGATGTCGGAACAAACCGGAGACCTAATTAAATTATTAAAACAAATTATTTGAAAAAACTGCTTGTTCTATTGATATTAAATTTTACACAAAAATCAAGTGTGTTTTAAAATCATGGTAGAAGCAAATGGCGACCTAATAAAATGTTTAAGTATCTGTATCAAAAAACTACTTATATAACACAAGTTGAGATTTTGCACAAAAATCAAGTGTGAGACAGGGACGAACTGGTAAAAATGTTTTCAGTTATATATGGCAAAACAAAACAGCGGCCTATTTAAATGTTTCAAAAGCCAGTAAAATTTCAAAGCAAATAAAAACTTTTTATTATATATATAAAATTATAAAAATAAACTAGAAAAATAAATTTACAAAAAAACCCATTGAAAATGGTGTACAGGAGTATGGAAACAGTAGTTTTATTTAAGTAGGTCTGTTAATTGATTGAGAGTTTTTATGTTCGCAGATATGTATGTATGTTAAACCAAGACAATAAAGTTGGGTAGGTGAAAAATGTATACTTGGTTCAGTTTGAGCACTAGTTAGATATATGAATTAATCAGATATATTGTCATACAATTTTATTTGCACATGCACGAAATAGCTGTTGCAGAGATTAATGAATTTTGGCATAACAAATACACCATACAAATGTAGCAAAAATGGTAGAAAATATGTACAATGAATTGAAGTAAAAATTGTTCTTAATTTGCTATGACCACAGCAGCCATGGAAATGAACATAAAAGTAGGAAGTAAATTAATGGGGTTACATTTATTCAATAAAATATATAAAATATTTTCTAACTTCAAAGATTAAGTAAAGAAAGAAATTATATTTTTTAATCTACTAAAAAATCAATTAATGTTCAAATAGGTGTGTTTATTGCAGAATACATACATTTTTTTATGTTTCCTCGGGGTCTTGTTAACATGATTCTGCATATTTTAACTTATGTTAGGAAATCTAAAATACACCCTCTCTTCTATAAGAACCCATAAGAAGATATCTAATTGGGTAATATCGCAAGACCTTATCGGCCACTAAATGTAACCTCATGAACATAATGGAAAGGCTTTTTTTGGTAGTTGCGGATTTGGTAGATTTAGTTATTTTATAGAAAACTCAAAACCGTCTGTAAAGCAGCCTAACTGGATATTCCCTCAAGAATTTTTTCTTTTGTTACAAAACTGAAAGAAAACGCAATTTATATACTTGTTACATAATGACTCTCTGCAAAACGGAATCTGGTCACACTTCTTTGTATTAAAAGGAAATATTCATAACGAGAGAAGTTCCGGCTAAAGAAAATTTACAAAATTTTTTAACGTGATGGACAATGATCAGCATTAATGTCCGTAATATAAGTCAAATTAGCAGTAGTTGAATTGCTGATTTGTATAATATAGTGTCTTATATTTAATAGTCACTCAGTTCTAGTTCGGAACACTGGCGGGTTACAGATGAATCTTTTGAAAATCTCATCATCTCATGAAAATCAGTCCAGGCGTTTTGCCCTTAGGTGGAATGAAACAATGATACATACTTACTAAACTTGCTATTAGATATCTACCGCAGTTCATAGTACTGTACTACAGTAAAATATCCCAAATTAACAATAAAAAGAAATATGTAAAATATCATCATTTTAAATTTGTATCATTTGCGTTTTTTTTTCACCTTACTGGAACTAAATAGGGCAAACCTGTATCTTTTCAAAGGAATAATTGTTCTTTGGTAACATCATCTGCAGTAGTCTAAATGCATTTAAATACTTAATAACCGAAAAGAAGCGAAAAGACTTCCGCATATCATTAATCTTTTTCTACTCTTCCACAAACACTCCTTAGGCATAAAGCTTCTTTCAGTTACAATCATCTGCTCTAATAATGAACAATAAAGGGCATTCTAATCTAGGTGAAGGTCATCCTGGTCAGGCACTAGTTAAATCTATGTGTTCACATTATATTGTCATAGCAAAGTTTAAGTATTCCTAATTTGTGCCAGAAGAGCATGTTTTAGAGTATTTATAGCTTATAATTTTAGAGTGCAATGGTTTTTGACTGTCTATATCACGAAAAAAAAAACTAATGAACATGTTACTAAAATCAAAATATAAATGAATCGTTCGTTTAATAATTTTACTTTTGTAAGAGTTAGGTAATGGAATCATGAAAAAATGACCGCTCGAGATTTTTTCAGATCTTCGGGTTTCAATTCCGTTGGTCTTTCTGTCTGTCTGCCTGTCTGTTGGCGGCATAGCTAAAAAACTCCAAATCCAACTGGCTTCAAATTTTGAGCAGGTATGGCTGAACAAAATGGCGGCCTAGTGAAGTGTTAGTTAATATTACTAGAAAACATCCGATTTACTTCAAATTTATATTTTTATATCATTTTATAAAATCTCTGGTATGAATCCAAGTTGGCAAAATAATTGCAGGCTTGAAAGAAAATATAATTTATATATTATATGTGGTTCTGAATGTCTTTGTATGAAGGCAAATAGGGTCATACCTAGTATTCCTAATAAAGGAAATATACATGAGGAGGAAAATTCGAGGTAAAGGAAATATACATTTTTTTTGCTCAATGGTAACAACATAAATTTTCTGGTTTCCTATTCCATGTACCGAACAATTACTGTTCGGTTATGTTATTATGTTTCTTAAAAAAATAATTCTGATATTGGGAATTTTGGGAGAATAGAAGCAAATTAAACATAAAATTATAACTGGTTGTTTGTGATATTTAAATACATAGTTTAATTTATATTATTGTAATAACTCTACATTATTATTATCAGCTTTTCTAGAAATCATATATTAGGTCTAATAAAACCAATAATATTCAATAGTCATTCTCTATATTTTCGCATTTTAAAGGAGGCATTGATCAATTTTATAATTTATTACCTGTAATTTATCCTTGCTATCCAGAATTTTTACAGCGCGATCTAAAAATAATTTTGCCCTCTGAGTACGTTTATCCTAGGGGTTCCTAGAAGTTTTATTTCTCCTTTTGACATATTTGATACCTAGCTTGTAACAGTTGCCGGAATGTTCCATTTAGCTAGAGCAAACTCAATTTCTGGAACTGTGGTTTTGTTCAAAAATGTTCTTAATCTATATATCTAAACTTGACATTATTTTTCCCTGCCAATTACTGTCTAGTAGATCAATTAAATGAGCTGAATAGACAGGAGTATGTAGGCAAAGTGAAATTTTAATTTTTTGTTGTTTAAAAAAACGTTTTGTATTTATAGTGTTTAGTTTACAACTAATTTTGTTTGATATTGCAAGGTACAATTTAGAGCTAATGATGCATTTTTGTGCAGGTGTTTACTACATTTATCAGATTAATTAGATTATATGCGTTCTATACAAAAGGGGGCACAACGTTCTGCAAAGTTTATATGAGTTTCCTATTTTAATATTATTTGATTTTTGGTACCTTTAGAGGGAATACTAATTTTAATTGCTATATCCTAATTTAACATACACAAAAACTGATGGAAGCAAATAATTTTTTTTGTTTTAGTGGAGGCCTTCACATATCATGCACAGGACACAGTCTTTATGTAAATCAGTATTGCTTTCATCAATGTTTACTTCTCTCATAAGAAAGTGATATATTCGTGAAAATATTTATGAAAAACTTTACAGAAAAATCCTAAATCCCGAAAATTTTTTTTATTATCGTAGTCTGTCGTTCTGTCATTTTGTCGGTTTGTCATTCTATTTATACGTAGTGTATTTCTCAAAAATACTATCCGGGTAACTCAAAATTTCGGGTCAACTATGAAAGGTCATAATATGAGGATGGAATTGTTGGTATTTTTTAAAAATCCATTATGCCGTAGCAAAATGTTTCTCCACAAAATGTTAAAAAGATCATTATTTAGAAACAACTTATAGAAGGGACGTCAAATTTTGCTCAAAAATAAGGTGTGATACACGTAAAGATAAATAATTGGTAAAATTTGATGACAGTCATTAGGTGAAAAAAATGGACTCCTTAAGGTACGTTTAAAAATACAGTATCAGTAAACTAGTTGAATAATTAATTTTAAATTTTTCCACAAAAATCGAGAGTGAAATGTAAACTGGTAAATTATAGTGCTAATGTTTCATGGTAAAACAAAATGACGGCCTATTATATGTTTAAATATTCGGTAAAATTCAAATATTAAATTATATAACCTATTTTTTTACAAAATATGTAAATAAAGTTATGAAAATAAACAATAATAATAATATAAAAATAATTTAAAAACAAATTATAAAATCAGGGAATTCGATTTTATCCACATCTTTCCTTCTAGAGAATTCAGCTTGATAATAATTTAAAAAGAAAATTAAAAACAAACTACACTTTATAGGATTTGTATAGAGTTCTGGAAATTTCTACGTTAAGGTCAATTTGCCAATGTTTTCTTATTTTCTCTCAGATTTTGCTTTCTAGATTATTTTCTGGGCCATTATGCCAGTAGTATAATATGGATTTCAGTCGTCCATGCCATTTACTTATTCTAAAATAAAACTTCTGTTTAGATAACTGCGGCAGTTTATACCGAAACATTTTTGGACAAGAGAACCATAAAATAATATTTCATTGATAACACGCACGAGAAACAAGAAATTTGCTTCCAGCAAACCAATCAAATAAATGTTTCTGGCAACGGTTGAACCAGAAAGTACTTCACCGTTTATACTAACTCGTAATAGGTGGTGATACTTGTCTCGACACTGAATTCGCCCGAAGAGTAGTGCCTTACACTTCTTGGGATTCAGTTCAAGGCAGTGGTTCGCAAACGCCCTGACCAGAAGTTCAAGGTCACTACTTAGTCTATTATTGGCCTCCAGGATATTTTCTGGTCGAAATAATATATAGACTTGGGTATCGTCTGTATACAAGTGCACCTAAGAATGTTTTAGGTAAGAGGTTAGCTGGGATGGATATAAAGTAAAACCGACCAAGGATTGATCCTTGAGGAACGCCACATGTAACATTCAAAGGCCCGATCTGTCCCCATGAACTTTAACAGATTGTGTTTCACCGGTGGGATAGCTGTGAATGAGCTGCCTGTGTCCTCCCCAAAGCCTAAATAATTCAAAAGAGCCAAAAGTAGTGGATGATCTAGCTTATCAAATGCTTTCGAGTAGTCCTAAAGGATGAGAGCAGTGAGCCTCGCCTTGGTGTCAGCGGTCTCTATATTGTCATCAGTAACCTCTAAAAGCGCTGTAGCAAAGCTGTAATTTTACGAAACCAGATTGAACTGAACATTTCTCTTCTACGCCATGATAGACATTAGTATACTATGTTATTTGTAAAAAACTTCGTAGTTTTCGTTAGGGTGTTATAAATAAGGTTGTTTATATATATATTAATTTATTCAAAAGCAGGGGCTTATTAATTTATAGGAAATACTGGATACATAATGATAATAATACTTAGGTTTTTCTGGAATAATTAAACGTCAATAACTTTAATTCTAGTACAACGACCTAGAATTGAAATAACGTTCAAATTATTAATTTGTTATACACAGAGAGTACTTTCAACCTTTCCAGTTTTTTTTTATTTTGTCTGTAAACGCCAGAGCAGCCCTTGGGTGTTGACCTTCTGTTAAACAAGACTTTTTGTTCTAAATTACTTGTAGTTCTTACTGCAAAATATTTGCTTGTCATTTACTTTTCACCTTGTACAGTATTCATAAAATTATTAATAAATAGCTATGATGACTCGGAAAACAATGTGTTATCAGTTAGAGAACTCGTCACCAGGAGAGTTGCGAGTAGAGGTCAATTTACTATGTTTTGTTTTTGATGAAAGAGTCTATGAAGATTACATCCTTTCAATTTAATATATTTTAAAACCACAGGCCGTATTAGCAATAGTGACAATATTTTAATCAAAAACAAGACTGTGAATGATCGATTAATGTTTCCAGCAAAGGCACGCTTACCTACGTAAAAAATAATAATCATATGTTACATACACAAGCTACAAGAATTTATAGCGAAACATTTCTAAACAAAAGAAGGATAGAATATTATTTGTGGCAGTATCAACACGTATGAGATTTAGTTCCAACGAACTAATCTCCTTAAAGTTTCTTTTGCAGCCAGAAAAGACATTAGTTTACCGTGTGGTTTCTAAAAAAATAATTTGTCTTTGCTGTGTTTAAAAAAATACTATATATACAATCATTGAGAGTTGTTAGATATTTTCCTTTTGGAAATTTACGTGGTATAAAATATCGATTTGTGATCTTATGG
Source organism: Kuschelorhynchus macadamiae (assembly GCA_030620095.1). NCBI lineage: Eukaryota > Metazoa > Arthropoda > Insecta > Coleoptera > Curculionidae > Kuschelorhynchus > Kuschelorhynchus macadamiae. Next base: position 16,430 of record JAUTXW010000258.1, on the reverse strand, counting down.
CTTTGAAAAATTCATTTTGCAGTTGGTGCTTAACACAAGTATCGATTTAACATTTTTGGTTATAAAATAGAATCTATGATATTTTTTTTTAAAATTACATTTAAAGAGCTGTCAAAATTGACTCTAGTGTAACCCAAACTTCCCTCTCTACAAACAACCACAGTACCTAGTACTTAGGCCCTGGGCTTTCGTGGCCTGCTCGTAAGTAAAAAAAAAAACGGTTTGTAACTCGACATGAGCTCAAAAATTTTCAAATATCCCTTTAAATGCTTTGAGGGTCTGAAACAATATAAGTAGATTGAAAATTAGAATATATTTTACACGATAATCTAATTTGTAAAGTTTTAACAAGTATGAGGTACCTAATTTTGTATACTATATGAGCCTAATAATAACAGATGAGTCTATTCTCCTGGTTTGGCATACGAGGTACCTAAACACACTAAAGTGTTGCTGGTTTTAGTATGTTTTGTTATTTTTTATGCTATTTGAATCTACAAGGCAGTAAACCAATTCGGTACATTTCCTAGTACTAGTTTTAATTTCAATTATGATACAGTTACTAGCTATACGAAATAGTGTTCGTAATTATGGCAGTTTCTAAAAATCTTGTGGGTTTTTATGTTTTTAAGCATTAAAGATTTGATATGTTTTACGCTCGCGGTGTGATTAGTATTAAATATAGATTTTCTTTATAGTGGACTGGCAGGAAATGAAATATTTTGATCAAAGGTCACAAAAGCTTATGTGTACAACTATAAAGTTTGTGGATTGTGGAACACGGTTTATAATTCTTTAGCAATTCTGTATTGCAAGCTATTAGATATTTTCTGTGAAAGTTTACGCGTTGTTAAATACCGATTAGAGGTCTGATGACTTTAAAAAAACTGATTTTGCAGCTGTTAAATTTTCTTCTACAGAAACTTTTAAAACATATAGACTTGACATTTTTGGTTATAGATAGGATTTATGGATATTTTTTTTCGATTCCACTGTAACGTAAACTTTCCCTCTCTGCACTTAAAGCAACCACTGACTTAGGCCCTTGGCCTTCGTGGCCTACTCATAGGTAAAAAAAACTTTTGTTACGGGTGTCATTTTTTTAGTTCAATTTTTTAACGAAATAACTTTTCGATTTAGGATCTTGAATACGAGACAGCATTTGTGTAATATATTTTTGAAATTTAGGTCTCAGCTGCCCTTAAACTATTACATTTTAAATTTTGGAATTGTAACGTATTATGGTCCTAGGGTTTAAAAAAAGGGCTTGTTAGTCTCTATCAATTGTTATTTTAAAATGTCTGTAACGCTAGAATAGCCTTTGAAGGTTAACTCTGTTATATAAGACTTTTTTCTAAATCATTTGTTCATTTAACTGGAAAATATTTGTAGTCATTTCACTTTTATAATATTCACAAAGTTGTGAATATTCGCTATATGCATATACAAACTGTGTTATCTGTATGAATTTATTTCGAGGGAAGTTCTGGATAAAAGCCAATTTACTACTTTTTTCTTTTCCAATTAAACACTTCACATGTTATGTACAGAAGACAGCCTATATGTAAATATGTATTATTGTCATTCTTTTTTTTCCTGTTTTTTTTTTGCTTCTTTAATATTGGCTCTGGGCCAGTATGCCATCAATTTATTTTGAATTTCGGTCCCGATTTCCGTAAATTTGAAACCAATGCCCAACGGAGTCATCACTCATCTTTCGGATTAATATTTTTTTAAAATTACAACGTGTAGTAAGGGACAGTGAAAATATTTTGACCACAGAACAAGACTGTGAATGATCGATCAATGTTTCCAACAGAAACACGCTTACCTACAACAATATTTCGATTGTGGTGCGAGCGGCGTAAAAAGCGATGTTTGCGATAAGGCCGATCGGCATACGAGTCAGTCACTCGGGAATCGTGCAAGTCATTGTCGGTGCAACCGCTTGTCACGACAAATTATGAACAGTCATTCAGTCGACGGCGTTCAATAACTTGCCACCGTCGGAGAAATAAACGGGTGCTTTATGTTATTGCCAAACTAAACCCAATGAGAAGATAGGGGCCATTTAGATTAGCAAAATTTTCATCGAATACATTTTTTTCTCGATATACAGGATGTTCTTCAGTATGGAGGCAGTTTAACGTAGATAAGAAGCACATATAAAAATACCATTTTGACTAACTATTTTTTTAAAAGCATCCGTTCAGACATAAATCACTCTTAAAGCATATTAGAGTAATAGAAATAATTCAAATATTAATAAAGCAGATAGGGTTTCCGACCCTGAGTTTTTTTACTACAAACTTTTAGAAATTAGTTTACTAAAATTATCTCGGTCGATAATTCACGCATTTTAGAGAGAAATTTAGTTATTTAAGGCGGTGTGGTTAACACTAACCCCTCAAGAACACCTATTTTATGAACTTGTTATATTACATTTCCTAAAAATATTTACATTTTCTTGTCAAACTTTTTTAATGATGTGTTTTAGTAAATGCCTCTTGGTATTTCCCAATAGTGTTTACCATTTGAGGAATTAATTTATTAAATTACAACCTATAGCCTTCTTTCGACAAAACATTCTAGCAGCAACGTACCTTGTTTCCATTTTCTAGCATTTACATCTCAAACTCTTTGGAGTTGATTTCAGCTAAACTGCAGAAACTGTTCTGTTGCGCGACAAACAGTCAGCTCTTGAGGAGGTGATCATTTTTCGCCCCAGTCATGGTGTGCTGTTTATTGACCAGTCTTTTCATAACGTTGATACACTTTTTGAACATATCAGGCTCTTACCAAAAATTCTAGCAGATTCATGTTGTCTTCGGTCATCTTGAATCAAAGCTACAATTCTTGCCACAAGAACTGGATTTAGATGCATAACGACCTATTAAATAAACATGTAAGTACTACTTTGTGCGACCAATCGGTTTTTTATTCAAAATTTAACAGTCAATCAAATCAGAAAATGCACGTCATTTCATAAAGTCGTAAGTATAGTGTTAATTCATGACAAATAACAAAAACGACATAAAATTTCGTGGGTAAGAAAATATTCAGTGCTTACTCTAGCATAAAATTTGAAAATATAGACTTTAAAAAATCCCGGCAGCTCGTCAATATATCGTTAAAATGTCATATATCTGTGCTGGAGCTTCTCTGTACTTATAGCTTCAAGATATCAAACTTTAAAAACACTTATATTTTAAAGCTTCTCAAAAATTTCAAAGTATCAAACGTCAATATTTCGATAACAATTATTCAATATAGTTATCAAACAGGCCACACAAAAAATGTTAACATGTTCGGCACATATACAGTTTGTAATAAAAAATAGAGTGTTTCATTTAAATAGATTAATACTGATGCCACATGGTTTAACCGAAATACCCTGTATACTTTAAAAAATTTCAAAAAAAGACAAGGGAATCTTTTATAAATATAGAGTATAAAGGGTAATATTGTATATAAAAAAACAAAGTTCCAAATGAATGTTTTTTACCAATTTTGAGATTAAATTTAGTAAACAAAGCTATCAAAACGTATTGCTTTTTAAAAAAGAAATGATTTTTTAACAATCATCTCAATAAAGCTTATTACAAAATGTAAAACTTCTTTGCTAAACTTTCGTATGTTTTCATTTTGTAAACTCTCAACCGGTACACTTTGGTTTTTATACGTCTTTGATTTTCGTCTATTACACTCACATTTCCGGGACTTGGGATTGCGGTAGTGCGGTATCGTAATTGGTTTACGCCGTAATTAGGATACTTAGCACCTCGGGGCTTAACGACGTGCGATGTCCGGTCATTTTCGTCCTCTGAATAACTTTATTGAGAGATAGTTTTAGTTTTCTTTTTTAAACAAAAATACTGTCTGTTTAGAATTAATTCGTCACTTTTTTTAAAATTTTTGCCTTGCTACTTGTAAAGTAAAGGTTTAAAAACTACAGTTTATTGAAAGTGAAAGAGGAAAAAAAGTGTTGTGGTTTTCCGGCTGTAAGAAAAATTTAAAAACAACAAATTTATGAGCGTGTGTCAATACAGACCGTTGTTTTAGCAGCTTAACTACCAACAATGATGAATTTGAACGTGAAGCCCGTGAAGATAAGTGTATCCTTAATATAACTAAAAAGGAGTGGAAGTAGTAGCTATTCAAACGGCGAAAAAAGACGTGGTAAATTAATACTCATCATCAAAACTTTTCAAGCAGAAATGTTAGAATCTACATTGTAATTTGTACCCACAGTTCCAAATGTTTAAAATAAACAGTAGACATTAAACCGGGCCAGGCATAAGGTGTTGTTAAATGTAACTACCGTTCTACCAGAAAACCTTAGTAACAATTTTCTTTTGTTTCAAAAAGGCTATAAAGAAAAATGTTCTGCTTTTTTTCAGATTCCTTTGGTGATGGTACCTTTAAAAGCTGTCACTCTCAGTTTGCACAACTGTATTCTATTTACTACGACATTTGAATCGTTTCGACTAGTATGAATGTTGTTGCCCTGATATACGCTTTGCTGTCAAACCCGATCAAAAAAAGTATAATATGAGCACATTTTCTTTGCTTAAAAATAAAAACACTTGCTTTTATAGAATACAGGAAATTTTAAAAGTGATCACGAAACAGCGACCATTAGATCTTTTAGACGTTTTCCTTAAGGAAAACTAAATGTGTGAGTAGTATAGCAGGGGCGGTCGTGGGACACATCGATGGCATCTTGACCACCGATCGGTCCCAGGAGCTCTTCGGCTCACCTGCCTGCAAGAAGTGTTTACCTGTCACTTTTGTGCACCTGTCTTAAGCGTGACACCTGGTTTGCACAGGTAGGTGTTATTTTTCAAAAAAAAACTTCCAAGAAGCGAGCTTCGCCGAGCCTCGCGTCATCACAAGAGCCGAGCCTCGCCTCGCCGAATTCCGAGAATTGTTTTTCTGTTAATGTTGGACGTAAGACTAGAGGTCAGGTTCGCAGATAAGAAAAGGTCGAGTACCGAGAATTGTTTTTCTGTTAATTAATATGTTCGACGTAAGACTAGAGGTCAGGTTCGCAGATAAGAAAAGGTCGAGGATGTAGATAAGGAGATGTTTGTGTAGTATTGAGATGAGCAATAAAAAGTTGTTTTATAGATAAGTTAAATATTTATTTCGAATAATAAACGATAAAAAACGTATAGCGCTTAAAATAATTAATATAACGAGATTTGTTTTCAACTATTTAAAATTAATGTGTTCGAGCCACAAGAGTTCGAGTCTGGTCTAATTTTCTATTAAGATAATGGATTAAAACTCAACTTTGAAATAATTTGGATTTATTTAAATTTTCAGATAGAAATATAAAAAAAAGTCAACCCTTTCAAATAATGTTTATTAAAACAATATTAATAAATACACTATTCTTGAAATTTTCTTTTCTTTCTTTCGTAAAAAGCAAATTGTGCAATATTGTACGAAGTTTCCATTTTAATTCGGGTCCAGTAATTTTGAGTCGAGTTGTCACGGATGTTAGCATAGAAATAATCTTCATCCATCTGTCGCCATCCCCAATCATCTTGTGGCTGTGCTTGATACAGATGAAAACATTTGTCCATTTCGTTTGTCACGAGGTTACTTTTGGTATCCAAAAACTGTTGTTTGGTGGGAATGGGACAGCTATGATGTGGCTATAACAAAAAAAACAATTCTATGACTGGGGTATTGATTCCTTGCAGTACAAGTCAAGTTCCGACGTCGTTCCAACAAATGACTGTGCTCTGTGAATGCGAATTGATTCCTGACAAAAGCAGAAATGTAGCTTACAGAGGTGACAGTAAATTGTAGCTAATGGTTCGTGTTTTCGTTGTGATCCGACATCTAATTTAATCTGTTTATTCTGTCTTGTAGTAGCAGCGGGAGTATATTTGACAGGGGTCAAGTTGTGAAATCTTTTGCGATCATTTGCCTCCAAATATTTGATATCAGTCGTGGTCTGAAAGAATATTTTCAATTTAAATATTGCATTTGTATTTAAAATATAACTATTTACCTCTTAACTGGATGAGACGGAATTTTTGAATATAGTAGATTACCCGTAACAAAAGAAGAATAAATGAAACTAAACATTGTTATATCCCCACGGTAGAGTGTCTGTATTTAACTATTGATAATAGTTCGTGTAGTTAACTATTCGCTTGTCGTCAAAAGGACTCAAAGCGGTTTTAATTTGATTAATAGTAAATACGTTATGCTCTTTGGATCTAATAAAATTTTGCGCAACATCGATGGTAGTATTGTTAAAAAGACACTGATAATAATCATGAAAAGAAATTTGTTTCAATGCGGAAGATTGAATACCCTTAGCTTTTTTAACAATTTTTTCTTTGTTTGCAGCGCTGTCTTTATCACTAAAAGTTTTAAAACAATACATTTTAGAACGCAAGCCGATAAATTCAGTCATAACCTGACCACAACATTCATCCTTCATTAGCCCATAAACTTTTTTATTTTTTTGTTGAATATTGTATACGTTGTCTTTAGGGTAATCTGACGTATCAAACATATGTATATTTTCCCTAATGCAGTCATAAATATTATAATTTGAAAATAGATAAATAAGACTCTCAGTGTCAGTGTACATTAATTTAGCATTAGACTGGAATTTCGGTATAATAAAATTGTAATGAAAATCGTATATTATCGTTTTTGAAATATCCAAAATAGACATGCCGATGTAAATTGGTTTATTAAATTTTATGTTTAATCGGTTCATTTCTATTAAGACTAGATTTTCTGTAAAAATTTCACAACTGTGAAAATTAGGTTGTGAAATGTAATAATTTGCACCATATCTGCCTGACCATTTCGAAACTAATTTTATATCACGATATTTGCGTACATTTTCAATTGTTTTTCCATATGGTGCGTTATTTATCAATTTAAAGAAATTTTTTTCAAACTCGTTTTTACTCTTTATTCTGAGAGTAGTATTTAGGTCTATATATTTTTTTAGCCATGGAGATTGTTTAAATTTTAAACACCTATGAATTTTTCCAATTTTAAGACCCAATTTGGTGACTAGCTGCAAATTTTTGAGATGAATAACGTAACGTTTCTTATCATAAAGAGTGGTTAATAGTTTGGGAAATGAAATAGCTGAAGTTGGTGGTACTAAATGTTCAGGACAGAGTGGTAAATCCTTATGTGTTTTAAATAACTCTTTTGGATAATAAAGGTCCACTTCAAAAATATACCCATATTCACTATTATCGGCTACATCTAAAATATTTGTTTCCTGATAGATATCTTCAACCCACTGAAACTCTCCAGTAGGCAGAGGATAACTCATAGCAGCACCATATAAATTTACAACATCGAAATACATGAGATAGCTAGATGGTTTGTCAGGGTTATATTCTGCCCCCATATATTCATTATTAGCCTTAGCGTATCTATTTGAGCATTGTGAAATTCCCCCTCTTATACCCTTTTCAATAAACATGACCATATCAATATCTGTTAAGAGGTCCAATTTTACATCACTAATTTTTAACATGCTATCAAATGCTAATCCTGGTGCTATATAATAATGTAGAGGGTCCAATTGTTATGTTTCCAAACAGACTTTGCGAAAGTTTTCAAAGACATCAACTAAAAGTAGGACATCGGTTTTAAGATACAATTCAGCATATTCTTGAAGCCTTTTAATTTTAAACGTATCCCACACCGTAGAAGCATGTTGATACTCTTCGGTTGATATGTTCGAATTAGAAATAGAACTATAAAATAGCTGTATTGGAGGTAAACTGTTATCTTGCAGTTTTCCCAAGAGTCTAGATATTCGTAAGGAAATACCCCCTTCCTGGTCACTAGTTTAAATTTAACATCATCCGGATAGTAGTATCTTGTAACAGTTTTTTGGTGATCCTCTAAATAGGATTCTAGTTTTTCCAAGGAACTGGCCATAAAACGAAATGAATCGATAAATCTAAAGCTGATATCTGAATTTTCAATGTACTTGGTGAAAGATATGTATTTTTTTTATTAAGTGGAAGCAAACTTATTATACCTTTCACTTCTGTAGAAAGGGCCTTGATTAAGAAGTGACTATCGTATCCTGATAGATTATGAAATATTACAGGCACAGTTTTTTTTTATCTGAAAATTTTAAATTACATGATTTATGTGCAGCTCCTCGGAATAACCCCGTTAAATGACAATGGTCTCTTACTTTATAGTTATCCCCTAAAAAAGGTTCATTACAAAAATGACATGTTTTTGCTTGACAATAAGCCTCATTTTCTTGTTTACTTAGAGGTATCATAGATTGTGGGTTTGAATATATTGAATTAACTTTATAAGCAATTTTGCCAAGTTCCCTGACAAACCATTCTTGACACTTTTCTCCAGTATATGAATGAAATTCCGATAGCGAATCATCATAAGAACATTTTAGAAAATATGAAATACTAATACTGGTTCATGTTTTTGATATTTTTTTGATTTCTTAGTGCATTGCTTGTCTTCATACTTGACAAGCATGCTCTCTAAATCTGCGTAAATTGCAAAAGGAACCAATAATTTATTAGAGAAATTTTTAAAAGTAAAAATTTTTTCATTTTCCTTTGGCAATGTAATTTTACATTTATTTAATAATTGGTAATCTTTGGAATGTTTTTTCAAAATGGGTTCAGTTTTAAAATGATTGAGACAACGCTCGCAAGACCATTTTTTATGTTTTCTATTACCCATTTGGGTATTCAATAAACCACTTAATTTTTTTATGCATGCAAAATGAAATGTTGTGTTTGCAGGTTCGAGAAAATATTGTGTGTTTTCTAATTCAACGTTATTACAAGGTAGTATAAGTAAATTAACTGTATCTGTAAAATATTCTAATTTGCTTAATAATAAGGGTAAAATTTCTCTCTTTCTTAAACAAAAAACATCAATAGCTAAGTTGTTCATTCTTTCAAACTTGGAAATATCTTTTAGAGCAATTGGAAATTGAATTCCGTCATATTTCAAATAGTGACTGAAATGATCATAAGATGACGTGCGTGAAACGTTTTTGCCTTTTCTGGGTCCACGTACAGCACACATGATAGCCCACAAAAAACAATAAACGTCTTTATTTTTAATATTGATAACACTTTTAGTTTTTTTTATGAATTCAGGCAATTGCACATAAGTGGAAGACCCCACGCTTATTGGATTAAAAGAATTAATATTTACTTTCAAGTACCAAATTTCACACAAGGCCCAACCACTGTCTCTTTCTTGAAATTCTTCAAGTTGAACCAAAATCTTATCAGTAACGTGTATCTTATACCATTCAGTCAGATTCGTAGATGGTTCAATTAGTGAAATTTTCGTTGTAAAATGTTTAGCGGATTTTTCTAAATTTTGAGGTTTTATAAATAAACCTGAAAACACAACATTTACTTTAATCATAGAATTTTTAAGTTCAGTTTTAATCCTGTTTGAAAAAATACGAAAAGCACTATTTAAAAACTCTCTTGGTTCTTTCATCTTTAAATTGTTAATAATTCCCGTTTTTTTCTCCCTTTAAAACAAGAATCAACATCTTTCCAAACTAATTTTCTTTTTAATAGACCCTTGTTATTTTTTAAATGCAATTTAATACGCAATAAAAAGTGTTTTAAAATTGACAAATTACTTTCCACTCTATTATAACTAGAAACACATGAACTATTTTGTAAACATTTTTTAATAATGGCAATTGATTTTTTTAGATAACGAATATGCGTTTGGTAATCTTCTTTTGTTTTAAGTAATCTACTTACCATTTCAGTTTTCTGGACCGCCTCACTTGAAAATAAATCTAGGACCTTGTTGCTGCTGGACGACATTTTGGTTTTTGTTTTCTTTTAGTGTAGTGGCAAGAAGGACTACAAAGACTGCAGTGTGAATAAGTTCGGTGTGTGCATGATAATTTATATACAAAACTCTTATCAATCATTCGCGTCATTTCTATTGACAACACACACACACACAAAGTAGCATGGTATAATCATGTATATGTAAAATTTTCCAGAACATAAGTCACGTTGCACCAAAAACATGTTTTATCAAATATAGGTCACGTTGCATGACCTTTGCATTTTTATTTTCCGTTATCAAATACAAGTCACGTTGCACGACGTACATTGCATTTTTCTTTTTTCGTTATCGAATATAAGTCACGTTGCAAAATATTAGGAAATTTTCTGTTTTTGCTAGTAATTATGATAAAAGATAAAGAAACATTTACTGTGAACGTGGTGTTATAATATGTAACGCAGCAAATTTTGTTGAAAATTTTCTTTGAAATTAATGAATACTTTTATCGTCGTCTACGTCAAAATTGTTATTTTTTCAATGATAAATTTGTATTTATACTCATCCAGAGTTTGCGTTTGGTATCAGTTCTCTGTCTATCCGTTTTTTGGAAACAGCCAAAGGAAAATATTCAAGATGGCAACAGTACCCAGTACACTTGTTGTATTTTCTGAAGATAAAATAAACTTTCCTGTGCGTCACGTCTTGGTTGTTATGAAACAGCTTTTTCAGTAAGTATTTGTTAATTTTTTTTTTGTTAAAGTGTTAGTGAACGTACCATTTATTAAAATAACAGCTCCTTTTATTACATTTTGTGCAAGAATTTGTTTAAATAGGTGCTGTAGCTTATTTTATATATTCCATAAATTTATATAACATTGATGGTCCAGTAGTTGCGTAGCCTGCCATGCCTATAATTTTTTCTCGATCTACATTTACATTTTTTTTTTAATTTTGAAAGCTTTTCAGTGAAGCAATATTTTTTATTTTTGCAAACATACTGAATATATAAAAATGATTCCTATGAGGTGTTATAAAACCTGTATTTAGAGAAGTTTTTTTTTCCTTTCAGATATGGTGTTGATAGGATTCTCGAAAGGGATGATAAGGTGTATATACACCTTACTTATAGTCCCCGGAGAGAAACCTTGAAACGAAAATTTGGAAATCTCCCCGTACGCTATCTACGGACAAAAATCAATAATGATGAGGAACTTAGGATACTCGAAAGAGTGGTAAAACGGTTCAAATTTAATCTTGTGGACGAGGATGTGGAAACAACTGTTTGTGAGTAGCAACGACGAACACTACCATCAACATCGTCGTCGTCGTCGTTGTCGTCGTCGTCGAAACGGCAAAAGTTGACTGTGGAGGAGGTCTATTCCTCCAGCGAGGATGAAGAGCAACAACAAGAACAAACAAATGTAAATTAATTTTAGTAATTTTAGTGTTCTTTTTCAGATTTAAATATAGTTAGAATAGTATATTTATTTTTTATTACAGAAAAATCAACTAACTTTCATAGAAGGTTATAATTACCTAAGTTTAAAAAAGTGTTGGACTTCAAAATCATTACATGATGTGATTGTTGCTGAGGTTCTGGATGAGGTAAAAATCATTAACCTATTACTAAAATCTTGTCCGTGTAGATCCTTTGTAGCCGGTGGTTATCCTAGTTATTTAGTAGGTCGAACCAAAACTTACGCAGATATTGACATGTTTATTGAACTTAGTCCTGTAGGTGAAGCGATATGTTTATTGATTTTAAATATACTGATAGAGAAACTTAAGGAAAATGGTTATAGAAGTGTACAAAGTATAACAACTGTAAATAATTACTCAACAAAATTTTTCTTACGAAATGTTGTCGTCAAGAAAGGTTTTTTATTACAATTGATATTTTTGAAAGAAAACTCTAACCATTTAACTTTTGAAGAACTAATTATATATACGATAACTAATTTTGATTTAGATATATGTAAAACTGCTTTATTTAGGCAAAATAATCCATTACATACAATTCAAATGAATCAAATGAAGAAAATTGAAAATTGTATTCCAAGAAATGTTAATCCTCGTGATAAATATATAGAAAGACGCCTTGAAAATGGATTGAATGTAGACACCTTAGCAATGATATGTCTGAAAAAAATAACATGTCTAAAAATAGGATAACGATTTGAATAAATACAATTTACATAATATTTTAGTTTTTTATTTCAATCTTCATCACAATTTCTACATTTAAATGTATTCCAATGATATAAATTAAATACGTTTTCCAAGGTACAATTTAATGTATTACTATCATGTTGCTGACAACGATACGACTTGAATATATTTTGTAATTCGGCCAAGGGTGGACATCCTCTTGTTTCCAAATCAATAACGGTGTAATTTGTTTTGAACAATAATCGGGTCAACCACTCTTTTTGATTTCTGATTTCCCTTTACTGCAATGATATTGTCGGTGTAGTCGTTATTCCAAGAGTCCACAGTGTCATATCCATTTTCTTCATTAATAAAATCTTTTATAAACTCAGTCAAATTTTCATATTCCAAATTTTCAAAAGCATCGTTTGACCATTCCAAGCCATGTACGTTGTTGGTTAACCATTTCATGTGATTTCTAATTTGGTCTTTGCAAAAGTCCAATTCAAAAGGAAGTTTAACTGAAGCATGTTTATAATTTTTATTTGAGGTGTTAAGAATTGCAATTTCCTTGCACAAAAAAGTTGAGCTGCCATATTGAAATCTTTGTATATCTATTAGAAACATGACTCTTTTCAAAACGTTCACTATACTGCTGCTGCTGCTGAGACTACTCCACCTTTTACCGCGAACAATCGATGACTGACGTTTTACTTTTGACACTTTGAAATTTAATATACTTTAATTGTACTGGTTAAAGGATTGTATTTGACTAAACGATCGTGTAGAATCAAATAGAATGCTGAGGTATTGTTTGTTATTGTTTTAGTTGTTTCGAATTCAGTGCGAATATCAACAGCTCCACCTTTTAGGATGTCTTCACCTTAACGTGAACAGTCAACAACAATTAATGCTGCTTTAGTCTTGTATGTTGTTGGGTCATAACACGGATCACTCTGATTTTTATAATAATAGGATTTTTGAAATTGTTGATACATTTCATACGCAAGCGCATATTTATTGTTATCAAAGTTCAAATTTAGATTATCGTATGGAAACATATCAGAGTTCAAATACACCTTCAAATTTAATAAACTGCAATGCTGAAAATGACTCGCATTTTTCGCAATATTATTTTTCACACCAGTTTGAAAACCAATGATGATAAAACGAGGCTTCTCCAATTGATTTGATGATTTCACTGCCCATGTGTGGTTTTTGCTTTGCTGCAGTTGTGGGTATTCATGTAGTTCCCAACTTCTGAAAGCAATCGTTAATTCCCTGTTACTTTCAAATTGTTTAAGTAAACGTAATTTTTGAGTATCACTGACGGTAACATGAGGCATTTTCCACAATATCTTACTCAGTGTAACTTTATAGGTTTCCTTTTTGTCATTTTTTTGCATGATTCCCTCTGTATCAGAATTGCTTCTAATTAATATTAATTCATGACGAATATTCATGATTATCTTATGAAAATCCTCCGTAAAACCCATCAACATTTTTAGCGGAATACAAACATTAAAACTACCGTTACCATCCAAAATTTTTTGATTGTCTTCACAATCCCATCCAGCATTCTGAAGTGCAAAATATTCAGCTTTCGAAAATGATACGTAACCTTTCATTGTTGTGGCTATGCCGGGATTTCGAACCCGATCGATAACCACTCCTCCTAGTACATTTTTACAAAGTTACATTATCACTATAGGTATTATCGTTTTTAAGCAACTTTCCTTCAATGTATAAAAAGCTTTGACTCGGTAACGTGTATTAATCTTGTGTTTGTATTGGTATTCTAATTTCATCGTTATTGTTTAGAGTTGTTGAGGAATAAGGTTGATGTGTATGGTATTGATAATTTATGATTGAGTCATCATTTAGCACATTTTCTCCCACTTTTAACATGTTATAACTCATTGTCTTTGTGCCTATATCTACACTTGCAATCTAATATAATAAAAATTCTTTCCAAACTTGTAGTAATCCGTAATTTAAAACTACACCAAAATCTTTGTAATTTTCCAATTTTTAATTTTGATTTTTCTTCTTCTTCTCCTCCTGTAAACTGAATCCCAGTGAGAGTAGTACACGTTTGTTTTTAGATGTTAACTCCTTAAACGTTCTGGTGGAACTAATAGTTGTCTGTTCATCTAATTGGGTTTTATGACAATTTTCAAAACGAGTCCTTTGGTATATTTAAAGAATTATGATTATACAGAAAAACCATTTTAAAGAATTCGCTTCAAATGTAACCTTATCGTTTTTAGCTCGTTTCTGAAATTGACTACTTTCTTTATCCTGATCAGTTATTTTAAGGATTATCTCATCGATATATCGTGTGCTGATTGGTAGATAAATCACATTCGATGGCTTCTCGACTATTTTGAAACCTGGTGGCACTGTTGGATAAAACAAATGGATAATATGAACTAAATCTCCATTATTATAGGAATTTGTCACTAGATTACATTCTATACATTGAATTCACTTTAAATATATTTACAGGATTATCGGAAATGTGTCTTTTTGGGCTCGAGTTGCTTGCTACCGAATCCCAGTAAACTGCCAATTGAATTTTCTTTGCTGAAATCAATTTTACGGTTACATTTGATTTGACACTATAAAGTGTTATGGTTCGCTTCCAAACGAAGTGTGATTGGATCCTTTTCTTTTGAATGAAATCTCAGATACGTCGTCAAATATTTTTGAATATCGCTAATTTCGTAGGATCCTTCAGGTATAACAACGTGCTCATCTCCATAATGAAAATTGTTATTGCTACTATCAATGTTAGGAATTGAGTTGTAACTTTCAAAATTTATTAAATACTAAAACATAATTTTCGTTTTCATTCAAAACAATGGGTGGATAAATTTTTGGTTGAAAGTACAGAACTCCGTTCCCGATAAGGTAAACGTATAAGACATGTTTAACTACTTTTCGGATCAAAGTATTTGGGCCAATAGAAACTATAGTTATATTGGTATTTATTCTAAATCGACAGAATGATACAAAATTTCAGACATAAGTGACTACATATAAACGAGTCATAAGGTTGGTAACAACGATGATTATAAAATATGTTACAAATACCATTAAGAGTTAAAATATTTACACACTTCCAGAGGAGAAGTTTTGTAATTTCCAAAACTATCAAAATAATAAACATTATTTCTATGTTTCCAATAAGCAGTCCAATGAGTTCCCGGTCCAGAAAAATTGTCTAAATTGATAATACCAGATTCGTTTTGGTAAATTTTCTTTCGGTAATCGATCCTTCATAACACTCCTCGAAAATAGGGTATTTTGAGTAGTTTAGTATACTTTTCAATATCAAAGTTACTTAAGGCACGGTTAGGTAAGATTATCGGTATTTTTTTTTCCTGAGATGATTTCCCTGAAAATAGGCCTAAACCTGTTTTGTATGGTTTAAAAAGAGCCTTTTCCCAATGCAATGGATTCCATCGTCTTGTTGTGGCGTTCGCTTTCTTGCAATTGTTGTTTGGCAGCACGAGCATCAGATACGGCCTTTGCGATGCCGGCAGCTCCTCCACTTAATGCACCTAATGCACTCAGTCCCGCAAAAATAGGGATCAAAGGAAGAAAACCTCCAGTTTTGGAATTTTAATCATTTTGCCGTCTGATTTTGGTATTATTAACTGCTTTCATAGCTATCTTAATAGCATCGTAAATATTGGATGGTTTTTGATTTAAATAGTACCTTTAATCTTTTCATAACTGATTGAAAACTTTTTAATTTTGTACTGCTTTTTTTTTCCACTTAACTTTGGTCTTTTTGCCTTTTTGCTTTTCTGCTTCCGAGGTTTACTTTTTTAATTGCTGCCATGTTTACTACTTTCTGTTGGAAAAGTTTTTAATACACTAAAACGTTGAAGCCGGATAAATGAAAATATATACTATTTTTTAACTTTTTTTTTCAATGGGCCACTAGCAAATTCCTCATGAAAATTATCGTCCTCGTCGTCATCGTTTAATTTCCGCTTATGGGATAAGTTTGCCGATTTTATTTCAAATTTTAATTTTTTCCCATCCATTATATCATCATCAGAGTTATCTAACTTTCGTTTGAGTGCCCTATTTTGATGTTGTTGTTGTTGTTGCAAATCTTGTTCAATCTCGTTCTCTAAGTTCTTTCGTTTCTCATCATCATTCTCAATAAAATTCGAAGAGTAGCATTTTTTCCTTTATTTCTTCTCTCATGATAATTATCGTATTTTTTGTTGTTTAATTTTTTGTTCCCTTTTTACTTGTTTTCGATACACCTTTCCAGTTTGACCTTTTACTTTTTCGAGTTTGTTTAGCAAAATCTCCATCTTTTTCACATAATCACGCATAGCCTTCACACTGTGTTCCATTATTGTTTTAAGATACTTGGTACCATGGATTCCCTGTTGTATGGCTGATTTAAATTGGGGTTATTACTCAAGCTTATCTATCAT